>OX465298.1:90824945-91384945 GCA_949987735.1 Leucophora obtusa
CAAGACAATAAGGGATAAAATTATCAAAGTAAAGTCTACGATAACTTTCTTGATACGTTGCAGAAATACCGGAATTATACCAAAATTTATTTCAAATTCTACAAAGAATGTCTCAAATATTTTTAAGATGGGGGAGTTTTGGCGATTCAGAACAATATTTATAATTATATACAAGATTTACACAACAAAATTTTAAGATTAACATTAAAAGAAAAACACCAATTACTGAGACATTTTCAAAGTGAGATAGAATTGATAAAAAGTAATTTAGAGACATATTTAACTGAAAATGAAATGAGAGAATTTTTAAGATATCAAGAGATAATTGCAGCATCATTTAATGAGAAGGTAAGAGGAGTTCATAAAAGGAAATTTGAATGTTTAAGGGAAATACAAAGGAAAGAGTTAGGAATTAGATTTAATAAGAAATGGTTTATTAATAAGACTGACTTAGATATTCCGACAGACGTACAGTGGATACTTTCATTAGGACACAAACATGCATTACCAGTTAAAAGAGAAGATTTTCCGAAGTTGAGTATGATAACTGATGCAGAGGACTGTATACAGACAATACCGGATAAGGAAGAACAAGAAATAGCTAGAAATAGATTAACAAATGTAATTAATAGCCATTTGAATAGAATAACATTGACAAACAGAGATAGATACATTTTGGATAAAGTAAAAGAAGCCGAAATTTTCTTAAAAAGAATAGGGATTTATTTATATTGAGATCTGATAAGGGAAATACAACTGTAGCTATATGGAGAAAGGATTATGATATGAGAATGAACAATATCGTAGGAGATATTACAAAATATAGTTTACAAAATAGGGATCCAACGAATAGATTACAAAAGATTAATAATAATTTAGTTGATGAACTTTTTAAAAAGAAAATTATTATAAATACAGAGAAAATTAGACTTAAGACTAATATTTCTACAGCACCTAGATTATATGGGCTACCTAAAATTCATAAAGAAGAATTTCCATTGAGACCAATTTGTTCTTTTATTAATTCTCCATCATATGAACTCTGTAAATACATTACAAACATTTTAAAGAAGATTACAGAAGAATCTAAGTACAATGTAAAGAACTCACTTGAGTTTAAAAATAGATTATTCAACAAACGGATACAGAATGATGAAAAATTAGTTTCTTTTGATGTAGTTTCTTTATTCCCAAGTATTCCTGTTGATTTGGCAATGAATATTATAAGGGGAAAATGGAATGTTATTGAGGAATATACAACTATTGAAAAAGACTTATTTTTCCGTATTTTGAAATTTTGTATAGAGGATAATAGATACTTTCAATACAGTGAGAAGATGTATTTACAACGGAAAGGACTTCCAATGGGATCACCTGCTTCTCCAATTGTGGCTGATATAGTTATGGAAGAATTATTGGACACTTCTATTAAAAAACTTGATGTTAGACCAGGGATAATGACTAAATATGTGGATGATCTATTTTGTGTCATTTCTGAAAATGCAATTGATGATATGCTAAGAGCATTAAATGAATTTAGTCCTGATATTAAGTTTACCATGGAAAAGGAGTGTGATTATAAACTTTCTTATTTAGATACTTTGGTAATAAGAAGAGGTAATAATTTGATAATGGATTGGTATCAGAAACCAACAGCGTCAGGTAGAATTATTAATTTTTATTCAAAACATAGTAAGAAAATCATTATTAACACTGCAAAGAATTTGATAGAACGAGTAAAAAGGTTAAAGTCGGGCATGCCGACTATAGAATACCCTACACCAGTCTGGGTAAAAGCCAACTAATGTCACCAAAATCAATAGGCTGCGTTATTGGGCCAATATAGGTCTGTGTACCAAATTTCATCAAAATATCTTAATATTTGCGACCTGCAGCGTATAAACAGTATAATTTTGGTAGGACCCTTATATGGGCACTAGGTCTAAACATGGACCGATGTTCATCAAAATCAATAGGCTTCGTCCGTGGGCCAAAATAGGTCTGTGTACCAAATTTCGTCAAAATATCTTAATATTTACGACGTGCATCGTATAAACAATATAATTTTGGGGGACCCTTATATGGGCACTAGGTCTAAACATAGACCGATGTTCACCAAAATCAATAGGCTTCGTCCTTCGGCTGCCATAAGTCGGTGTACCAAATTTCATCAAAATATCTTAATATTTGCGACCTGCAGCGTATAAACAATATAATTTTGGTAGGACCCTTATATGGGCACTAGGTCTAAACATGGACCGATGTTCACCAAAATCAATAGGCTTTGTCCTTGGGCCAACGTAGGTCTGTGTACCAAATTTTATCAAAATATCTTAATATTTGCGACCTGCAGCGTATAAACCATATAATTTTAGTAGGACCCTTATATGGGCACTAGGTCTAAACATGGACCGATGTTCACCAAAATCAATAGGCTGCGTTACTGGGCCAATGTAGGTCTGTATACCAAATTTTATCAAAATATCTTAATATTTACGACCTGCAGCGTATAAACAGTATAATTTTGGTAGGACCCTTATATGGGCACTAGGTCTAAACATGGACCGATGTTCACCAAAATCAATAGGCTGCGTTATTGGGCCAATATAGGTCTGTGTACCAAATTTCCACAAAATATCTTAATATTTACGACCTGCAGCGTATAAACAGTATAATTTTGGTAGGACCCTTATATGGGCACTAGGTCTAAACATGGACCGATGTTCAAAAAAATCAAACTTGTTCGTCCTTGGGCCAACATAGGTCTATGTACCAAATTTCATCGAAATATCTTAATAGGTGCGACCTGTAGAGTGCGTACAAGATTGCATGGACAGACAGACAGACGGACGGACGGACGGACGGACGGACGGACAGACGGACATCGTTAAATCGAAATAAAAAAAAATTCTGAACCGATCGGTATACTATAAGGTGGGTCTACGACCAATATTTTTTGGTGTTACAAACATCAGCACAAACTTATAATACCCTGACCACATAGTGGTGTAGGGTATAAAAAGTATTGACTATTAGTGACAGAAAATTTCATAGAAAGAATGAGGAAATAATTAGGAATTTATTAAGAGATAATGATTTTCCGATAGGATTAATTTCTTCATTGATAAATCAATATAAATTTAGGAGGAATAGTAACACAGGGAATTTAATTGAACAGAAGATTTACAAGTCTATGGTCTATATACCGGGAATATCAGAACGTTTAGAGAAATCAAAGATAATAGATACTAATAGATATAAAATAGCTTTTAAATCATACAATACAGTAAATAAATTATACAGTAAGACAAAGGATAGGATACAAAAATTGGACATGTCAAATATAGTATATAAAATACCATGTAGTGGAAATGACGGAGAGAATTGTGATAAAGTATATATAGGTACAACAAAGAATAAATTGAGAACTAGAATAGCTGGACATAGATCAGATCAGAAATATAGACATATTAATTCACAAAAGACAGCATTATCTTCTCATTGTTCAAGTTTAAATCACTATCCTGACTTTGAAAATGTATCAGTTTTAAATACAGAACACAATTATAAACGTCGTTATATATTAGAAATGTTACAGATAATTAATACACCAACAACAAATAGAATTAACTTTAAGGCAGATATTGAAAATGTAGCTCAGAATTATAGATATTTAATACAAAAGAAATAGCACACATTACATTAATTTATAACACATTATATTATACATTTTTTATTGTTAATTATTGTTATTTTTGTTTGTTATACTTTTATACCAAAAACTTTGTTTGCTGGTATAAATGTATTCATACAATTTATATTTGACAAATGCTTTTTAAAATTTTTTCAAACTTTAAAATTGTTTATAATTTGTTCATTTAATTGTTATTTCCTGAAGATGCTACACATTGGAGTAGCGAAATATCGAAAATAAAAACTTTTTAAAAATAAAAACCAAACCTTAAGCTCAAGAAAATAGTAGAGTTAAAATTTAAAAAGAAGGTTAAATAAACGAAAAGAATATATATCTTATATATTAAAATATTTTAATGAAATTTGGTGCGCTGACTCATATTATAGAAAATTTTGACACAAGCCTCATTTTAACCCATTCGAATTTCGGATCCAAACATTAGTTGGCTTTTAACCAGACTGGTGTAGGGTATTGTATAGTCGGCATGACCGACTTTAACCTTTTTACTCGTTTTTATATAAAATAATAAATACCGGTAAAATACCGGTAACTACCCATAAAAATAACGGTAACGGTAACGATAACGGTATTTAGAATTTTTTTTAGAGGTATCGATAACGGTAACGGTATTCAATTTGAAACGGTATTTTAGCGATAAGGGTATTATAACGATAACGGTAACCAACCTTGGTTAAAAAGCACGAATCGTTGTTTTGGCCATTGAAGGAGTTTCAACAAATAATAGTGTTTCCAATTCGGTTAATGGATTAAACGATTCCTCGATTAATCGCCTCTATTTCGGTTAATGTCGAAACAAATAATTTAAAACTCAAATAATTATTTGACCCGAATAATCGGTTAAAATAGGTCGATTAACCGGTTAAATTTTTAATATGTTATTTGTTGCTTTATTTTTTTTCAAACACTTCATTATTTTCTTAACTTCGGCTAAAAAATTACAAGAAAAGCTTTAAAAAACAAATACTAACTAAAATACAATCAAATTGTTTTAAAATCAATTCCAGTATTAAAAAGATTAGATCTCATCAGATCTTTTTGGATCTAAATAGATATGATTGAATCTAATTAGATCCTGTATCAGATCTCATCCAATATGATCAGATATGGCATATGTGATAATACCTTATGACAAGATCTGATCAGAGCTAGTGCCAAATCTGTTCAAATCTAAAGTGATCTGGACAATTGCGCCAGATATGTCTAGATCTGGTAAGATCTACTAAGATCTGGCCAGATATGCCTAGATCTGGTAAGATCTAATTAAATCTGGTAAGATCTACTGAGATCTGGCCAGATCTGATCTTTTTTACACGGCTTGAAAGAGAAACCTTTAGATACAATTTTTTGAGCAACTCCAAGCAAGTCGACATGTTTCTTAAAACGGATTTGTTTTACACTATCACAATTAATTTTTAATAAAATTTTTCGGAATTTTTTTTTAACAAAATAACAAAGTTTCTATTTGTAAAAAAAATGCTTTAACACTATGTGTTGGCTGGAGCAGGCTTTAGGAAATACAATAGACAATTTTTCATTTCTGTTTTATTTCTTTTAAAGTGTAAAATTAATTTTCAAAAGTGAGAGCAGTTTTTCAGCCTCTAGTCGATGATTTTATTTATATTTATTTTCTAAAACAGTGCGTATTAATTTTTAAAATTTTATTATTATTTTTCGCGTTCCGCGATTATTTTGCAATTTTTTAAGTGTGGTTTTTTTAAATTTTGAATCTAGGGACTATAATACCCAATTCATAGAACAAAGTTCGGCTATTAATTAAAAAAAGAAATCGCGAAAAAAGTCGCGGAGAAAAAATCCAAAAAGGAAAATTCTTACATCAGTATGTTTGTTTGCAGAATGAAAATCGCTGATTAAGTTTTTTAATTATATTGTTGTACCATAAAGTCTTTTTTCGCGTTCCGCGATTATTTTGCAATTTATTAAGTGCGGTTTTTTTTAAATTTATAATCTAGGGACTATAACACCCATTTCATAGAACAAAGTTCGGTGGCTAGTTGGAAAAAAAAATCGTGAAAAAAGTCCCGAAAAAAAAATTTGCAAAAAGGAAAATTCTAACATAGTATATTTGTTTTCAAAATGAATATCGCTGATTAAGTTTTTTAATTAAATTTTTGTACCATAAAGTCTTTTTTCGCGTTCCGCGATTATTTTGCAATTTTTTAAGTGTGGTTTTTTAAAATTTATAATCTAGGGACTATAATACCCAATTCATAGAACAAAGTTCTGTGATTAATTGAAAAAAGAAATCGCGAAAAAAGTCCCGAAAAAAAATTTGCAAAAAGGAAAATTCTAACATAGTATATTTGTTTTCAGAATGAATATCGCTGATTAAGTTTTTTAATTCAATTTTTGTACCATAAAGTCTTTTTTCGCGTTCCGCGATTATTTTGCAATTTTTTAAGTGTGGTTTTTTAAAATTTGTAATCTAGGGACTATAATACCCAATTCATAGAACAAAGTTCTGTGATTAATTGAAAAAAGAAATCGCGAAAAAAGTGACGGAAAAAAAATTCACAAAAAGGAAAATTCTTACATCAGTATGTTTGTTTGCAGAATAAAAATCGCTAATTTAGTTTCTTAATTCAACCTTTGTACTCTAAAGTCTTTTTTCGCGTTCCGCGATTATTTTGCATATTTTTAAGTGCGGTTTTTTTAAATTTATAATCTAGGGACTATAACACCCATTTCATAGAACAAAGTTCGGTGGCTGGTTGAAAAAAAAATCGCGAAAAAATGTCGCGGAAAAAAAATTTGCAAAAAGGATAATTCTTACATCAGTATATTTGTTCGCAGAATGAAAATCGCTGATTAAGTTTTTTAATTCAACTTTTGTACCATAAAGTCTTTTTCGCGTTCCGCGGTTATTTTGCAATTTTTTAAGTGCGGTTTTTTTAAATTTATAATCTAGGGACTATAATACCCAATTCATAGAACAAAGTTCTGTGATTAATTGAAAAAAGAAATCGCGAAAAAAGTCGCGGAAAAAAATTTACAAAAGGAAAATTCTTACATCAGTATGTTTGCTTGCAGAATAAAAATCGCTAATTTAGTTTCTTAATTCAACTTTTGTACTCTAAAGGCTTTTTTCGCGTTCCGCGATTATTTGCAATTTTTTAAGTGCGGTTTTTTTAAATTTATAATCTAGGGACTATAATACCCAATTCATAGAACAAAGTTCTGTGATTAATTGAAAAAAGAAATCGCGAAAAAAGTCCCGGAAAAAAAATTTACAAAAGGGAAAATTCTTACATCAGTATGTTTGCTTGCAGAATAAAAATCGCTAATTTAGTTTCTTAATTCAACTTTTGTACTCTAAAGGCTTTTTTCGCGTCCCGCGATTATTTTGCAATTTTTTAAGTGCGGTTTTTTTAAATTTATAATCTAGGGACTATAATACCCAATTCATAGATCAAAGTTCTGTGATTAATTGAAAAAAGAAATTGCGAAAAAAGTCGCGGAAAAAAAATTTACAAAAAGGAAAATTCTTACATCAGTATATTTATTTGCAGAATGAAAATCGCTGATTAAGTTTTTGTACCATAAAGCTTTTTTTTGCAACTTTTTAAGTTTGGTTTTTTGTAAAATTAGAATCTGGTTACTATAATACCCATAACTCGTACCAAAGACTGGTGGTTAGTTTGAAAAAAAAAAAAAAATAAATTTTGCAAAAAGTAAAATTCTTGCATCAATATATTCCTTTGCACAATGTAAATCGCTGATTAAGTATTTTAATTAATTTTTTATACCACAAAACCCTTTTCGCATTCCGCATTTGCAAGCTAAGAAATGAATTTGAAATCTATAAAATTACGTTTACAAATGCCAATTCTTTCTTATAATTGAGGCATTAGTAATCGTAATGAAGGCCGGCACATAAAATCCTTCCACTGAACCCTCCTCGGGGGTGCTGGCTGGAAACGGGTACCAGACGGTACGCGGCTAAGGTCAGGGTTTTGATCATAGTGGGACAATGTAAGGTCTATTGTCTGCATTACTGAGATGGGCTCTGACTATAGGTGGAAGGTAACCGCGGCTAGGTATCGGTCCGAGTGTCTGTTTTTCTCACATTGAGCGGCTTGGGACGCTTCCTTTCTCGTGGTTCCTCAAATCCAGGCGCGTCTGTTTCCCATAGTGGGCGGCTTCCTGGTCCGCGTCTGTTTTTACCTAGTAGGTCGGCGGTGAGAATTTTTTAACGATGTTGGTAGGGGAAAGAATATGGGAACACAACAGGAGAAAAAGGAAATCCGGGCGGTAATATACGCCCAAACGTCGGTGTTAGCAGTGACTGCGACCACCGGCGGGCACGGTGGAGACAGCGGGTCTCCTCTGCGTGTCGCCAGCAGTCACACAACGGATACGGTAACGGACACGGCAACGGCAACGGCAAATTCGCAACTGGGGTCATCTCTCGACAGACAGGAGGCCATGGAGGTGCACTCGGACGGTGACACCAACGACCAACTATTGGGTTTGGAGGAACTCTTCTTATACCAGACGGATGAGGAGGATATTCGTATGATATCCTCCCAGCCGGTGGTCAGTGAGTCCAACAATCCCAAGAAAATGATCGTTGGAGGCACCGAAGAGAGCAAATCCACTGGCAGTCCTCTGCCGGCAGATGACTCGAAAAGAGTGGCAGGCTACAAGCGCTCTATCCGGTATTTGAAGCAGCTGGCTCGTCGAGATCCATCTGCCTTAACTGCCAGAGAAAAGCGATTGAGGCGGAAACATGAATTCCATGTGCGGAAGTATGAATCCATGGCGAAGAATACTTCCGTAGTGGAATCCAGGCCACACACAAAGGCGCAAGATCAGAGCAAAGCCATGGGAAAACCGCATAAAACCGGATCCCATGGCCACTCTGAGGCGCGGCGAACGGACTCCAAGGTTCCTGCGGAGTCCGGGAAGCGTTCGACCAACCAAACCGAAGCACCCTCAACGCGACCGTCCACCTCACGTGGCAATGTTGGGGGTACGAAGTTTGGCGGTGATCCTGGCGACAAAGCCGGACCTGACGGCGGAAAATCCGAAGTGCGGGCCGTACCGTCCTCATCAAAAGGAAGTACGGCTATCTCCAAGGACAAAGCCTTCAGGCCCGGTGGAAAGCGACAGAGGTCAGGTGAGACGCAGGTGTCAGAGGGTAAGCGGTTGAAACCATCGGCTAGCTTTCCATCTGCACCTGAGCTACAGGTAGCCATTGTGGACCGGAGTCATCCTGAAGGTAGGATGGCAACGGACAGATGGCTGGTGTTGGAGGAACGAATACTGAGGGCACTAGTTGACGCACTCGCACACAGTGAAGATGATTCCTTCACTGCGTTCGATGGCGCCAAGTGGCAGAAAGGTGTCAAGATAGTGGGTTGTGGCAATGAGAAAGCGTTGAACTTTCTCAAAAGCACAATCCAGGATCTTGACGAGCTTTGGCCGGGTATGAATGTCGATATCGTTCCCATTGATCAGGTCCCTTTTCAGACGACCGTGAAGGTGTGGGTTCCTCCTCCAGTAATAGAGGATGAAGCCATTCTGACACTACTGAAACGTCAGAACAAAGGACTTGGTTCAGATGATTGGAGAATCATCAGGGGACGAGCGAGGGACAAAGGAGACGGAAAGGACCTCTGGCTAAAAGTCGGCTCGGAGTCTTTGCGCCTCCTGCGCCTCTCCAACGGATCGGTGAAGTTTGGGTTGAACCATCTTAAGATGATTCTACCCAAGGAGGATACCAGCAATGCGTCCTAGATGCATCAAGGTGGTGCAGATAAACCTGCATCACTGCGAGGCAGCGACCGATGAATTGCTGCGTTTCATGGAGACGGAGAGGATGGACGTAGCCCTGATCCAGGAACCTTGGCTTTCTGGCAACAGGGTTCGGGGACTTGGATCACGCAACTTCATGCTTCTCTCTCCGCTGTGTGAAGGTAAGATCAGAAGCTGTATATTGTATAGGAAGGGCATTAATCTTTTTCTTATGTCTCATTACAGCAATGGGGACCTAACGGTGGCGGCACTTGAGCGCAGGGGCATGCCCACTCTGCTCCTTGCCTCGATGTATCTCCCGTATGAGGAAGACAACCCTCCATCACAGGCAGTCCGTAATCTGGTCGAGGTGGGCATAACCAAGGGCCATGATCTGGTGATGGGGGGTGATGCCAATGCTCATCACTCTTTATGGGGCAGCACTGACATTAATGACCGAGGTGAGTCACTGTTTGATTACCTAATGTCCACTAATCTGATTATATGTAATAGGGGCAATAGGCCAACATTCTATAATAGGATTAGGGAAGAGGTTATTGATATAACCATGGTATCGAATACCGACACTGTTGAAGTCCAAGACTGGAGAGTTTCACAAGAATGTTCATTCTCTGATCATTATAGGATTCTCTTCAGCGTTGATCTTTCTGTTAGGGAAATGATTCCATATAGGAATCCTAGGAAGACAAACTGGGCCAGATTTCGTAGTCTTGTTCAGACGATACCGGGCCCAGAACGGGACACCCCGGTCAGTGTGCGAGACGTGGAAGGTTCAGTTCGTCTATTGACGGATAATCTTAGGGAAGCATTTCTGAACTCGTGTCCTGAGCGCTTGCCACCGAGAAAAATTCACCAACCATGGTGGACTCCGGAGCTTAAGAAACTTAGGACGGAGAGCAGAAAACTCTTCAATAAGGCGAAGAAAGAGAACAGACCTGAGGACTGGGAGCGGTACCGTCTCAGTTTTAATGCCTTTAAGAAGGCGACTCGAAGGGCAAAAAGGGAATCGTGGTCTAAATTCTGTGGGGAAGTGGAGGGCACTACGGAGGCAGCGAGGCTTCGTAAGGTTCTTTCTAAGGCACCCAGTGCACCAGGATCCCTTATGAGGCCTGATGGTACTTTCACGGAGGGTAATAGGGAAACCATTGAGCTCCTGATGGAGACTCACTTTCCGGGTTGCAGAGAGGATGTGATGTCCAATGTCCCGTTGGACGCACTCTCATCGACTGCAATTCAGATAGGTGAGCACATCTGGTCAATGGTAGACGAACGCAAAATTGCTTGGGCGATACGGTCTTTTAAGCCCTACAAATCAGCAGGGCCGGATGGTATTTTCCCGGCACTTTTGCGGGAGTCCCTGGACATTATCATGCCATGGCTGCTGCGTATTTTTACTGGCAGCCTGGCATCGGGGTATATACCTTCTGGGTGGAGAGAGGTCAGGGTGGTCTTCATCCCGAAAGCGGGGAGGATAAACCACAGCACCGCCAGGGACTACAGGCCGATTAGTCTCTCGTCGTTTTTATTGAAAACGCTGGAGAGACTGGTGGACGTTCATGTGAGGAGCATCCTCTCTGCAGACAATTTCAGCAGAGCCCAACACGCATACCTCAAGGGAAGGTCGGTGGAAACGGCTCTGAGTGAGGTTGTCGGCACAATTGAGGATGCTCTTCACGACCGTGAGTATGTGTTGGCGTCCTTCCTGGATGTAGAAGGGGCTTTCAACAACGTGAGTATATCATCGATCACTAGTGCCTTGGAGGGTATTGGCACTGACCAGCAGATAACCCTGTGGACGGGCAATATGCTCAGGAGTAGGGCTATAAACTCGGACATAGGCGGTGATGGGGCGCGGAAGGTGGTCACAAGGGGTACTCCACAAGGGGGGGTCATTTCTCCTCTTCTGTGGAATCTAGTGATCAATGGAATCCTTGACTCATTGGGGAGAACGGGGACGAAGGTTGTGGCATACGCCGATGACGTTGTGCTACTGATCAGGGGGAAATTTCTCCAGACGGTCAGTGATCTCATGGAGTCGGCGCTTACGATGCTATCCAGGTGGGCAAGGGGGAACGGTCTGGGAGTCAATCCATCTAAAACCGAACTTGTTTTGTTCACAAGGAAGTACAAACCGGAGAGATTTGATCTCCCTAGATTGGACGGAGTTACTCTTCAACTCTCGGGGGAGGCAAAGTATCTGGGTGTCATTCTTGACTCTAAACTTTCCTGGAAGAGGAATACCGAGGAGAGAATGAGAAAAGCCTTATGTGCTTTTTACACCTGTAGAAGGACCTTTGGGAAGAGATGGGGTCTACAGCCGTATATCATTCACTGGATGTATGCGGCGATTATCAGACCAATCTTGACCTACGGGGCACTGGTGTGGTGGAGGGCGGTGGACACGGGTTCATATCTCTCCACTCTCGCAAAGGTGCAACGACTGGCTTGTCTGGGTATTACGGGGGCGGCTCGTTCTACACCCCAGGCAAGTTTGGAGGTGATGCTTGGCATCCCACCACTGGATATTTATATCAGGGGCACGGCGGCAAAGGCAGCTCTCAGACTCAGGGAGATGCAGGAGCTGAGGCAACGCACTTGGGGGCACAGTACCATTCTGCATGGGATTGGTGGTGCACTACTGGATCGTGAAACGGACTCTATTGTACCGGTCACGAATTTCCAGAGGACTTTTGAGGTGATTGTACCGACCAGGGAAGACTGGGCAGCCGACTCCGTTATTCGGAGTGGTGATATCTCAGTGTTCACGGACGGTTCGAAGACGGACATGGGGACAGGGTCGGGAGTTTACTCCGGCGAACTGGACCTTCGAATCTCCATACGACTCTCGGACGATTGTAGCGTGTTCCAGGCGGAAGTGTATGCAATTGACGTGGCCGCACGGATGATAATGGAACGGGATTTGGATCCATCGTCCATTAGCATCTTTGCGGACAGTCTTGCTGCTTTGAAAGCCCTGGAATCCGATACTGTCAGATCGGGGTGTGTGCAGCACTGTATTGAATCCCTCGACCGTATTCGTCGACACTCGGTAAGGCTGGCGTGGGTCCCTGGACACGCTGGGATTGCGGGGAACGAGCGGGCTGACGAGTGTGCGAGGAATGGCTCCGAGTCGGTTGAGGACCCTATACAGACGGAGGTCCTGGTTCCTCTGGTGGAGCTATTCGGTGTGATAGGGGATATATCGGATAGGGAGACGAGGACAAGGTGGACAACCTTGACCAATTGTAGGATATCTCGGACCCTATGGCCACTGCCAGATCCGGGGAGGACAAAGATTCTTCTTGGATTTGGCAAGCGGACGGTCGGGATGCTTGTAGGGGTTCTAACGGGACACTGCGCGATAGGCCGAATGGCTTCGCGTTGGGGTTACGCCCAGGCGGACTACTGCAGGGGCTGTGGGGACGAGGAGGAGGAGGAGACAGTACATCATCTGCTTTGTGAATGTCCGGGACTGAAGGAACGGCGACTCAGATATCTGGGGTGCAGGTTCTTCGACGACCTGGACAGTCTACGCAATGTTTCTCTGTCTGGTCTTGCGAACTTCTTAAGGGGATCGGGATGGTTTTAGATTTCTCGGGTCGTGGTATTTCTTTCCATGCGGGGGAAACTAAGGGAATCACAATGGGCCCTATGGCCTCCGAGTGAACTCGCCGTTCTGGCGGGCTCCCATTCAACCTAAACCTAAACCTAATCGTAATGAATTTACTATACAATTGGCATTAGTAATGAAATCGATGTATTTCAAAGCATTAGCATTAGTCCAAGTAATAATAATGCCAAAAATTTCATTAGCATTAGTTTCAATTTAATGGTAATGAAATCACCAATTAATTTGTCCAAATAATTAATTAGTCTTATGTATGGTTTTCGTTAGTTATAATAATATGAAATGGATAAGTAAAAATTTTGAATTTACTTCTCAAATGCTTTTCTTTGAAATTGAACATATGTATATATACAAAAAACTAAAATCTGCATTATAGCCTAGAGAGAACCCCATAAATACAATCTGATGATAGTGAATTTGGAAACACTTGAAAATGCTTTAATTGTCAACTGGTTTTTTCTCTATTGGTTGTAAAATAAATTGTAAATTCTATTTGGAATTTGTAATATTTGATCTTAAACCGAACAATCTTCTGATCAACTAAAAATCTACAATATAAAAACCCATATTGTGCAATTCTCAAATACACTCCCAGAATGAACTGATCTCTGCTGATAGCCTTGGTTATTAAATCTATTACAACAGGTTTAATCAAACTATGTAGTCGTGACACTTCTTTTTCACATCAGTGATTTACCAAATTGTTTATTAAACATCTTTATACATTAAATGAAAATAAATTTGAACTTGCATAAAATCTAGTGTTTCCAATTATAATTATTCGACGTAGGCGGTTAACCGGTTAATGTATTATTCGAAAAATCACGAAAATTAATCGATTAATCGTTTAAAGCAAAATTAATGTTATTTTTTTTAATTTTTTTATCAATGAGAACACAAAGAGCTGCCTCTTTTTGTTAAATATCAACGTGACATATGAACTCGATGTGTTTAAAAAAGTTTTCATATTCTAAGGTTGCAAATTTTCGAAATTTGAGATTTTTTAAATTGAAACATTTCTTATGCTAATGGTAAAAGGTTTGTAAAAATGTTGCTAAATCTACTAAAAATTAGTTAAAAATGGCAAAAAAAAACTGCTGAAACTAACCGATTTTTTTTGCCAAATATTAGTAAGTTAAGAACAGCAAACCTAAAACTGTTATATATGATTATCTGAGATGCAAAACTCGTTCGTTACATATTAAATAGTTTTTGGGAAGAACCAAAAAACTTACTGCGGCTAATTAAATTAACCAAATTAGTTGAATGCTTTTAATTCTTAAATGTTATGCCATTCTTGATTAAAAACTCAACAATTGAAAAATCGAAAAATCTTACCACAAAGCGCCAAAAAACTGTCAGAATCAATTGTCATCTGTTTTTTTTATTTTTGTACCTAACGGGTTTTGCATCTCAGCTACTCATATCGATAATGTATACTTTTAATTTCTTTCAAATTTTAAAAATCTGAAAAACTTTAAATACAAAATTACGTGGGATGCAATTTTTAATCAATACTGCCAACAACTAAATATAACATTGCATTTAAAAAAATGTTATAGAGCAATTCCATATGAAAACGATCAAAATTGGCAAATTTTTGGACGACCCCTCTCCGATTTTAAAATAAATAGTCTCAATCGATTGCCCAGCAAAAAATAATGTACCTACATATTTTTTTTTTTTTTGATAGTGACTGGTTTAGTGGTGGTGTACACCACTGTCATGTGACAAAATTGAAGAATTCTTCATAAGAGACCTCATTGAAAGTTGTTTAAAAAAAAACTACTAAAGCGATCGCAACGAGTGATAGCTCGTTGGAAAGGTATTGAATCAGGCTTTAATTGAAAAATAAAATTTTCCTAATTTTTCTCAGAAATTTACCTTTTTTCCCATGAAAATTAAATTTTCCCATGAATATTAAATTTTCCGATTTTCCACAGAAGCTCCTAAATTTTCCGGCTAATTTTTTTTTTTTTGGATTCCTTGCTTTAAGAATCAGCAATAAAAAAATGGGCCCCGACTCCTTGTTTGGACAGGAGAGGAGCATTTAAGAGACCACCTTGTTCTCATTGTTTTTATATTTTTTATAATTGAATTATTTGTAATTATTTAACATTATTTTATTTTATTATTAAAAATACATTTTAAAAATTATTTTACAGTTAAAAATACATTTATGAAGAAAAAATCAATTTTTTTTAAGAGCCCCAAGTTGAGTGTGTAGTGAATATGGTCTGCCTGCCTTCACAAGATCGGCCATAAATCCATGGATAATAGCAGCAGTGGCATGTAATGGCACACCAAACCCGACTGATGCTAGAGGTCATAAAATGTTTTGTAAATTTTTTAAATTACCAGGTAATAAATATTTCGCCTAAAATGACACGTGCAGAAACAAGTCATAAAACACGGATTTTCCATAAATATGGCGAAATATTTATTACCTGGTAATTTAAAAAATTTACAAAACATTTTATGACCTGTGGTCGGCTTATTGGCAGTAACCAATTAAGTCCCTCTTTAAAAAACATTTTATGACCAGTAGTTCACGCAAATTTTCCTATTAAAGAAAAGCAAATATCGCTTATTTTTTTTTACCTATTTTTTACCAAAAAATAAATATAAATACTTCACACACTCTGAGTCAAATTTTAGTTGAATACTAAACGTGAAAGTGTTAAAGTGTTTTTTTTTGTAAAGTAAAGAGTGAAGCTGTAAAGACAATTTAAAGTAAAATGAATAAATTTTGCTGCAATCCGTTTAACAAGAGTGGACATCGTTCGAAAAAGATAAAAGTATTAAAATTAACTGGTGTTTCGAAGCGATACATGAATGAATTAAATATACAATACGGTGAAGAAGCAGAATTCATTTTCCCCAAGTGTAAAATCGATTTGTCTCAACAAGCAAATGCATTGAAACAAATGCAACCACAATCCGAGAGTGAAATGACAATTGAACAAAATGTTTCATCTGATAGTGAGGCAGACATTCCGATGATCAATATGTCTTTGAGTCCTTTGAATGAGGCTATTACCACTTTAGGTGAATCGCCTATTACAAAAAGAAAGTTGCGAAGTGAAAAATACAAGAAAGAGAAAAAAGGCAAGGTTATGAGTGCAATCGCGACAATATTTGATGAAGGCTCTGATAACGAATGCAGTCAAGCAGATGACGTTGATGACGGCAAACAAATGATTGAGCAGTTGCAAAGAAAATTCAATTTAGCGACCACTTTTCCGGAGAAATATCTCATTTTATCTGTTCTGCCTCAATCATGGTCTATACGCAAGATTTCTGAACAGTTTCAAACATCTTTTTACATCGCGAGAAGAAGCAAAGAATTAGTTCGACAGAAGGGCATATTGGCGACTCCCACCAAGAAATTTGGCTCAAGGACCCTCAGCGAAGCAACGGTGAAATTGATTCAAGATTTTTACTGCAATGATGACAACAGCCGCGCCTGCCCAGGTACACGTGACTATGTTATCACACGTGAAGATGGAGAAAAAGTACACAAGCAGCGCAGATTATTATTATGTAATCTATCCGAAGCATACCATCAGTTCAAAGAGAAATACCCAGCAGAAAAAGTGGGATTTTCTAAGTTTGCCATCCTACGACCAAAAGAATGCGTGCTGGCATTAGACAGGCACGGAACGCATTCAGTCTGCGTTTGCATGTTTCATCAAAACATCAAATTAATGTTCTTTCCATGCAAGAAATTGAAAGTATTTCACGGTGAAATTGACTCCTGTCGAAGTCGTTGTGCGCATACCCCACGGAAAATTGTCATCTGTCCAAATGCGACAATTGTCCGAAGATTGACGAGCTAGAGCAATATTTGGCGGAAAATTTTGAACAGCTGTTAATTCAGGAGGTGCATTTCAAACAGTGGTTAATTAGCAGCGGCAGATGTTCCCTTGAGACCGTGGTAAAGCAGATTCCGGAATTCATCGAGGAATTCGGATTCAAGTTGAATGAACTGAAGGCGCACCATTTCATATCCGAGATGCAATCGAAATTTCTAAAGGAAAGTAAGGAGAAATTAGCCCAAAATGAATTCATTGTGATAAGCGACTTTGCCGAGAATTACACTTTTCTCGTTCAGGATGAAATTCAGGCTTATCACTGGGCAAACGACCAGTGCACGGTGCATCCTTTTTGCATTTATTTCAAAAACGAAGATAACGAACTACAGACCCTAAGCCTTGTTGATGTCGCGGAGAGTTTAGCTCATAATTATGTGTCCGTTTATTTATTTCAAATGAAACTGTTTGAATTCTTAAGATCAAAATTCGATGCAATCGACAAAGTAACGTTTTTCTCAGACGGCGCGGCTTCTCAGTACAAGAATAAAAAAAATTTTTACAATCTTTGCATAATTGAAGAAGAACAAAACTGCAAGGTCGAGTGGCACTTTTTTGCGACGTCCCACGGTAAGGGCCCATGCGATGCTTTAGGGAGAACCCTAAAACGCATGGCGACTAAAGCAAGTTTGCAAAGGCCATATACTGACCAGATCTTAAATGTACAACATTTGTTTTCGTGGATTCAAAGCAAGGAAATTGCCATTAACACAGTTTTATGCACTCAAAATGAACACGATGCCATGGAGCGACGAATTCAAAACAGATATAATAATGTCAAAACTATAACTGGAACGCAAAAGTTTCATTGCTTCATACCAAATATTTCTGATATGTCAATTAATGTAAAGCGGTACTCTCCGTCTGCCGACGTGCTAAATTTAAAGTTACTTTAATTTTATAATGATGCCAAGACAATTGAAATTTTTAATAAATATTGTAATTAAGTATAAGCAGCAAAATAAGAAAGATTTTTTCTTCATAAATGTATTTTTAACTGTAAAATAATTTTTAAAGTGTATTTTTAATAATAAAATAAAACAATGTTAAATAATTACAAATAATTCAATTATAAAAAATATAAAAACAATGAGAACAAGGTGGTCTCTTAAATGCTCCTCTCCTGTCCAAACAAGGAGTCGTGGCCCATTTTTTTATTGCTGATTCTTAAAGCAAAAATTATGAGGAATCCAAAAAAAAAAAAAATTAGCCGGAAAATTTAGGAGCTTCTGTGGAAAATCGGAAAATTTAATTTTCATGGGAAAAAAGGTAAATTTCTGAGAAAAATTAGGAAAATTTTATTTTTCAATTAAAGCCTGATTCAATACCTTTCCAACGAGCTATCACTCGTTGCGATCGCTTTAGTAGTTTTTTTTTTAAAACAACTTTCAATGAGGTCCCTTATGAAGAATTCTTCAATTTTGTCACATGACAGTGGTGTGCACCACCACTAAACCAGTCACTATAAAAAAAAAAAAATATGTAGGTACATTATTTTTTGCTGGGCAATCGATTGAGACTATTTATTTTAGAATCGGAGAGGGGTCGTCCAAAAGGTGATCGCTTTCATATGGAATTGCTCTATATTGAAAGTTTTTATTATTATTACTATTATTTATTTAGTGCAAATTAATTTACAAAAAATATTAATTTAGTGAGGACTGGCTGCTAGGGCCTTAGCCTCTTTTTTAAATGCTGATATTGAATTGTATACATTTAATTTTTATGATAAAATAAAATTATATTTTGTTTAAAATATCAGGAGGTAGATGTCTTCTCAGTTGATCATAGTTGAGGGTCCTTATAACTTCGGTTAGTCTTGTAGGTTGGTTGTTGTTGTTAAAACAGGATAATATGTGGGACATTGTTAGAGTGTCGCTGCAGTTTGGGTGAAAGTTCTTAAGATTTTATTAATATTCTTCCTTCTCCTCTGAAGAAATAAAAAACGAGTAAGAGCCTTTTTACACTGAGACATCGAGATAAAACATTTTAGTTCTATTTGAATTAAATTTCCCTCAATTTAGATACGAATTTACTATGCAAAAATTAACAAAAAAATGTTCTGATTTTCTAAGTCCCTTTTTGGTTTTTCAAGGGCCATTAACAATAAACAAAATAACCTCAATTAGCCACACTCATCGATGCGCAGACCGTGGTGTATCTCGTTGAGAGGTGGTGCTACGAGTCATAGCCCTCGTAGAGGGCTGCCAGTTCGATGCCCGGTCATGGCATACACAAAAAAAGTTTTTTATATAGAGACAAATTAACAATTAAAATTCTTTGATCAGTTGCCACATAAACTAACCATTGACGAGTCTTTGGGTGAGACGAAACTGCGGCAGTCTGGTGAATCCTTTGTGTCTGTTAAATTTTTCAATAAAAATGTTTTCTTCTTCTTCTGCCTGTAAATCAGCTTAAAAAAATAAACTAAAGTTTGAGCTAACTAACGTAAAGAGAATTTTATTGGACGAGTTTTAATGAAAATTTTCAGTAACCTAATGAAATTTTCTATACAAACCCAGTAGCAAAAAATACTAGTTCAGAACCAGTTATGTACTAGTTTATTTAAACCAGGCAACTAGTACGAGTTCTACCGCCTCTCCATACAAACAACTGTAGAATTTAACACGGAGATGTCATAGGGATGGGTGCAATTGTCGCCAAACTGCCACTTTGGTACTGGTTGTATAACTAGTTTAGAGATTACAATTTAAGGACGAAAAATAGGGAGCGAAACTGGTGCTAATGTGGCACTCGCGGAACTAGTTCCGAAGTTACTCTTAAGAATTAGTACTGTACCAGTTGGTTGTACCTGAATTATATAGATAAAAAACAGAGGTTTTTTCTTTGATAAAACGCAGATTAGACCGGAAACTTCCTCTTTCTGAGATAATTATATCCATTTACCAAATGAAATTTAAAATATTTTGTGTTTAGGATTTCTAATGACAATAAAACATTTTAGTGTTTATGTGCAAACTCAGAATGTATTACGTATTACAAACAAAGGTAGTATTTCAAAACTCGTATTTAAATTCAATCTTTTGAAATCTCTGCACAACTTCAATGAAACTATTATTATACAAATTGTTAAAGATTATTGTTTTTGGAAGAAAAACAAGAAGCTGTAGTACTGGTTCTTATAAGAAATTTACTAAACTAGTTATGGATTGACTCTTTGGCGCCAGTACTGTACCAGATTTATTTACACCTCAATTCAATTCACAATAAAAAAAAATTTACGTGTTTATTTACAAACTCTGAGTTATTTAGCCACTCTGTGCGAGGTGGCTAAATAAATTCTAAACTAAATACAAATTGACAAAAAGGTTTAAAATTTCTTTGAAAATTTTTTGAAAACTTTTTAAAATTTCATAGAAATTTGGAAACCTGAATTAAGCTTAGATTTTATTTAGCCAGTTCGCACCCACCCTAAATTTAAATGCAAAAAAAAAAATTAATAATATCAAATCTCATATTTTTACACAAGTACACAACTGGTTCAAAATGATTATTTTGAGAACTAGTTATGTAATTACTAGTCAAAAAACTAGTATGTTTTAGAACTAGTTCGACCATTTGCTACTGGGAAGTGAATGACAAATTTTTTAAATTTTATAAAAAAGCTTCATCATTTTTATAAAACTCTTTCATTAGGTCAAAGAGTATATAGAATAAAGAGATTGGGGGACTCTCTATCACTGAGAAAGCATTTGTTATATTATGTGCCTTGGAACAGGAACATACTCAAACCAATACTAAATGTATTACATCAAACATCACCCAGCAAGCATGGCAATATGAAGAAGATTCTCCGATAATATCGCCAGGAAGAACACATTTATTGCTGGCGATATCAATTTCGTATTCTGGAAGTTTCATCCGTCGGAAACATCTGTTGCCCGAAAACAATACTTCCAGGCAATACGAAAGCAATAACCCATATGGAAGACAAAATAAACTCCCGGGTACAAAATAAACGATTTACTTTTTTCATTATTAAACTTAAGCATGCAAAAGAATATCTGCATACATAATCCATTGACCAACTTATAAATTATCTTGATTTCATCTTAGCCAATTTTTTCCTCGCAATTATTCTTGACTTTTCACGAGTTTATTTCCTATATTTCTTTTGATTGTTTTTGTACAAATTTAGTTTTAATTTTTTCAAAAATGACAAAAGATTTCAAAGAAATTTGCTTTATCTTGCAGATGATACAAAGGTGATATTGCCGCAATATTATCATAAAAAATTATTTCAAAAGATAAAATTTTTGAATTATTTTTTTCCAATTATCGCCGAATTATCTTCCAAATGATAAAAGAAAGACAATTTTAAGTGAATACCACTTGATTATTTTAATTCAAATGACAAATAGAAGATATCGCTTTAATATCTTCTTGGAAGATATTTTCCAAATGTTTGCGGAGTCATTATGTGCGCTCTTTGTATGACTCAAAACATCGATTGTAACCAGGGATGGAAAATAATAATATAGTTATTACAAAAATCAAGAATGTAACCTTAATTATACTGTTCCAACAGTATTATAGCCCTATATTATGAATTTTAAAAACCATATGGGTCATTCCATCTCAAATCGACCAATGGTTGGAATCGACCCCTTTCGATTTGGATGAAAAATAATAAAATAAATAACGAAGTTTTGCCAAAGGAAAAAAATTACAAATTTTTTTTTCAATAGTTATGCAATATTTAAAATTTTAAAAAATGTCATAATTTTTCTAATTTTTTGCTTTGTTACGAGGTTATTTTTTGAATATCTCGAAAACTATAATAGCTACAAAAATGGTTCTTAGCTCGTTTTAAAGAGATTATTTAGATGTATTAAAAACTTTTGCATTTTTACAATTTTAAAAATCGAAAAACTCAAAAACCTATTTCTTTTTGCTCAATTTTTTTTTTAAATAAAACCTCTAACTGATCTTAAAACATCCTGAAATTTTCAAGAGGGCGGTTTTTTTTAAAAAAATATGAATTTTTTTATTCTCTTTTTTAAAGTTGAATCTTAATATGTACAATAAAATTAAAAAATATCCAATTTTAAAATTTTGAAAAATAAAAAACAAATTGAAGGCTTTAGAAGCACAGAAAAATTTTGAAATCGAAATTACGCTTTTATTTTTTTGGTAATAGTTTGAAAAACAAATAAGTTAAGAAATGGCACATACACACACACATGTATACATAAATGGAAGAGTGTGCAAGACCATTTTGAACTCATTTCACTCTCATTTATTTATTTTTATTTATAAAGAGAAGCAACACTCAGGAAATTCTTCCTATTAATTAACGTGTTGCTTCCTTTGGAAAGGGGATTGAGAAGAAGTGAAAGGTGGTGAAAGATGAAGGGCTTCAAATATGGCAACACTGTTATTTTGTAGTTATAAAAAGAGCTAGGATGGCTAACTTAAAAAATGTAACCAACATAACATATAAATTTCATTCATTAGAATTGTTAAGCACTAAGCTGTGGTTATTTTAAGATAAATTAACAGGTAATAAAGTTATGATAAAAATTAAATCCACAAAGTTCATCGAGTCCATGATTTATTTGTTTTTAATGCTGTATCCATTAATTCGAATATACCAATAATCTAAATTGGCTCCGCAATAATTATTTCGTATTATCGAGAGATTACTGTACTTACATTATACGAAAAAGCTCCGTGTACTGGCTATTTTTGTGAATCACCCAATTTAAAACCTCGGTTTCCAAAAGGCCTGATACTACACGTAAGTCACAAATTTCCGAATCTTCAAATTTCTTCGATATTTCTGGATAAGCATCAACGACCTCGCAATGAAACGCATATCCCCCACGTTTTAAATACGGAATGGCATTTTCAATACGTGTGTATACAGGTAAATCCTTAGAATCCCTCGCTGGCATCACCTTCTTGTTTAGGAGTGTTACAATTCGGGGCGATTTATTTTCCTATTTCCAAAAAATATATCGGAAATTCCATGAAAGATCGGCAAAAAACAAAATTTTTGACCTTGGGTTTTCCGATTTTAATCATATTTTGCGCGCAGAAGCCATTCAAAATCTTTCATTACCAAATAAGTGGTTATATAATGCAACTTAAATTTTATAATAATGATAATTCGGCGTCACTTATTTTATTACAAAAACAATGTGATATTTATTTACCTCTAACTAAAGCTTAGTTGAGGCCCTATGCTCCTTATAGGAACAACGGGAATATATATATTAGAGTTCGTCAAAAATATAAAAAATTTCTTTGATAATGGCGTTTTTTTTATTTTTTTATTTCAACTCCTTCCACTGGCGCAATTCGGCCAAACACGCTGATTTGGAGACCCATTTTCTGCAGAGCAAAAACGGCTGCATTTCTGGGAAGTCAGACTTTACCATTCGATTCTACAGCAAAAATTAATATAAAAAACATTTTTTTGCCTTTTCAATCCACTTGTGCAAAAATCCACTTCTTTAAACAATTTCAAAAAAGTTACTTTTTTATTACACACAATGAAAATGTATTCCCTGCTGAGAACATTGGTGCAAAAATTGTTGATATACCGCTACCCGTTAAAAAGTTATTTAGTAATCAAATATGTTTAATAAAAAAATCTTTGTAATAAACATTACAAAACTTACAAGTTATTTTGTCTTTACTAAAAAATAAATTTATAATGCGGCAGCGAGTATTGAAAGCTGCATTTTAATTAATCCATTTTAAAAATCCAAATTTGATTAGCTAATAACTTTTTAACGGTTCGCGGTATATCCAAAATTTTTGTACCCATGTACACAGCCGGAAATACATTTTCATTGTGTGTAATAAGAAAGTAACTCTTTAGAAGTTTTTGAAAAAATTGGATTTTTCGAACCACTCTAATGGCTATCTGGTGTATTTTGAAAATGCAAAACAAAGTTTTTTATATTAAATTTTGTTGTAGAATCGAATGGTAATGTCAGATTTCCTTTTGTTTTGGAAGAAAAGGGTCAGCGTTTTGGCCGACTTACGCCAGTGGAAGGAGTTGAAATAAAAAAGCAAAAAAAAAACGCCATTCTTTTTTTCTATGCAAAAACTTAAAAAAAAAGTGATGATATCCGAAAATCTAATTTTTATGACGAACTCTAATATATATATATATGTATATAAAGCTTAGTTGTATCAATTTAGGTGGTGGTAACTAATATTTTTGAATATAAAAATTCAAAGATTTTTTAGTTGACAATTCAGAAATTTTGTTAGTATAATTGCATACAACCATTTAAAAACCAAATTGGTTGTTAAGAGCTAAAATATTTATGTTTAAAATGATTTTATCTTAATTTTTTTACATTATTTAGTAATTTTCCAAAATAACAAATTATATGCATTTTTTATTGTTTAAACTATCAACAGCTTGCAAATTATGACGTTAGTAGATCATACAAATTGTCATTTTGTTGATTGAATTTCTTTTGGATTTTAAATAATCGCTTAAGCCCCGTTTAGATTATCACACAAGTGTGTTATACATGTCAGAAATGTGTTGTATAAAAAAATGTTTAATAGTGTGAACACTGTTGGTTACACACATATCAAAATGGGTGCACACATTTTAAAAGGCGGTCACACTTTTTTGACAAGATTAATTTTTTGAAATATTTCATAAAGTTACCACTTGTCTCAACACAAGTGTTTTGTTATTCACAAATAAATGTAAACAACCCAGCAAAACCTTCGTAATGACTGGTCATTACTACATGCATTACTTAGATCTCACATCTCATTACCCGTTGAATTACTTTTAAACTGAATGTAATGAGTTACCGATAATTATACCCCACACATTACTATTTCACAATAGCTGAAACCAATAATATATGTTCTAAAACATTAAATACCATAACTATGGCGTAGCCTAGTGGTTATCGTTTTTGCCTGACAGACATGAGGATAGCTGCTCAACTCGTGTTAGCTTTCATTGTTGTTTTTTTTTGTAATTTATATTAAACATCTATTTATAGAAATGTTGATGTTCATTAAGCAGTATTTAATATCAACAAGTTTTGTGAAAAATAGACATGTATAACAGTTACCACAATAAATGTGTACATAAGTTAAAGCATTAAAAATCATAGTGATGTCGTGGTCTAATGGTTGGAGTGTTTGCCTGACAATCGTGGGGTACGCTGATCAATACGTGTCAGCTCCTATTGGTTTTTAAATTTGTCTATTTTTTTAAATCTATATTCAACATCTATTTATAGAACAGCTGATAAACTACTTACAGGTAACATCAGTGTAATGACTTTCCTCCAATGACATCACCATGTTAAAATAAGTAGTTTAGTAATTAAAAGGTAACTAGTGAACACTTAAGATTTCAATACCTAAAACTCATTACCTGGTAATGAAAGGTTTTGCTGGGAAATATTAAAAACAACTAATGGTGAAAAAAAGTAATAAAATAAGAAAAAATAACTGTTTAATTTATTTGTTGTGTGTTTCGATAACAGTCTGAACACTGAAAATATTTTCTTTTATACTTTTTTGACAACCAGAAAATTTCAGCATACTTTTTGTCATAAAGTATAAGCACCTGTGTTAAAATGCGAACGGCGCTTTAGTTTTTCTTTGTCCTTGTTTTTCCCTCAATTCTAATAAAAGTAAATTTTAAAGTTATTTAAGACGTAATCAAATGAAATAAGTACGTAAAACTTACACATTTGGTGCATTTATATGGGAAAATCTACGGAACCGTACGATTCCATGTAAGTCAGGATTTAAATCATATTAAGGACAATATACAGGGTGGGCCAAAATCACCGAAGGGGTTGAATCAGGGAAACAAGCCGATCAAAATAATCGGCGGCGGCGGCGCAAGCAAAAAATCGGCGGCGGCGGCGGCGATTAAGGTTGAGCCGGATAAAAATCGGCGGCGGCGGCGCAACCAAATAATCGGCGGCGGCAGCGGCTTGATCGGCTTGATAGAACATTATACACGTGTTTAAAAGATGTTTAAGGTTTTTTCCAAAATATAGCAGTAGAAAATTGTGCAAAAAAAATTTGGAATTATCAAATAAAAAATAATTTTAAGTTAAATTCATCGATAAAAATTACAAATTTAGGATTTTTAGTTTTTGAACGGAGCTAGAAGGAGATAGTTGGGCTTTCCAAATATATACATATGTTTATATATTCAACAAAATTGTGTGGAAATATTTTCAAATAAAACTGATTTTCTTAATTTTTTCTTATTTTGTTTAATTTTGACGGCTTTTAATTGCAATATTTTGTTTAAAAAAAAACTAATTTTTATCTAATTTATTCTTTATTCAGGGCAAAATGAAGTTCTGTTTTAATCGCTTTAAAATTGTCAAAGTTATACATTTTTTTATAAACATGGAATCTCTGCATTTATAAGAAAATTGAAAATATTAAACTTAATGATTGTGCAAACAAGAACCTCGAGTTGCTGAAATTAAATGTTTAGAAAAATTACGATAACTTTTTCAATTTTCAATTAATTTAAACAAAAGATTTTACTAAGAACTAAACCCATGAATTACAATAGTAAAGAATTGTTTAATACTGTAAAAAAGCCGTCAAAGTATACAAATTAAAAAAAAATTAATTTTAATATTAAAAAAAAAACTGTCAACATATTTCAGTTACAAATAAATAATTCTATATATATTTGGAAAGCTAAATTTTTTGTCTTTCCAAAAACGTTACAATATTCAAAATCGGTTGAAAAATTGCTGAATTTCAAACTGTTAAGTGCTTGAAGTTGCTCATAAACAGAGTTTTGACACTATCACCCCTGTTCTGAATTCCGAAACTTTTTAATTAGAGTGGTTTTGTAAAATCACACAAAATTCAAAATGTCGGAAATTTCGAAAGTTTCAACAAATTTTAAAATAAATTTTAACATATTAATTTTTGCAACAAAATATTCCTTTTACTTTCACCAAGCTTTTCCAACACGAAATAAAACGAAGAAAATAATTCGGATGTGGATCACAGAACAGCAAAAAAATTCGGAATGTTTCACTTTAGAATTTTTTATGTGGATTCGGAACTTAGAAATAAACAAACTCTATTTTCACTCAAAATTAAATGTGTTTTTAGAATAAACTAGAAAAAAATATGGTTCGAAAAAAATTATGGTCGAAAAGATGTCAAAGTTGAAAAACTTAGAAGAAAAGTTAAAAAATTCAGATATTCACCCCTGTTCTTAGTTCCGAAACTTTTTAATTAGAGTTGATTTGTAAAATCACACGGAATTAAAAATTTCGAAAATTTGTTGTTTCTACCAAATTTTAATATTCATAGACTTATTTTAAAATAAATTATTAAATAATTATTGTTGTTAAAAAATATGTATTCGTTTCACTACCATCAAGCTACACGAAATAAAACGAAAAAGAATTCGGATGTGGATCACGGAACAACAAAAAAATTCGGAATGTTTCACTTTAGAATTTTTTTGTGGATGCGGAACTCAGAACAGCGTCGATTATTGTAAATATCTTCGTCCGCAATGTCTTAAAAATGTGTCTTTTGATAATAATTTCAGGTGTACTGAAATTTCTGAAAAATGTGATGTTATCTACTTAACCAAACCTACCACCATAAATTCGAATGAATTAATTCTTTAATTCACTTTTGGACATTTAATTAAAATTTACTAATATATCTTACTATTATACCATTCCTTATGAATTCATTCACTGGCTTCATTCTTTTAATTTTCATGCATAATGAATGAATTCTTTCATGAATTCATTCTTTTTATAATGATCTTTCACGTTTCATTCGGTTTGTAAAAGTTTAAAACAAATGTTGCGTTTTTAATTATTTTTATGGGTGGTGTATATGATATCAATATTAAATCCCTAAAATAAGCCACATTTTTATTTAATTTGTAATTATAAACTAAAGTGTTGTCAGAATCATTAGTATATTCATCCCTTAGATCTTTTACTGATTTAATAAAATGACAATTTTGATAAGCCATTTTGTAAAAGATTAGAATTAATGAAAAAATTAATTATTTAAATTGATTGTAATTCTATAAGGAATGTATTCAACATAAAAATGCATTCTATTTAATATTAAAATTTGGGAATGAAACCTATGAATTAATTATAAAGGCATGTTTTGATGGAATGATATATATTCAATTTCTAAAGCTGAATTCGGTTTTGTGCGAATTAATCTAAAATTGAATTAATTCTTTCGAAGCTCTGCCTACAATCTACACTTGGTCATTTGAAAAGTATATATGTATATTGTTCATTTGGATTCTCTCCTCTATTGCATATCCAAATTTCAGCGAAATCTGTCAGAAGTTTTCAAGCAAAACTTCCAACTTAAGAAATATTTATGACAAAAATCTTTCTTAGCTCTGACTATAAAACTGGTTCTTTTATTTTTTTTAACTACAAAAAAATACTCTTGATGGTTCAGGAAATGATGAAGTAGAAAATTTGTTTTAAAAATGACATTTGCTTTTAAATTTTTTATTTTGGAAAATTGATACTTCCAGCCGAAATGAGCCGAAAAAAATCGGCGGCGGCGGCGGCGGCTGAGGCAAAAATGACCGGCGGCGGCGGCTTAAACGGCTTACGGCGGCTGGCTTGTTTCTCTGGGTTGAATTCCTTATAACTTTTTTATTATAATTTTTTTTTATTTCTTTTCAGTATGTTGTAAAGACTTGGGGAAGTTAAAATTGAACAGTACACAATTGAACAACGTGCCTTAAAAATTTTCCAACATTGTCCGATATCGAACATCAACAACCAAAAAAATTATTAATTACAAATTTATTAATTCAGTTCGAGGCCAATTTCCTTATTATGAATTAACATAATAAGTAGTTTTTTCAAAAACTGCTGTTTCTTCATCAGGATACTCTCCTAACAAATACTTCACAGAGGTTTTGCTTTCAAAAACCTCTACACTTTCAGAAATGAAAGGACGATCGTTTCGGGGATTTTCCAGGTCCCCTTCATCAGTTTTCTTTAGAAAGTGGTGGCGTAGTGCAATGCAAATTGAAGCATCAAAATTATTATAAAAAAGTTATAAGGAATTCAAACCCCTTCGGTAATTTTGAGCCACCCTGTATAATATTTCTGATAGTATCAGCATTTTCGAGGAAACGAATTTAATCAGGCGAACATCCTAAATTTTAATATTTGTGACCTTCTCCGAGAAAAGGGACCTAGTGTGTTAAAAAACGGGTTTGGACTTAGGAGTGGGAAAATCGATAAAAATGAGAAAAACAATAAAATTTTAATGTTTAATTTAAAACTTCATTTTCACACACTGTTAATGTGCTCTACTCAAAAACTACCATAATTTACCTTAACTTTGCTTGTAACTTTCAAAACTTTTTCAACGTTTTTGGGTATAACTTTTTCAGGAAAAAAGTTAATCGCCTAAAACCTTTGGTGGATAGTAATTATGATGTTAAAAAATCACATACTTGTTGAAAAAATAGTCGCCCTCTAGTAAGAGCAAATGGTAGTAGTGGGTAATTGGGCACTCACTTTGATTTTATTGCTTTTTCCTGTGATGTCTCTTGGTTTTTATTACTTTTTCATGAGACTTAATTTTTGTTAACTGCTTATTGCATATTGAATGCTCACAATGTAAATAGATGGCAATTAAAAATCGAGTGACTTCCCGTAGTGTAAAAGGGTTGGGTGCCTATAAAAATCGATTATGTCTTCCCATACTGTAAATAGGTGGGTGCCACTATAAAACCAAGTGAGTGCTCACAATGTAAATAGATGGTAATCAAAAATCGATTATGTGTTCCCGTAGTGTAAAACGATTAGTGCTTGTTAAAAATCAATTGTGTGGTCGTAGTGTAAAATGATTGGTGGTAGTAAAAAAACTAATTGTTTCTAAAAATAAGAAACACTTGTCGGTGATATGTTTGGTAACGTAATTATTCAACAGTTTTAGTTTTTTATAAAAATGGTTTATTTTGTTTTAAAAGTAAATTTTTTAATGAAAAATATTGAAAACAGGAAATTGAAATAAAACGGAAATCAAATTATTTATAAAAATAATGTTCATAACAACAAGTTTTAGAAAGTGTAAAATGCATAATAAAATCATGTAGTGGTAATCACTACATGACTTCCCCTCTCAGAAATAATGTTATAAAATATCATAAGTGGTTTGGTTCTGATTGTTATGCTCCTTGTTAAAGTACTGGTCGTCTTTATTAATAAAAGCTGGTTTAATCAAATCAATAGGAAGTGATCGAATGGAATTTCCATACTGAATTTTAAAAATTTTATTAGACTCCTCTAAGACTTTGAAAGGACCCTCAAAAGGAGCAGACAATTTTGAAGGTTGTAAAACCTTAACAAATACATATTCACAGGTTTTTAAAGATGTGGGCATGTATGATTTTTCTTTATTATGATAAACAACTTTACTTCTAACTTCTGAAAAATATTCCCTTAACTTTAAAAGCAAAAAATCTGAAGAAATATTATCGTTAGATTCTACAACAAGTTCGCCAGGAATTCTCAAGCATTGACCAAAAACAAGTTCTGCAGGTGAATATTTCAGATCTTCCTTTACAGTGAGGTTACATGATCAAGATTTTGCTTTCAAGTTGATAACACATACTGCTTGTCAAATTCAGTTGAACTTGAAGCTGTGACGTAGGATGCATGCAACTTGATAGTCAATTTTGCTTTCAAGATGCCGTCGTCAAGGAAAGAACTATAATTGCTCGCCTCTGTGGGCTGTTTCCGCACTGTAGGCTGTTCGAAAAGACTTTATTTTTTTCTTCACATCTTCCACAGACATTTCCATGTCAGCAGAAATTGGTTTTTTATTTATTTTTATTTTTAAATCATTTCGTCGTGTTTTATTGCAGCACAATATTTGTAAAAAGAATAACAAATTTACAAGAAATTTGATCAGCTGTTTAAAACTTGACCGTCAAGTTTTCTCAAAACTTGAAAGCAAAAATTGATATCAAGTTGCTGTTCAATTTTTAAAATGTGAGTGTGTTAGTAAAAAAGTGTGAGTGTATTAAAACTTGAAAGGAAAAAATTGTTCGTGTACCCCTATGTTACAGAAGAACGTATACCTAACAAAATTAACGGAAGCATTTCTGACCAGAACTTTTTGTTGTTACTCGTTAAAATTGATGTTTTAAGTTGGCCGTGAAATCTTTCCACCAATCCATTGGCTTGAGGGTGATATGCTGAAGTATGTATTTTGTGTGATCCAAGTAACCTTGTTATTTCACTAAATAGTTTCGAGATAAACTGTGAACCTCTATCAACAGTGATTTTTAAAGGAACACCAAATCTAGATACATAGTTTAAAACAAACTTCTTGGCAATAGTGGTTGCAGATATGTCTTTGAGAGGATATGCCTCTGGCCATCGTGAAAACCTATCAATGATAGTTAGAATGTATCTAAAATTATTCGATACAGGAAGTGGTCCAACAATATCCATATGGATATGTTCAAATCGTCTCTTTTGTATCTCTATTGGTTGAGTAGTAGATTTGATATAAACATTTATCTTAGATTTTTGACATGCAAGACATCCTTTTGTCCATTTATTAATGTCCTTTTTCATACATGGCCAAAAATATTTGCCTACTAATAATTTTCTTGTTGCTCTAATACCAGGATATGATAAAGAACGTTTTAAAAAACAACAGTTTGAAAAACAACATTTCTAAGTGAAACAGGAACATAAGGACGATAAACATTTACTTTTTCATTAAAAGTAAATTTTTTAATGAAAAATATTGAAAACAGGAAATTGAAATAAAACAGAAATCAAATTATTTATAAAAATAATTTTCATAACAACAAGTTTTATAAAGTGTAAAATGCATAGTAAAATCATGTAGTGGTAATCAATACAATATATTTTGATTTTAGGAAAAAAATAAAAAAAATGTAATACTAAAAATACTGTATGTGCGGTAGATGTGATATTCAGAGGACCGTTTCGAATTCTACAAATGCTTTGTTTATTTAGTTTTGTTTTGCTTGGTGATATTGTAGCATGTGTAGCATGAATTGTATGCGTTATTATCCACAAGAATATTTTGGGTAATTGAAATTAAAAGATCATATTACAAAGTAATAATACATACGATACACACTATTTGTATTGTACAATGACCGTTGTAGTTACAGTGAGTTAAGCTGAGAACACTCAGTCAAACTCTTGTAATAACCACTGTAACAGTCACTACTTTTGGTATTGTACATTTATCGTTGTTTCATACTTTATGAATCTTACCAAAAGTTCTCAGTCCATTTGCTGCATTTCCCACTGTTTATAGAATTGCTTAGTAAGCAATAATGTACTATAAATTAAGTTCGATTTTACCCAATAAAGCAATTCTTTGCTTAACATTCATGGGAGCGTACCATCCGCTCCATGCAAAGAACATAATTAAAACTAACAAAAATTGTTTTAATTACATGGCGATCCTGCCAGTAAATATAAAAGGAGGAGTGCTATAAACCTGCACCCTTTGGACTAGTGCTTCATTGCACAGCCAAAAGAGAAAAAAAATTTTCGTCCTGGCGGGTCAGCCACAAAGATCCGCCAGTCGCGTGAAGGAAGTTCCCTGTCTGGCCAAGAGACAGAATGAAACGTCAGCCTCAACCACGCACCAACATCAATAACCCAATAGGACGCAAGTCTAAGAGAGCGGTCACTAAAAAGAAAGGAGTTTTTCTATGGTGATATGGATGACTAAAATGGAATTGTATTATTTTGAACACCAGCAAAATGGAGAAATAAGTATAAATTACAAAAAAATAAAAAATTTTTAGCTACAAACGAAGTGCGTACTATCTGCACTCGTAGGGCCTGTAAGCGAGTCATCGCTCGAGGCAAAAACTTTTTTTTTTATTTGTTCAATAAAAAGGGGATATAACCCAGAAAAAAAAATGATTATTAAATAAAATTACAAATGATCATTGCTTTAAATAGAATCCAAAAGACTATTAGTAAATATTGAAGAAAAAAAAAAAACAAAAGAAAGAAAATTTTAATTAACAAAGAAAGATTTTTTTATATAATACAAAATAGAAATAAAATATATATAAAATCAAAAATTTTGTATGGTCCTTTTTATTATGGATAGAAGGAAAAACAAAAGTAGATCAAAGAACAGGATAGATTTTTTTTTACCATGGCAGTGTTTCTTATTTTCATATATTAGTAAAGAAAAATACAATATAGATTCTTTTTTTCGGTGAAAATGACTTGGTGGGAAAAGATTTTGTCCACTATCCCACTGCTTATTGCCGGATACGAAGTAGGTAAATCACAAGAGGAAACTGATAATAGGGAACTTATCGAAGTTTTGCGGAAAAATATTAAAGAAAGAAATAAACCAGACATTACTAGGGACAATGAATTTAATTATGTGGAAATCTTATCAATAATAATGATTGTTATAGTGGCAATCATCTATATAATAAGGGTAATTTGTAGGGCAATAAGTAACACGCGTCAACAGCAAATATAAATAACAAATATTAGATAGAAGTGAATAAGTAGAGAAACAGAATTAGATAAAGTTTAAATGGAAAAATGGGAGTTAATAAATAAATTAATCTCTTCAGAAAGAGAAAACTTCAGAAAGGCTCATAAATGCATTAATAAAAATGTATATGTTCATCCAGAAACAGTGAGAAAACATTTGAATACGATTATAAATTCACTGGAAATAATTAGAGAGATAATATACAGGAATAGAGAGAAATTCACTGAGGAACATAAAACTGAAGTTTTAGAAATCTATTGGAACCTAAGAGACCAATTAGTAAAAATACTTGACAAATATAATATTAACCAGACATTACCCCATTCAATTGATCAAAAATTGAAAATAGATACAAACGTTATACTCGCTTCTAGCAATAGTGAGAAATTTGACCCAATTTTCGAAATAGATACCGACTCAGACTCAGAAGATTTCTCAAATAATTCCGAAATGACACAAACGGTCGTGGAATTTCTTAACACAGCTTCAAAGCTGATCTGTGATTTCGATGGTAAACCCGAGAATCTACGCACATTTTTGGACTCGCTCGAATTAGTGGCTTCACTTAAGGGGACACACGAACAGACAGCGGTATCACTAATAAGGACTAAACTAAAGGGAACTGCTAGAAATCTAATTAGCAATGAGACTTCAATCGCTGAAATTATAAGTAAACTGACTAGTTCAGTAAAAGGAGAATCAGTCGAGGTCTTGTCGGCGAAAATAATGAATATTAAACTTAAAATTATTGCAGTGAGGTGGAATCTCTAGTTAAATCATTTGAAAATGCATACATATCAGATGGTTTGACCTGCGAATTAGCAAATAAATACTCCACCCAAGTTGCTGTAAAGGCACTTACCAAAAACTGCAATATTGATAAAGTAAAATTGATAATGGAAGCTGGTCAGTTCAATAATATGAATGACGCAATCAGCAAATTTGTAAATAGTTGCATTGAGGCAACTGGTCAACAAAATGCCATATTGTACTATGGGCAAAGACCCAATTACGGCAATTACCGCGGGAACAAGCGAAAATTCCGTGGAAGAGGTAACTTCTCCAGGAATAACAATAATAATAACCGCAACAATAATAATAGCAATAATAATAATTATTCAAATAATAACTACAGAAATAGAAGAGGACGTGGAAATTATAATGGAAACAGAAACCACGCTAGAGCACTAACAGCAAGTGAAAACAGTTCGGAAAACTCGAACAATCCCCTGGGATAAAGCCAATAAATGGGAAAATATATAATCTTAACCTTAACTTTAGTTGTTTCATCCAAATTAAAATAGACATAATTAACACTACTGTAACTTTACTGGTAGACACTGGAGCAGATATATCCTTAATAAAACATCAATGCACATTTAAACAAATAAATACGGCTCATTTTACTACACTTACTGGTATAGGAAAAGGAGGAATTAAATCCATTGGTACAACATTTTTTGATTTAAAGACTAGTGAATTTTTGATACCCCACAATTTCCAAGTGGTAGATGACAATTTCCCAATACCATGTGATGGAATAATTGGTATGGATTTTATGAAAAGATTTAATTCTGTTCTTGAATTTAACCAAGACCAGGATTATCTTATCCTGAGACCACATTATCTGGAACAACAAATAGTAATACCAATGACCAATACTTGTGGTGATGATATTACCTTGCCAGCAAGATCTGAGGTAATACGACGAGTTAAACTTTCATCATGCAATGAGGAAGTACTGGTAACTAATCAAGAACCCCAACCGGGTGTCTTCATAGCCAGTACACTAGTAAAAGCTGAAAATGCATTTATAAGGAATCTTAATACAAACAATTCTGTAACTAACCTAAAACAAAATGAAATTATAACGGAAGATGTCAATAATTATGACATAGTACAGTGTAAAACTAACAATGAAAATAGAAAAGATAAAATTCTAAATATATTGGAGAAGAATTTTCCAATACATTTTAAGGAAACTTTAACGGAAATATGCACCGAATATAGCGATATCTTCGGATTAGAATCAGAAACAGTTACAACTAACAATTTTTACAAACAAAAGTTAAGAACGAAGGATACGGATCCTGTGTACATCAAGAACTACCGTATACCACATACCCATAAAGAAGAAATCGAAGAGCAAGTGAATAAATTGATAGATGATGGAATAATAGAGACATCATATTCCGAATATAATAGTCCAATTTTATTAGTTCCAAAGAAATCCTTGCCAAATTCAAAAGAAAAAAGATGGCGACTGGTGATAGACTACAGACAAGTAAATAAGAAAATAATTGCAGATAAATTTCCATTGCCAAGAATAGACGATATTTTAGATCAACTTGGCCGAGCAAAATACTTTTCTTGCCTAGATTTAATATCCGGATTTCATCAAATAGAACTAGAAAATAATTCTAGGAACCTAACTTCATTCTCAACCAACAAAGGCGCTTATAGATTTACCAGATTACCATATGGTTTAAAGGTGGCACCAAATTCATTCCAAATAATGATGACAATTGCTTTTAGTGGGCTAAGACCAGATCAAGCCTTCCTATATATGGATGACATAGTCGTTCTAGGTTGTTCAGAGAAACACATGCTTTCAAATTTAACAGATGTTTTCGAACTATGTCGCAGACACAATCTCAAACTACATCCTGAAAAATGTTCATTCTTCATGCACGAGGTTACATACCTAGGCCATAAATGCACCAACAATGGCATACTCCCAGATGATAGTAAATATTCAGTAATAGAAAAATACCCAAAGCCTACTGATGCCGATAGCGCAAGAAGATTTGTAGCGTTTTGCAACTACTACAGGCGATTTATTAAAAATTTTTCTGAATATTCAAGGCATCTTACTAGATTATCGCAAAAAGGAGTACCATTTGAATGGACAAAAGAATGCGATATTGCTTTTGAACATCTTAAAAGTGCACTAATGAGACCAACATTGTTGCAATACCCAGATTTTGAAAAACAATTCTGTATAACAACGGATGCAAGCAAACACGCTTGTGGTGCCGTGGCATACGCCTCTAGAAGTTTCACCAAAGGAGAAAGCAATAAATCCACTATTGAACAGGAATTGACAGCCATACACTGGGCAGTGACACATTTTAGACCCTATATTTATGGAAAACATTTCCTCGTTCGATCAGATTATAGACCACTTTCTTATCTATTTTCGATGAAGAACCCCAGCTCAAAATTGACTAGAATTAGACTTGATCTAGAAGAATACGATTTCACTGTTGAATATCTTAGGGGAAAAGATAACTACGTCGCGGACGCTTTATCGCGTATCACGATCGACGAATTAAAAGAACTAAATATACAAAATAATAACATACTAAAAGTTACAACCAGATCAATGAAAAATAAGGCACAGAATATGGCTAAAAACAAAGAAATGAATAAGCAGCACCAATTCAAAGAAAATGAAAAGCCCAGTATATATGTACCGATTAAGAACACTGACGTCAGAAAATATTATAAATTAAAGATTACCCCCGGAAGATGTTACATCAAAAGAGGAAAATCTATAATGGCATATATACCAATTGATGATTTGTTTACTAATGGGAAACTTGACTTAGGACAATTCTTTCCAAGGCTCGAAGAAGTGGCCGGTAAACATGACATTACGAAATTACAAATGGCACCTAGTGAGAAAATTTTCGAATTTATCTCCATTAATGAATTCAGACAAATGGGCAATAAATATTTGAATCATATAAAAGTAGCGCTACTAAATGAGGTGACCCGAATTGACAATAATAATATAGCTATTCAAGATGTAATGAAACGATACCACGAAGACCCTGAGGTTATTGCGGTGTTTCCAGAACATTAAACAAAATTAAAAGATATTACTATTGGAAGAATATCACTAAAGACGTGACAAAATACGTCAAATCATGCCAAAAGTGTCAAACAGCCAAAACTACAAAGAACTTAAAAAGTCCAATGATATTAACGCCAACACCGGCAAACCCATTTGATATTGTATTATTGGATACTATAGGTCCATTACCAAAATCCTACAATGGAAATGAATATGCAGTTACTATAATATGTGATATGTAGGGTTTGGGGTTCGGGAAATCCCGGGCGGGAATTCCCGGGAAATCCCGGGAAAAGTTTGCCGGGAATTCCCGGGAAAATAATATATTTTTCCCGGGAAAACGGGAAATTTTAAAAATATTAAATTTTTTAAATTGTTTTTGTTTCGAATAGGATTTTTTAATTTTAGTCATAAAAAACATTTTAAATACCAAAACAAAAATGTCATTGTTAAAATCTTTTAAAAGGGAATACATTTATTTGACACACAAATAAAATCTTTGCCAAGTAATAAGGAGCATTTCAACTAATAAAGATTTTTCGCATAACTTATTCAAAATTTAAGTACTAAAACCTAAAAACTGGTAAAATGTTTAAAAGAAATATGAAAAAAAAGCTTTGTTTCTTGCAAATAATCGCCCTTACTATCTAAATTTTTCAAATGTATAATTTAGGTAAAGTCGACTTTAGTTAAAATATTGGGTGGCAGTATACCTTGACTTCGTTTATTTTTGGAGCATTCTGATTGGTTAATTTATTTTCAACCAATCAAAATATTTGAAAATATAAATATTTTTGTAAGGTTTTCATACACAAAATGAACAAAACCGTTTGATTAAAAATAAAGTCGACTTTAAATTTAAAATACGCCTTTATATTAAGGGTCAATAATTTTATAAGTAACCTTTTCATTAATAGAAAAGACTAATGGTTAACGGTGGTATCTAAATTTGGTTATCCGAAATCTAAATTTGGTTCACAAAAAAAAAAAAATTGATGGTCATGCAACTTCTCTTGAAGAAAACAACAAGAATAACGTTTCAGCTAAAATTAGCAAGGTTCCTGAAGAAAAAGTGTAAGCTGAATAGGCATTAAAGGCTTTAGGTAGGGAAAACATTTCCTGAAATGGTATCCAAATTAGCTGCAGTCAATCCGCACCATAACTAGATCTTCGTTTATTCGAGAAAGTTTTTATAATAAAAACCTGGCATTGCAAAAAAATGAAACCGATGTGAAGAACATTATATTAAATTACTACAATCATGTAAAAGATATCATGATAAAAGAAATATCGAGCAATATTTCTAACAATAGGAAATTTACTATAATCTTAGATGAATGGACAAGAGATATCTGAACATATGTACAAACGGATATAATTCATTTTATAACCTGGGGTTGGTTTATATATCAGGAAGATGTAATGCTGATGAAATAAAAAGAATTGTAGAAATAAGACTAGAAGAGTTTTATTTGTCTTTGGAAAATAACATTGTGGCCACCATATCTAATGGGCCAAGTGTGATGAAACGGTTTGTTTCCGACAGTCCAGTAGTAGGTGCCTACTGGAATCATGCAATTCATTTGTCAGTGCTGCGAGTAATTTATGTGAAATCAAATGTTCAACATTCTGATATTTTTTACTTTGAATTCTCACCACACAGACTGCATTTGCACTGAAATAGTGTTTTTTTTTTAACAAAAATTACTTATATAGGTGGTTTTCATTAACAATTTTGTTTAAAAGTATTTCCCGGGATTCCCGGGAATCCCGGGAATAAAATTTTTTCATTCCCGTTTCCCGGGAAATAAAAAAGTCCGGGAAATCCCAAACCCTAGTGATATGACAAAATATCTAGTAACAATACCCGTACCAGACAAAAACGCTAAAACAATTGCAAAGGCAATTTTCGAACATTTTGTGCTTACCTATGGTCCAATGAAGACGTTCATTTCGGATATGGGTACAGAGTACAAGAATTCTTTACTGACAGAACTATGCAGTCTTCTTAAGGCGAAGAAACTCACCTCAACTGCTTATCACCATCAGACAATGGGCACGATAGAAAGGAGTCATAGAATTTTCAATGAGTATGTAAGATCGTATATATCCGTTGACAAAGATGATTGGGATGAATGGCTTAACGTACTGCTTTAACACCACACCATCGTCTGTTCACGACTACTGCCCATATGAATTAGTTTTTGGTAGATTACCAAATATGTTTAAACAATTTAGTGAAGTAGATAGAATTAGTCCACTTTATAACATAGATGATTATGCTAAGGAAGTAAAATTTAGATTAGAAGTAGCACATAGAAGAGCGCGCCATATGTTAGATAGATCTAAGTTACGACAAAAATTAAATTACGATAGAAATACATTAGATTTTAATTTTGAAATAGGAGATCTAGTTTTGCTTAAGAATGAAACAGGGCATAAATTGGAAAACCAATATAAAGGGCCATATGAAATTAAAAATATAGATTTAAGAAATAATGTAACAATAGTTGATAAGAAAAATAAAAAAGAACAAATAGTCCATAAAAACAGACTTAAGATTTATAAAAAATAACAATAACATAAAATTCAATAAAAAAAAAAAACTTTCATTCAATAAAGCACTTATCATAAGTAAACATAAGCATCAAATTAGATTTATAAATCTTTGTTGTAAAAGAATGTTCATACAACTTTGTTATATGAGCATTCTTCCGTAAAAGGGAGGTGTAGCATGTGTAGCATGAATTTGATGCGTTATTACCCACAAGAATATTTTGGGTAATTGAAATTAAAAGATCATATTACAAAGTAATAATACATACGATACACACTATTTGTATTGTACAATGACCGTTGTAGTTACAGTGAGTTAAGCTGAGAACACTCAGTCAAACTCTTATAACAACCACTGTAACAGTCACTATTTTTGGTATTGTACATTTATCGTTGTTTCATACTTTATGAATCTTACCAAAAGTTCTCAGTCCATTTGCTGCATTTCCCACTGTTTATAGAATTGCTTAGTAAGCAATAATGTACTATAAATTAAGTTCGATTTTACCCAATAAAGCAATTCTTTGCTTAACATTCATGGGAGCGTACCATCCGCTCCATGCAAAGAACATAATTAAAACTAACAAAAATTGTTTTAATTACAATATTAATAATATATTAACTGTATATATACCAACACCACCAAAGTTTGTATTATATTAAAAATGTAGATATATGTGCTAATTCATAAATAAAATTTATTTGGTATTTGAAGCTTGCTATAGTTAAAGTACATATTTCGCTTAATAAAGAGTTATTGGAAATCTTTATTCATAATCGTATTTTAACTATAAATTAATTTTTAGATTTGATACTGGCAACACTATTGTTTATTTTCTCTATTCTCCCAAATAAGTCGTAAATGATGTACAAATTTAGTAAACGATTGACTCGGTAATCGGAAGTGAAAATATATTTTCTTAAATTAGAGAACTAATGATGTGCTAAGATAAATTTAAAATGCATTAAAAATATTTTTTTTTTTATTTATGAAGCAAATCAATGGAAATGTGTGTAAAAAAGTAATTTTTTAGAACATATTATTCGAAGCATACAAAATTAATCGAATTTCGAATAATGTTTTGACAGTCTGTACATCACTATTGTTTTGTTTTTCTTTTTAATTTTATTTTTACATTTTTTTTGGAAATTTTTCGAAAAAGGTGATTGGCTACGCAATTGTTGTAGCTTTTTTCAGTTTGATGGATGCAAGTTGTTGAAAGCCACACATTCTGGGGATGGGATGGCTTTAATAAATAATTTCATGCCGGAAAATGAAATAATTAACAATTAAATGGTGGCTTCCTCAATCCAAACTTTATAAAAGGTTTGAAGTAAATGAGTATCGACTATAAACCTATATTATTTTTTTCGTTATTAAGCAAATATGAATACTGTTTTTCACAAATTAGCTTAAAATCCTGCAATAAGACTATTGTAAAAGTTTATGAATTAGACCAATAGTGTTTTGTTTAGTTTTGCCTCTTGTGATTATTCTATATTTATTTTGTTTTTTAAAATGTAAAAGATTGGCAATTAAAAATCGATTGTGTGGTCGTAGTGTAAAATGATTGGTGGTAGTAAAAACAATCAATTGTTTCTAAAAATAAGAAACACTTGTCCGTTATATGTTTTGATTTAAGGGTGCGTAGAGAGTGGCCGCTTGTTGCCGAGCCGAGCCGACTGACGCTTATTGCGAGAACTTGTTCATGCCAGAAACAAGTTTGGGTGTGCATAGTGGATGCGAGAATCAGCGCTGATATTTTATCGTTTGTATGAGTGTTTTTTGTGTATTTTCTAAACGAAGATGCACTTTTATGATACTTTTTATTAAAATAACCTTTGGAAATTATAATTTTTCGAAAATTAGAACTACCCCAGGAACAAAGTGGTTCTAATTTACGAGCGTCTACTGTAATTATGATTTGAGTTTTATTTTGTTGAGACAAAAAACTGACATTGAGTTTTAAAATTTTACTTATTAACGCATTTCGTCAATTATTCTTGAAATTTTTATTACATTTTTTTTTAAATTTTGTTTATAAGTTTTTTTTTTAATTTTTTTATAATTGTTATAATTTTAATTGATTTTTATTATTTATTTGAATTTTTATCAGCAATGTTTTCGGCGCTGAAATATGCTTTGGAACTGTTTTCTCGCATTCAATCAGCTTTGCACTCTGACCAGCTCGGTGCCCACTATGACCTGTTCGCGCTTATTTGTACTAATTTGTATAGTACCAGTTTTCTCGCATTGGTTCTCGCAATAAGCGTCAGTCGGCTCGGCTCGGCAACAAGCGGCCACTCTGTACGCACCGTAAGGAAAAATATAAAAAAAATGTAAACAAAAAATACTGTATGTGTGTTAGATGTGATATTCAGAGGATCGTTTTGAATTCTACAAATGCTTTATTTTTTTTGCCTCTTGTGTTTAGTCTATATTTATTTTGTTTTGGATTGTAAAATGTAAAAGAGTGGCAATTAAAAATGGATTGTGTTGTCGTAGTGTAAAATGATTGGCGGTAGTAAGAAAAATCAATTATTTCTAAAAATAAGAAACACTTGTCCGTTATGTGTTTTGATCAAGGTTGGCAACCGATACCGTTATAATACCGTTATCCGTTTCAAAACCCTTTCAAATTGACAACCGATACCGATACCAACACCGAAATTCTTGATTTCAAAAAATACCGGTATTCAAAAACCTTTTCCCTTAATACCGGTGTCGTACCGGTATGGAATCGGTTTTAAAAAAATTGTTTTTTTCACGTTTTCAGCAAAAATACTAATTTTTTTAATATAAAATTTCCAAAATTGTTAAACAATTAAACTTTTTTATTCATTGTTAATAGAAAATCGTGTTACAAATTCAAAGTGCGGTTATCAGCCTTTAGTTTGCATTGGCAACATTGTTTTTAATTTATTTAACTTCATAAATATTCTCTAACTTGTGACAAATTTATATATATGTATATATGATGTCCTATGGTTCCATTAGGAATAAAGGGCCACAAATTTACAAATTTGTAAATAAAATTTAATATATACACTGGTTTCTTAAACCTTTAATTGAATTTACAGTTTCTTTTAAAGAATCCTTTTATTAATTTTATAAACTTATTTTTTTTATTTTATTATATGTTCTCAATACAAATATAAAATATTTATAGTGAATCAACTTGTGTTCCTAATAGATTTAAAAAAATCTTTGTGTTTAAAAAACAGGGACGTAACAGTTATAACTTTTATTCAAAAAAGTGATTGTTTTACAATTATTTCCTGTTTGAGTATTTTTAATTTTCTGTTTATTTGCTCTGTTTGATTTATATTTTTAATTCAAACAAAAACAATCCAAACACGATTTTTATTTTTTCAAAAATAATAAAAGTTATTTTGTGATTTTTTTTCTTTATCAAAAAATAACAATTAAGAATGTAAATCAAAAGCCATGGAACCAATGACTTCACCAATTATAATATCCTGATGATGTCAACTAGTGTTAATAAAAGATTGAACAGTGATTTAAAGTGAGTAAATATGTATATTCCAGCAACTTCCGGCATTCAATTTAGGTCAATTTTTAATTTTTATTTTATTATCAAATAAAAAAGTTAGTGCTTAATTTTTTCAAAAAAATCATTCTGTAACTTTTATAAAAAGTTTTAAAATAAAAATCAAAAAACAACAGAAATTTATAGAGTAAAATATAAAAATTGAAAAAATTAAAATCTTTGCCAAACTTTGTGATTTTTTTGTGCAATATGATTTATAAAATATAGTGCATTATTGAAATATTATAATTAAATAAATTTGGGTGGTGACTTTTTTAGAAATATAACAGTTATTTTGGGTCTCTGTTAAAAAATAAAACACAAACATTAAGATTTTAATAACTTATTGTTTTTTGTTCATATTATAAAAACATTTCCATAAACTATAGTTATCCTTTATAAAAATTTAATAAAATTGAGTTTTTTATAATTAAGAACGTTTTTTTATATTTTTGTAAATTTTTTCAATAATACCGGTATATACCGGTATTAAAGTTTCGGTATCGGTTATACCGATACCGCTACGATTAAAATACCGTTACCGATACCGAAACAAATAAAAAATCGACACCAATACCGATACCTATACCGTTATTCGTTTCGGTTGCCAACCTTGGTTTTGATTTAAGGTTTCAATTCTACAAATGCTTTATTTTTAAAAATGCAGATATAGGTCATGAAAGTGTTTTGTTTAGATTTGCCTCTTGTGATTATTCTACACGCAAAAAATAAAAAGGGGGAAATTACATAAAATAAGGGTATAAGTTACCTAGTTTTAGTATGTATTATAGTTCTACCCAAGTTTTAGGTATAACTTGTATAATATGCTTGGTATAAAATAAGAAAACAAAAACTAACAATTACTATACAAAAAAAACTTGGTAAATATTTCTTATTCTGTTTTTGCAATTATTAGCACTAATTTGTTAAACTTAAGCTATATTTTATTTATTAATTTACGTTAAATTATTTAGCTCTCTCCTTCTTCCTTATTAAAACAATTTGATTAATTTATTTAGTTATTTATTTTATAATTATTACTCGTAATAATAGTTGGATGCAAATTAAAGCATTATAATCTTCATTTTTGATTTAAAATATTAAATTTGGAAAACTATTTAATCACAACACAAAAACTAATTTTTTACCATTAAAAGCAAAGCACTGACAGCCTGTCCTATTGTAATACAATTCCTTTTCCAGTCCCAATCGTTGGGCCAAATAAATAACAGCCTTCAAGCCTAAAACATGTTGATCACCCTTAGCTTGTGACTGCAACCATGAAAAATGACAATCAGCACATTCTGGATAATCAGCAAACTATTTCTAGATGCCATTAACTTGTTAAAAACTTACCCCTCAATTCATAAATGCTTTGTAAAGTTATACACCCTAAAAAAAAACGGCCTGTCCCAAACATATTTTTGCTGGTAATATATATATATTTGGAGAAATTGTTAAACATATTCGCCGTGTTTTTACTAAAAACAATATATATTTGCATGCAAATATATTATGTTTGCAAGCAAATATATTATGTTTGCCTGTAAATATATAATGTTTGGATGAAATGAAATGACGCTATCGACAAATATTATATGTTTGGCCGCAAACATATAATATTTATTTTATAGACAAATTATGTTTCCATGCAAATACTATATATAAATAATATATTTAGTTATAAAGCAATTATTAATATATGCCAAACAATAGGCGTATTTATTCTACTCTCCAAATTTCTCTATATTTTAATGGAAAAACATAAAAAGTAAAATTAATACATCTACTGTTTGGCGATTATTTAATAACTAAATATATTATAAATCACATTGAAATTTACATCAATACATTCATTGAAAAACAATAACTACAATCTCTTCATTATTTTTTATTTTTATTAACAAATATTAATTAAAAACTCTTATAATAAGTTAATACTTTAATATACACAATTAAATATTTTTTTTTTCTTTTTAACACAATTTTATGTTTATTTTATTTTTTCGCATCTTTCACAATAAAATTAATAAATAAAGGAAATATATCACTAAATTTTCTGACTAGATGCAGTCTAGCTAAACCAAACGATTATTACCAACTACAAAAGTTATAATGGCTACATGGAAATTCGCCGTTTTTCCAAATATATGTTAATTGTATCCACAAATATAATTATTACCGGGAAATATATATATAGTAACTATAAAAACAATATAATTGGAAGCACACTGCAAATACATATATGGTAGTTTGTAAATATACATTGATTACCTCCAAACATATACAAAAACGTCTTTTTCCTCCGTGTAAGAGGTTTACAGAACGTCATTTTCATACAAAATTTGTTCAGTTAACTTCCTATAATTTTACAAAGCGTTTATGAATTTAGGGGTTAAACTGCAATGCAAATAATAATAAAAGTTATTAACTATTGTAATTTGATTATATAATAGTTTTACTAACCGAAAAGTTATCGTCCATTGTTAAAAATGTGGACGATAAATTTGTAAACGCACCAATAGTTGTATCTTATGAGAATATAAAGCCATATCCGTTTAAGATTGTTCATTAGCCTTACCCACCGACAATTCCATATGACATTTAGCATAAAATTTTATATTATTTTACATTTTTCTAACTTTTTTTACTTTTGGCATCTACTTTACGCCATATTGTTTTATCTTCTTTATTTTTTTTTAACACTTTTTTTTATTTTGGGTCTTATATAGGGTTTGGGATTTCCCGGACTTTTTTATTTCCCGGGAAACGGGAATGAAAAAATTTTATTCCCGGGATTCCCGGGAATCCCGGGAAATACTTTTAAACAAAATTGTTAATGAAAACCACCTATATAAGTAATTTTTGTTAAAAAAAAAACACTATTTCAGTGCAAATGCAGTCTGTGTGGTGAGAATTCAAAGTAAAAAATATCAGAATGTTGAACATTTGATTTCACATAAATTACTCGCAGCACTGACAAATGAATTGCATGATTCCAGTAGGCACCTACTACTGGACTGTCGGAAACAAACCGTTTCATCACACTTGGCCCATTAGATATGGTGGCCACAATGTTATTTTCCAAAGACAAATAAAACTCTTCTAGTCTTATTTCTACAATTCTTTTTATTTCATCAGCATTACATCTTCCTGATATATAAACCAACCCCAGGTTATAAAATGAATTATATCCGTTTGTACATATGTTCAGATATCTCTTGTCCATTCATCTAAGCTTATAGTAAATTTCCTATTGTTAGAAATATTGCTCGATATTTCTTTTATCATGATATCTTTTACATGATTGTAGTAATTTAATATAATGTTCTTCACATCGGTTTCATTTTTTTGCAATGCCAGGTTTTTATTATAAAAACTTTCTCGAATAAACGAAGATCTAGTTATGGTGCGGATTGACTGCAGCTAATTTGGATACGATTTCAGGAAATGTTTTCCCTACCTAAAGCCTTTAATGCCTATTCAGCTTACACTTTTTCTTCAGGAACCTTGCTAATTTTAGCTGAAACGTTATTCTTGTTGTTTTCTTCAAGAGAAGTTGCATGACCATCAATTTTTTTTTTTTGTGAACCAAATTTAGATTTCGGATAACCAAATTTAGATACCACCGTTAACCATTAGTCTTTTCTATTAATGAAAAGGTTACTTATAAAATTATTGACCCTTAATATAAAGAAGTATTTTAAATTTAAAGTCGACTTTATTTTTAATCAAACGGTTTTGTTCATTTTGTGTATGAAAACCTTACAAAAATATTTATATTTTCAAATATTTTGATTGGTTGAAAATAAATTAACCAATCAGAATGCTCCAAAAATAAACGAAGTCAAGGTATACTGCCACCCAATATTTTAACTAAAGTCGACTTTACCTAAATTATACATTTGAAAAATTTAGATAGTAAGGGCGATTATTTGTAAGAAACAAAGCTTTTTTTTCATATTTCTTTTAAACATTTTACCAGTTTTTAGGTTTTAGTACTTAAATTTTGAATAAGTTATGCGAAAAATCTTTATTAGTTGAAATGCTCCTTATTACTTGGCAAAGATTTTATTTGTGTGTCAAATAAATGTATTCCCTTTTAAAAGATTTTAACAATGACATTTTTGTTTTGGTATTTAAAATGTTTTTTATGACTAAAATTAAAAAATCCTATTCGAAACAAAAACAATTTAAAAAATTTAATATTTTTAAAATTTCCCGTTTTCCCGGGAAAAATATATTATTTTCCCGGGAATTCCCGGCAAACTTTTCCCGGGATTTCCCGGGAATTCCCGCCCGGGATTTCCCGAACCCCAAACCCTAGTCTTATACTTAAATTTTTTATAATTTTCTCATAATATAACTAAATATTCACAATTTTTAGTTTGCAATCAAATATTCGAGCTCGAGGTCCAAATTTTTTGTTTAAATGTTTATTTAAATATTTTCAATATTTCGCCATTTACATTGAATGGCATCATCAGGACTGTTAAGGGTTAAAGAGTAAATAAATACATCATCTCTATATATAAAAGAATAACGTGACTGACTGACTGACTGAATGACTGACTGACTGACTCAACATCGCCCAGCCCAAACCGCTGAAGCTAGGAAGTTGAAATTTGGTATGTAGGTTCCTCTTTCTGCGTAGACGTCCGCTAAGACGGGATTTTTGGAAATTCCTACCGGAACGGGCAAAAAGGGGAAAAGTCTCCCCCTTGGCGGCCTGCCAAAACCCCTTTGGCTAGAAAGCTGAAATTTAAGATATGTGTTCCTTGGAGTATGGGCTAACTTTTCTGGAAAGTACTTTCTGGAATTTTGGACAGGGACGTTGTAAAAATGGGGGTTAAAAAGGGGAAAAAGGCCCCCCTGACGGCCTGCCGAAACCGCTGGAGGTAGGAAGTTGAAATTTGGTATAAAGGTTCCTCCACTATCGTAGACATCCACCAAGACGGGAATTTTGGAAATTTTTACAGGGACGGGCAAAAAGTCTCCCCCTTGACGACCTGCTCAAACTGTTGGAGCTATGAAGTTGAAATTTGGTATGTAGGTTCCTCGACCGGTGTAAACGTCCGTTGAGACGGCATTTTTGAAATTCTTATCGGGAGGGGCAAAAAGGGGACAAAAAAAGTACCTTTTTCCAAAAAAGTACCTTTTCCCAAAAAAAGAACCTTTTTCCAAAAAAAAGTACCTTTTTCCAAAAAAAGTACCTTTTTCCAAAAAAAACTACCTTTTTTCCAAAAAAAAGTACCTTTTTCTAAAAAAAAGTACCTTTTTCCAAAAAAGTACCTTTTTCCAAAAAAAGTACCTTTTTCCAAAAAAAGTACCTTTTTCCATAAAAAGTACCTTTTCCCGAAAAAAGTACCTTTTTCCAAAAAAATACCTTTTTCCAAAAAAAGTACCTTTTTTAAAAAAAGAACCTTTTTCCAAAAAATGTACCTTTTTCTAAAAAAATGTACCTTTCCCAAAAAAAAGTACCTTTTCCAAAAAAAGTACCTTTCCCCAAAAAACATACATTTTTCCAAAAAAATACGTTTTTCAAAAAAAGTACCTTTTGGAAAAAAATTACCTTTTCCCAAAAAAAGTACCTTTTACTAAAAAAATGTTCCTTTTTCCAAAAAACATACATTTTTTCAAAAAAATACCTTTTTCAAAAAAAGTACCTTTTCCAAAAAAAGTACCTTTTTCCAAAAAATGTACCTTTTTTAAAAAAAGTACCTTTTTACAAAAAATGTACCTTTTTACAAAAAATGTACCTTTTTCTAAAAAAATGTACCTTTTCCAAAAAAAAGTACCTTTTCCAAAAAAAGTACCTTTTCCCAAAAAACATAAATTTTTACAAAAAAAATACCTTTTTCAAAAAAAGTACCTTTTCCAAAAAAAGTACCTTTTCCCAAAAAAAAAGACCTTTTTCTAAAAAAATTTTTCCTTTTCCAAAAGAAGTACCTTTTCCAAAAAAAAGTACCTTTTTCCAAAAAACATACATTTTTCCAAAAAACACCTTTAAAAAAAAAAATACCTTTTCCAAAAAAAGTACAAATAAAGTACTTTGTAAAAACAAAGTATCTTTTTCCAAAAAATTTCGTTTTTCCAAAAAGTACCATTTAAAATAATATATAATTTCAAAAAAAATACTTTTTTTCCTCCCCCCACGGATATCTCTACTAAAACAAGGTTTCTTGATATTCGGCGGTTTCTTGATATAGACGGGATTTTTGGAAATTCCTACCGGAACGGGCAAAAAGGGGAAAAGCCTCCCCATAAACAGTCTCACAAATTGGAAAAGTGCCTGCCCAAACCACTGGAGGTAAGAAGTTGAAATTTGGTATAAAGGTTCCTCCACTGTAGTAGACATCGACTAAGTTTGTATTTTTGGAATTCCCTACAGGATATCCCAAAAGCAAACTCGGTATGTGAGTTCCTCCTTCTGTGTAGGCGTCCGCTTAGACGGAATTTTTGAAATTCCTATCGGGAGGGGAAATAAGGTAAAAGTCTCCTCCTGACGGATTGCCCAATCCCTTTTGGCCAACCTAAAATTTTAAATATGTATTCCTTGGAGTAGGACTAACTCACCGGCAACGTAATTTTTCTATTTTGGAACAGGAACATAGTAAAAATGGTGGTTGAAAGGGAAAAATGTCCCCACTAACGGCCTGCCCAAACCGCTTAGGCAATGCAGTTGAAATTTGGTATGAATGTTCCTCATCCATCGCAGATAGCCACGAAGATGGAATTTTTGTAAATTCCTAAAGTGAGGGGCAAAAAGAAGAAAAGCCTCACCTTGGGGGTTGGTAAAAACCCCTTCGGCTAGAAACCTGAAGCTTAAAATGTGGGTCCCTGGAGTAAGGGCTAACTTATTAGAAAGATACTTTTTTGAATTTTGGACAGGGTCGTTATAAAATGGGGGCTCAAAAAGGGAAAGTTGCCCCTTAACGACCTGTCCAAACTGCTGGAACTAGGAAGCTGAAATTCGGTACTTAGGTTTCTCTTCCAGCCTAATTCCAACCGGGAGGGACAAAAAAAGAAAAAGTGTCCCCCTTGACAGCCTGCTCAAACTGCTGGAACTAGGAAGCTGAAATTCCCTGTCGATGGATTTTCGGAAATTCCTACCGAGAGGGGCACAAATAGTAAAAATTGACTAGAAACCTGAAATGTAAAACATATGTTACTTGGAGTATGTGCTCATTTACCGGGAAGGTGCTTTTAATCGGATTAATGAAGCGAAAAGTGCCGCTTAAAGGCCTGCCCAAACCGCTGGAGGTAGAAAGTTGAAATTTGGTATTAAAGTTCCTCCTCTATTGTAGACATCCGCTAAGATGAGATTTTTGGAAATTTCTACAGGTAGGGTCAAAAACAGGAAAAGGACAGGGACATTGCAAAAATGGGGATTAATGAAGCGAAAAGTGCCGCTTAAAGGCCTGCCCAAACCGCTGGAGGTAGGAAGTTGAAATTTGGTATTAAAGTTGCTCCTCTATTGTAGACATCCGCTAAGATGAGATTTTTGGAAATTTCTACAGGTAGGGTCAAAAATAGGAAAAGTCTCCCCCTTAACGGCCTGGCCAAACTGCTGGAACAAGGGATCTTAAATTGGGTTCCTTCTCCAACGTTGACGTCCCCTAAGATGGTATTTTTGGAAATTCATACCGGGAGGGGTAAAAAGGGAAAAAACTTCCCCCTTGACGGCCTGGCCAAACTGCTGGATATAGAGACCTAAAATTATGTATGTAGTAGGTTCCTCCTCCAACGCAGACGTCCTCTAAGACGGAATTTTTGGAAATTCCTACCGGGAGGGGTAAAAACGGAATAATTCTCCCCCTTGATGGTCTAACCGAACCCTTCGGCTAGAAACCTGTAATATATAATATGTTTTCCTTGGAGTATGGGCTAACTTATCGACAAGGCATTTCTAGGACTTTGGACAGGAACGTGGTAAAAATGGTGGTTCAAAAGGGGAAAATTGCCCCCCCCCCCCTTAACGTCTTTAGCTAGAAACCTAAAACTTAAAGAACAAGTGTATATGAAACACTAAAATTAAGAAACTAAATAGGAAACGAGTGGAATTGAAACACTACACAAGTGGAATGAAATGGATATAAACGTTGAACGAGTGGAATTGAAATTATAGACAATGCAAATGGATTGGAAGAGGGAATTACCTGTTCAAACACTATCCACGGAATATGAAACTTGTGTAGCATTGAAACATACTCTCCAAAAAGTTAAAAAAATTTTCTAAAAGAGAAAAAACCTTAGAAAAGGAATGGAACTTATATATTCCGATATATATATATTCCGAACTTCATGTAACGAAGCACCGGTGGAAGAAACCGACGCAGTAAATTTTCCAACTGAATTTGTGAATTTACTTGAATTGCCAGGTCTACCTTTACATAAACTGGAATTAAAAAAAAAAACTTTAAGACACGCTAACAACGTAGCGGGCTTTGCCCGCTATTTTTAATATTATAAAATGCTTTCCAACTCTGCTTTACGTTATTTATTTTCATTCAAAACACAAATGAACAAAACTACTTACGGGTCTATCTACCTAAGTTCGCACTTTACCAAATTATCTTGACATACACACGTATATTGCAAATTATTATGGATTCATTACTAACAATCCACTTTCATGAGAAAAAGTGATCAAATATTTATTTATTTTAAACCCATTGTTGTGCAGAATTATTTATTTGTGGTGGCTGATTGAAGGCTTTAAATAAAAAAACTTTAGATAAAAAAACGAATTTAATAAAATTGTGGGAGGGCGCAGCCCCCCCCCCCCTTAACCTTTAAGGCACGCTAACAACGTGGCGGGCTGCGCCCGCTAGTATATAAATATAATAATAAAATCAAAAAAATCAAAAAATGTAAACACCGCAAACAGATATCAACAAACTTAAAACACCAAATAGTAAAAACAATAATAACAATCGTAATAATAACAACAAAAACTTACAAGTAAATTGAACACAAAATTCTTATAGTTAATCTACCCTACGGGGAAAGGGACCGGTCCCAGATGACAAGCAGGATAGGTCCCAAGGGGGCGGAGACCGGTCGTTGATCGGTCTTTTTGTTTGAAAGAGACATATCACTTTAACATGGCGTTGTCATTGGAAATGACCAATTGCCACAGTTTAGACACATTGTGGGAGAAAGGTGGTGTGTCTAAAAATAGATTTTCAAATAAACTAATAAAAAATTAAGAATTAAAAATAATCTACTTGGCGTCGAAGTAGGGCTCGATAACACAACCCCCTGCTTGTAAGGCAAACGCTCTACCGTCTGAGCTAATGTTGCTTATGCGTGATGGCTGGCTGATGGTTAAGTTATATATTTTTCGTTTCTGTTCAAATAAAAAAGAGAAAGGAAAAACAAACACACACACAGCAAATAAAAAAACATGGAAAAGAAAAAAATAGAAAAGAAAACAACATGAACACACACACAAATATGGTGGAAGTGCCTTGAATATGCCACCGATTGACCGGTCATGGGATAGGTCCCTTAATGGCAGTTGACTTGTTTTTTGCGTTGGCCATAATTAAATTAAAAATTAGAAAATTACCTCAAAACCTCTGATAATATAAATAAAAATTTTAAAAATTCCCCTTAAGTTACAAAGAAAAGTTAAATGAAATACCAATTGTTAAAACTAAAACAGCTTTAACATTAAAAAAACGTTGAAAATACAAAACTTAAAATTTCATACCAAAACATTATAGAAATTTAAAATAAGAGCTAAAATAAGCAAATCGTGAAAATATAAAGTTAAAAATAAATAAAAGAGTAAAATAAATAAAAAATATTTTTAAAAATATGCCGCGAATTTAGTTTTTTATTTCGGTATCGGTCAAGTTTTTTCAAAGCAACAGTGAAAATAACGGATCAGAAAATACTTAGAATATTAATTCATTTTCTTTTGTTCATATTTGTACTAATTTAGTAATATGCCTTCGGTTGACCGGTCACGGGATAGGTCCTTGGAGGGCAATTGACTCCTCATTCCCCGTAGGGTAGTGTCACTATTTCTGTCTAATATTGCACTGTTTGGAACTTAAAAAAAAAATATATATATTGCACTTATTTATGTTTGTTGTTGATTTTCTTATTGACTAGATGTCGATAACTCTGAGCACAACTTTCAGTATCACTCTTGAAATTGGCTCTCTTTGCTGTTGGCACATTTATAATGTGGAGCATTTCTAACATATAGCGGCATTTGTAATTGTTTTCACTTTGTAAAACTTGTGTATTATTAAAGTCAGGATAATGGTTAGTATTCGCACAGTGGGCCGCAATTGCTGTTTTTGAAGTACTATTTTTATTTCTTAAGCGTTGGTCCGATTTATGAGCTGCGATTCTAGACTTTAATTTATTCTTCGTTGTGCCTACATAAACTTTATCGCACTTTTCTTTATCATTCCCGTTACATGGAATTTTATATATTACATTGGATTTTTCAAATTTAAGTATTTTGTCCTTGGTACTACAGTAGACGCTCGCAAATTAGAGCTTTCAGTAATTCGAACGTCCAGAAATTAGAATCAATGTTTGCAATACATTAAACGCTCTGAAATTAGAATTTAAAATTCGAATTTCTGAGCGTTTTTTTTTTTTGGTTATTTGAATACACAGGAAATCCCCAATTTATTTTTATTCTGTTTGAATAAAGTAAAACTAAAAAGGGGAATCACCAAATTATATATGTTTTTCCCTATTTGTTTTTTTTTGTCGCATTTATGTACATTTTTGGCTAGTTTATTTATGAAATTTGATACGCGTGTACATATTATTTGGCAGTCTCTATTAAATAGTGAAAGTGTATCATTTAAAATGTTAAATAAACCTAAAAAAAACACTTTATCATTGGAAACGAAACGAAAAAAAACGTCCAGAAATTAGAATAATTCAGAAATTAGAATTGCCTCAAAAACAAAGTGGTTCTAATTTGCGAGCGCCTACTGTACTAAACAATATTCTTAAATTATTCGCCGTTTTGTGAGCCATTCTATATTTTTCGGCGTCATATATTTTCGATTTTTCAACTCTTTCTGAAATTCCTGGAACATAAGTAAGTGTTTTATATATTGTTGGTTTTTCCGTGAATGTAACATTTTTGGTTCTTTGTTTTTTAATTCGCGACTATAAAAACCGAAAATATACGACGCCGAAAAATATAGAATGGCTCACAAAACGGCGAATAATTTAAGAATATTGTTTAGTAGTACCAAGGACAAAATACATAAATTTGAAAAATCCAATGTAATATATAAAATTCCATGTAACGGGAATGACAAAGAAAAGTGCGATAAAGTTTATGTAGGCACAACGAAGAATAAATTAAAGTCTAGAATCGCAGCTCATAAATCGGACCAACGCTTAAGAGATAAAAATAGTACTTCAAAAACAGCAATTGCGGCCCACTGTGCGAATACTAACCATTATCCTGACTTTGATAATACACAAGTTTTACAAAGTGAAAACAATTACAAACGCCGCTATATGTTAGAAATGCTCCACATTATAAATGTGCCAACAGCAAAGAGAGCCAATTTCAAGAGTGATACTGAAAGTTGTGCTCAGAGTTATCGACATCTAGGCAATAAGAAAATCAACAACAAACATAAATAAGTGCAATATATATATATTTTTTTAAGTTCCAAACAGTGCAATATTAGACAGCAATAGTGACACTAGATTAACTATAAGAATTTTGTGTTCAATTTACTTGTTAGTTTTTGTTGTTATTATTACGATTGTTATTATTGTTTTTACTATTTGGTGTTTTAAGTTTGTTGATATCTGTTTGCGGTGTTTACATTTTTTGATTTTTTTGATTTTATTATTATATTTATATATGATGTATTTATTTACTCTTAACCCTTAACAGTCCTGATGATGCCATTCAATGTAAATGGCGAAATATTGAAAATATTTAAATAACATTTAAACAAAAAATTTGGACCTCGAGCTCGAATATTTGATTGCAAAATAAAAACTAAAAAGGTCGAATAAAAATAATTATAATATTCACAATTTTTTAAATAGACAAGAAAAGAAAGTGATTTAACATAATGTACAAAAGAATTTATAATGAACCAATAAAAAATTATGTTTTTAGGTAATTTATATAAAATTTCAGGGGTTTGATTTAAACTAAGCTAATGAAAACTATTTTTTTCTGTAGGAAATCGTTTTTACCAAGCATGTTTGTATAATATAACATGCTCATTCATTCATTCATTCATTCATTCATTCAAAAAGGAATTAATTCTTCAAAGCTCTGTTTTCAACACATGGACTGTCGAACACAATAGTTTAGTTAAAATCGGTTTATAAGATTTCCTAATAGCAAAAAGTAAAAATGGGCCATATATCTTATTTATTAATATTAATATGTACGCAAATAAACAAACTGAGCGATTTTAGATTAACGACGTTTTTTCTTGAATTTGCTCATATTTACAAGAAATTGAATTGATGATATTGGTAAAAATAGAGATTAAGTAGATTATTCGAATAAACTATGCAAACACTCTGCAGAAACTATACAAACACTCTGCAAGTGTACTTAAGTCCAGGCTTTCATATATTGTCCTAGTCAGAAAAATACAAACGGGAAAGCGATGGCAAGGTACTTTAACAGGTGGTACAAGTACTGGCAAAAACTGTTTTCCCATTTCCAAAATTATAATGTCATTAGACAAAAGGACCGGCCATTGAGCTAACTAGACATATAATACTTGGTGGCTAAAAACGTAAATGAATGATAACAACTGGACAACTACTGGCTGTACTAAAATGCTAGCACTCGCAAAAAGTTTTTTGGAAAAAAATTTTAATTGAAAAAAATATTTTTTTTGCTTGCAACCGGATTTGAACTCGGAATCTTCTCACTACAAACTTTTTGTTAACGAAGCGTCATTTTTATAAAATCATTGCTCTACCAGTGAATTTATTTTTGTACCGCTGCAATTTTTGACTAGGCAGTAGCACTGGATAACCGCTTGTTGCTAACGTTGGCATAGCACTCTAAGCCCATTCATTGTCGGTGTTTATTTATAAACCACCGAAATTTTTGTAAAACAAATACTGGCAAAACGCTTTTTGCAAACGCTGACAAAGCGTCCCAAATGAGTGTTCTGCAAATTATTTATTTTTAACACCGCGGTTACCCAGTGGTATGCAGTTACTTGATTTTTTGTACCACTGGCAATTTCTGACTGGGGTGCAGGCACGTAGATAGGCTCGAGCCCCCCCCCCCCCCAAATGATTTGACAAATTTGAAACTTAACAAAATACTTCGAAAATAACAATATTTTTCAAAAAATTTAATAAAATATATTTATTTTTAGTTGAAATCAAATAGCAAGTGGTCAAGATTCTGGAGTTTTCATAAATAAAATGGACTCGAAATTCAATTGTGAAAACTGTTTTCTTAAAAAATTTTTTGTTAAAGGCGTTTTTGTAAAAATCCTTAATAGTTATGTGTGCTAGACATAATCAAAGAGGTTAGAAAATAAAGAGAACAAGTGGCTATTTTTTATTGTTACTACTAATACCCCACAGGGAATGAGTCAATTGCCCTCCAAGGACCTATCCCGTGACCGGTCAATCGAAGGCATATTACTAAATTAGTACAAATATGAACAAAAGGAAATGAATTAATTTTCTATGTATTTTCTGATCCGTTATTTTCACTGTTGCTTTTAAAAAAACTTGACCGATTCCGAAATAAAAACAAAATTCGCGGCATATTTTTAAAAATATTTTTTATATATTTTACTCTTTTATTTATTTTTAACTTTATTTTTTCACGATTTGCTTATTTTAGCTCTTATTTTAAATTTCTATAATGTTTTGCTAAGAAGTTTTAAGTTTTGTATTTTCAACGTTTTTTTTAATGTTAAAGCTGTTTTAGTTTTAACAATTGGTATTTCATTTAACTTTTCTTTGTAACTTAAGGGGAATTTTTTTAAATTTTTATTTATATTATCAGAGGTTTTGAGGTAATTTTCTAATTTTTAATTGATTTTTTAATTTAATTATGGCCAACGCAAAAAACAAGTCAACTGCCATTAAGGGACCTATCCCATGACCGGTCAATCGGGGGCATATTCAAGGCACTTCCACCATATTTGTGTGTGTGTTAATGTTATTTTCTTTTCTATTTTTTTTTCTTTTCCATGTTTTTTTATTTGCTATGTGTGTGTTTGTTTTTCTTTCTCCTTTTTATTTGAACTGAAACGAAAAACATATAACTTAACCATCAGCCACCCATTATGCATAAGCAACGTTAGCTCGGAAGGTAGAGCGTTTGCCTTACAAGCAGAAGGTTGTGTTATCGAGCCCTACTTCGACGCCAAGTAGATTATTTTTAATTCTTAATTTTTTTATTAGTTTATTTGAAAAGCTATTTTTAGACACACCACCTTACTGCCACAATGTGTCAAAACTGTGACAATTGGTCATTTCCAATGACAACGCCATGTTAAAGTGATATGTCTCTTTCAAACAAAAAGACCGGTCAACGACCGGTCTCCGCCCCCTTGGGACCTATCCTGCTTGTCATCTGGGACCGGTCCCTTTCCCCGTAGGGTAGTTTTCGTCATATTTGTTATAATTTAAACATAAAATTGATGAATAAACCTTTGGTTTTTCTTAAAAATTACAGGTTTCCTACTTGTAGGCACAAGCTATTATACTCAACCAAAAAGATCTGTAATGGCTGCTGAAAATTTTGTTATTATTATGGGAAATTTAACTGTTTTGAGTCCAGCGGTGTTTTTTTTTTTTTTTGCTAATTTTAGCAACATACATCTAACAAAGTTTGATGTGTCTATTGATTTTAAATAAATTTTATAAAAATTTATGTAAACTGCAAATATTCATAATCGATTTGCTAAAATAAGTTGAAAAATTTACTAAATATCAATAATTTTAGTACAATGAAAATTACAAATTGTTGTAAAATGCATGTTAAAATCAATCTGCTGAAATTTCCAAAAAAGGGTAATAAAAATAAAGAAACTGTAAAATCTAAAAAAAAAATAATTAAAATCAAATTTAATAAAAAAATATTTTTTTCTTTTTTTTAATTTTATTTTATCGGGATCAGTGTTACCAAGTTGGTGGTTTTCCCCCTAAATTTAGGGGCGTTTCAATCGCTTAGGGGGATTTTAGGGGGCACCAATTTGTTAGGGGGAAATTTGGGGGGTAAGAAAATCATTGATGGGGTAGTTTTGACTTAAAAAGCAATTAAATTTTAGAGTTCGATGATTGGTTTTGCCAAATTGTTGATAGTTTTTCATATAAATTTTTATTTTCTTTTAGCCTACATATTTTTGAAGTTGAAAAATTCTAGACTGTGACTAGGAAAGAAAAGAAAACCAGCTAAAATATAACGAAGTTTTTTTTATTTTAAGAACAAAAAAAGCAATTATTTGCATTTATTAAAAATAATTTGAAATAAAAACTTAGAAAATTGTTGAATTTTGGGAAAATTTATTTAAGGGGGAAGTTTTTAGCGGTAGAGCAAATTTAGGGGGTTTTTTGGACAACTTAGGGGGATTTATAAAAAAAGACTTGGCAACACTGATCGGGATATACATTAATTGCTTTAAAGGAATTAAATATGCTAAAATCCCAAACGTATTTAACAAATTGTGAAAAATTATCCGTTGTAGGCATGTCCCTACCCGGTTTCAGTCTTACGTAAGGAAATCGTCAGGGGACGACGGTTTTAGAATTTCTGTAAATATTTGTTAAGTTAAATTACAAACTCAATGAGAATTTCTTGTTCTCGTCTAGGAGCGTTATTAAACATTTAAAATATTAAAGAAAAAACGAAAACAACAACAAAAATTTTTATACAATTTGCTTTGTCATCTTCCAATATACTACTCTGTTGTTTTGACAGATCTTTCGATTGTAAAAAATATATAATAACTTCAACATATTTAAAATTTGGAGTAAAAATTGCAAACGGTTCTCCAGTTATTACCCTTTTATGCATTGGAGATAAAATAAAATTTAATGAGTTTTATTTCCAAACTAAGAATATATCAATAACAACAAATATAAACTAAATAAGAATTTTAAAAAAGCTACGAATTCTTGTAAATAAATTTTTCTTAAAGTATCCACTTGTTGTTAAATTACTTTATTTTTTTGCTAAGTTTAGCACTTGGTTTTGAAAAATTATTAATATGTTTTGCTGAAATCAGCAACTAAAAATCAGTACATACTGGTAAATAGAAAAGTGCGATTGAAAATCATTTACAAATTTTTTTTACTAACTTTTTTATCTGTTTGTACCTACTATAGGGTGATAATTTGGCACAATTTTGACATTTTACAATTTTGTTTCCAACATAAATTAAGCATAATAATGTTGGCTTTTTATAATATAATATAAAATTAAAATTATTAACTGTCCATGAAAAGGCGTACTTTGATGGATGGAAGTGACTGTAAATTAAATACTATATAAATTCGGATTTGTCCCAATTAGCTTCTTGCAGTACATTTAACAAAAATAGATTCTGCGGTTTTAGAAGACCTTGCAATATAATCATCTCGGTCAGCTTGTTGCTAAAACAAAATCCTCAAAAGGTTTTGCAAATATAGCTCGGATTTTAATTTGATATCCTCTTGAAATTTTAATCACGTCCACGTAACAAAGGCGTACTATCAGCTGCTTATTTTTATTCAAATTGTTTGTTATAACCACTTTTAAAGCTCAAAAACAAACTATAAATATTTTTCTTCAAAAAAACTTACGCTTACGTAGACGTGTAGTAATTTTTTTCATATGGATTGCTAACGTTAACTCCGATGTGGTAGTAAAACATTTTCTATGAAAAATTCACACAAACGACTATGTGGTAGTAATATATTTTCTATAAAAAATAACACAAATGACGACATGTAGTAAACGTTACACCCACCCGGAAATATCTCAGCGTTAAGGCTGAGTTACCCAACCGTAAACGTAACTGTAACGAATCAGCTGTTTCGAAACCACACCCTAAAAAATACCTAGTTGATGATCACTATTTTTTTAACTACGTCATAGGTGAAATAACCCTCACTATCACATAGTTAATACGACGTAGTGAAAGCCAACTAGGTTTACTTCAAATCGGCAAAACAACTATGGAGAAAGTTATTGGTAACGGTTTTCTAGTAGAAATCAGAGAAATTTTAAAAATAGAAGATATTAACGACGTATTTTAGAACAATCGTTAAAAGTAGCCATACATTTAACAATTTAAATTAATTTGTAAATACATATTTTATTAATTATTTTAGTACATATTAAAATATTCCAAATTAACAATTTCATTCTCCATTGTCTTTTTCGCTCTTCTGCCTTCGGAACATTGAATTTTGCACAATTCTTCCTTATAATTAGCAAGTCGCTTATCTGTAAAAAATTGTGCAATTAAGTACTACAATAATTTTAAAAGACAAAAATAACATTTACTTACAATAAGTTCGTTTTTCATCTCTGAATTTTTATATGAAATTTGATTTTCGAATGTTACCTTGAAATCAATTATTTGAAATTTCAATTCACAAGGTAGATCAAAAATGATTTTATTTGACTTTGTCCATAGTAGTTATTGATTATAATAGTGAATTTATATAAAATTCAAAATGACTATGGATTTTCTTCACTATGCAACTATGTACTTTTTTGGGTGCACAAGAAGAAGTGTATACGAATGGTTACTAACACGTAAGTGTAAACGTACTTGCCGGATCATTCTGTTGAAATCAGAATCTTCTATTCGTCATCGAAACAGCTGAATGATTTTAGTCGGAAAAAATATAAAATTAATAAAGAAAATTGATTCAAACAGCAAATAAAGAATAAAAATTAACAAATAAACGGAAAAATTTAGAATAAAATAAAAAAAACACACGAAATAGATGCTAAATAGTAATGTCGTTTACGGTTTTTCAGCTACACTCAAAAAAATAAGTTAGTAGAAAAATTAGTAAAACGTCTTGATTATCAAGTGTACTAGTTTTCAGCAATTTAGTTATATTTTTTTAGCACTAAACTAATTTTAAACTAATGTTTTACTAATTTATTTTGCTACAAAAATTGTGCTGATAACCGCATTCATAGCGTGGACGACAACCAGATAGACAAGATGTAGATGTCGCAGCTTGTCTGGAAACGGAAATGACAAAAAAGAAGAAAAACAACTCTACACATATTCTATATTTAAATTTTTAGCAAATAAATTAACTAAAGAAAAATTTCGCTACAAGTTTTTTGAGTTTTTTTCAGTCTACTAATATTCAGCAAAAAGTTTAGTGATTTTAACAAGGAATTTTTTCATTTGCAGTCGACTAAGTGTTAGCAAAACTTTTGCTAAAGATTACTAATTTTTTGGTAAAAATCAGCTCGCTGATTTTCAGCAAACCTTTTGCTGAAATTACCAACTTTTTTGCAAGCACGCTCCTGACTAAAAATTTGCTAACACAGCAACATTTTTTGCTGACTTTACTGACTTTTTTTTAAGTGTACGGCACGTTACAGTTACGGCACATTTACGTTTACGGTTTAGTAATCCGCCCTTTACTGTAACCTGCGACAAAACAAACAGTACTGATAACACATTACAACAGCCAATCTGGGGGGTGAGAAATTCCAAGTCAGGGTGATGGTACTAGGTCAGTATAGTAAAACCCTCAAAGGGTTTGGCGTTCGTATGTGTCATTTTTTTTATGACCTTTTAAATTTTTTCCTTATCTTGATGTTTTTTCGCTTAGTTGTAACATTTTGGCAAAAACGTAGTTTAACATAACTCGAGAACCACTTGTCCGATTTTGATGAAACAGATTTAGAAAAATTTAGAATTACAATTTCTTTAATCCGTTCATATAACGTTTTTCTTTATAATCAACAGTTTTGCCGGTAAAAATAAATTTGTGGAGAAAAAAAAATATTTTTTTGCCTAAAAATTAAATTTTTTTTTTTTAAATTCATAAAAAATCCAAAACGGAAAAAAGGATCAAGTGTTATTAATTTCATGTAAAGTCACATAACCTATAAACAAAATTTAACGCGTTCTGCTTTTATTTACAATTAAGTGAAGGTATCCCATTTTGACAAGAATATTGATATTTGTTTTTATTCAAAAAAGTGTCATTTATCGCCTTTTTCATAAATTTTCCCCAATAACTCCAGACTTCTGGCCATAAACTACTAAAAAAATTAAGTAAACATTTTTATAATTTTTTATTTTTATTTTATTTATTTATTTTTATTTATTTTAATAACTATTGCCTAGACTTTTTCGATGGTGGTTGTTCGGGACTAGTGGCATCGCATTCATCGCTATCATCAGTTTCTGAACCACACATAATGTCAATGTGTGACTCCACTGTTGGCCCTTCTGCATCTCCTGAAAATTCTTTATCATCAAGATCATCCTTGTCTTGCCACACTAACTTACTCCACCAGCAAATTTCCGCAATTATTGCACTCGGCGACTTTTTGCCTCTATATCTGTAAGTTTTTGCTTTATTAAAATGAGTTTGAAAAAATAAAAAATCAGTATTACCTCATTTTAAATGGCATAGCAACTTGATGATAGCGTTCACCTTGTTCATCAGATTCGGTAGCCAATTGTTTGCTGAAGTAGTCCAGATGATGATGTAAATAATGGATTTTCAAGGACATGTGGACACCAATTTCCGAGAATGCTCTTAACATCCTTGCGACAGAAACATCGTAGTTGTTAGAACGATGCTTTCCCAACAAGCCTTCTATTACTTCTTTGATTGCCTGCCATGCATTGAATTCAGCGTCAATCAAAATATTGTTGAATGCGTCACTTTTAATCAGCTTTCGTATATCTGGACCATTTAGTACGCCTGATTGGAAAAGATTAATTTGTTAAGATGGAAAATCATGGGAAATGAATGTGATATTATAACTTACCTTCTTTAATTTTACTTTCGCTGAGTCTCGGGTAAATTAGTTTCAAACACAAGAAAACTTCATCTCTTTTGGCGACAGTTTTGATAAAATTCTTAACAATTCCAAGTTTAATATGCAGTGGAGGCAGCAATATCTTCTCCTTCGGCACTAGAGGCTCACGAATAATATTGGCCGTTTGTAACCTGTTGTGCTCTCTGAGATTCCATCCGTGGCATGCATATTGGTCACCGGAAAATCGTGTGTCCCAATCGCACAAAAAGCACATATATTTTATATAGCCGCTTTGAAGACCGCAAAGCATTGCTACAACTTTTAAATCGCAGCATATGCGCCACATATGTTTGGCGTAGTTAACCATTTTTAAAATATTTTCCAGTGCATCATATGTTTCTTTCGTTTCTGTACTGTAGGCGATTGGAACTGAAGGCTTTTTATTGGTCTTATGCAGTAAAACCGCCTTCAAGCTGAGTTTTGAACTGTCAATAAATAATCTCCAGTCATCTGCTTCATATTTTATTTCCATTGCGTCCATCAATTTTCCTACATCCGGGCAATATGCAGAAGTTTTTTCATCATTCACAAGGAATAAACTTTGGAGTGTTGCCTGACGACTTCGATAAGCTGTGACTTTCACACCGGGTGCCAACAAATTGTTTGATTTCAAAATGGAAGCCAGCTCTTCCGATTTATGCTGTGTTAATTCCAACTTGGCAACAATTGAATCAAGCTTATTTTGATTTATTAAAATTGGCTCATTGGATACTGATGGCTCATATGGGGAATCATCACGTGCATGATATATCGGAGCAGTCGTAGAAGAGAAAATATCTGGGCTAGAAGCTTTTGGCACAGGAATGTGGTCCGAATGAGGCAATGGTGTTGCGGCACTTGCAACACCAACGTAATTATACGATTTTCTTATCCTTTTTGCGGCTCCTTTATTCGCACATGCATAGCAATTCAATGGATTGTGACCTTCGCCAGGATTAGTCCAAGTCATTGGGATACCGAATGGCATACTTTCACGTCTTCTATTTTTCCAATCCATTAGACGGTTGTAGCAGCTTTTACACACTATATTTGGTACCCAATTTTCGTTCACTATAACATTTTGTTTGAAGTACATCTCGTATGTTTGAACAAAATCAGTACTGAAATTTCCCCTTTTTTTATGTGTTGAGACATATTGAACACAGCAGTAGCAAAAGCTATTTATATCTGGCTTGCACAGTTCCATATTCTGTTCTCTTTTGTTCACTTTTAAAAAACTGGAGAAAAATCACTTTTACTGTTCGCGTTCGTCGGCACTTGTTGAATGACAAAAATCACAGAACCAGTGTGAGAAAGAGAAGAAGTATAATGACAATGCATGTTTTATGTGAACATTACAGAACCAGTGTTGCCACATCAATATTTCTCTTTTAGTACAGTAGAAAAATATGAGAGAGTTCGGCTTGTGAGTGTCAATGTTTTCTCCAAATAATGTTGTGCATATCTGGAGCAAATTTTTGAAATTCATACATTTACCTAATTGTGAATAAATGAGAAACGCGTGCATCGATTTTCATGATCTATGCCTTTTTTTGCTCATGAGTTATGTGACTTTACGCGAAAGTAATTAGTTTTGGCACTTTTTTCCATTTTGGATTTTTTATGAATTTTTAAAAAAAAATATTTAAATTTTTAGGCAAAAAATACTTTTTTCCCTTCATACATTCATTTTTAACTTCGAAAGTGTTGCACATATAGGAAAACGGTATAGAAACAGATTAGAGAAATTGTAATTCTAAATTTTTCTAAATTTGTTTCATCAAAATCGGACAAGTGGTTCTCGAGTTATGTTAAACTACGTTTTTGCCAAAATGTTACAACTAAGCGAAAAAACATCAAGATAAGGAAAGAATTTAAAAGGTCATAAATAAAAATGACACATACGAACGCCTAACCCTTTGAGGGTTTTACTATACTGACCTAGTACCATCACCCTGACTTGGAATTTCTCACCCCCCAGACAATAATCCCAAAAATGTTTCATAGTGTAATAAGAGCACAATTTAATATGAGGGTGCTGACAATATAAAATTATTTGCGTGCAACAGAGAGAAGTTTTTAAAGAAATAAAAAACCGGTGTTAAATTTACTACCCCATCATAAGTTAAAGGTTAAATTTAATTCAGTTGAATACAAATAACGGTCTGTCATGTCACAATAAACAGAAATATTTGCTAGAAAATAGTATACTGATTTCTGCAGTGTACATAAAAAAAAACTAAAAATTTAAAATTGTTTGTGATGGTTTTGTCGACTAATATCCAGGATAATTTTTGCTGATTTTAGCAGGGTAAATTGCCGTTTTCGATTAACTATAATATAAGCTGTATTTTGTCTTATGCCTATCAACGTTAAGTATTTAAAGCAAGTATACGTTAAACCGATTGTAGTATAAAAAAATTTTTAACAGGCCATGTTTATAATTTTTCCATTGTAAACGAACGTACGTCAGCAAAAGCTTTTAGGTAGTAACGCGAATAAGTTACGTTAGATGTGAAAATGTACAAACGTTGAGTTTTCAACGTTGATAATTATCCGTGTTGAAAGTTAACGTGCATACGAAAAGTAATGTGTTAGTTTTCGTCTTAAACGCGTTTTTATGCACTTTGAGTTTTTTTATGACTTAACGGATATAGTTAAGTCGAAAACACAGCTATAGGTGAAATTTTGTAAATTTAATAGATTTTTCTTGCTGTTTTTATCTTTCTAATGTTTAGCAGACAGATTCTTTTAAGTTCAAGTGATTTTTCAGCAAAAAATTTTAAAGGCTTTTGTATTAGTGTATGGACAATTGAAAAAATTTCTTGAATGAACGAGTGAACTAGAATAACACACTAGTTCAAAAATAAAATTGATTGAAATTAACTGTGAACTGCAATGTCCAATTCTAGTCATTTTTATTTCGATTGCTTGTTTGTACAAAATGTTTAATTATACCCTACACCACTATGTGGTCAGGGTATTATAAGTTTGTGCTGATGTTTGTAACACCAAAAAGTATTGGTCGTAGACCCACCTTATAGTATACCGATCGGTTCAGAATTTTTTTTTATTTCGATTTTACGATGTCCGTCTGTCCGTCCGTCCGTCTGTCTGTCTGTCCATGCAATCTTGTGCGCACTCTACAGGTCGCAACTATTAAGATATTTCGATGAAATTTGGTACATAGACCTATGTTGGCCCAAGGACGAACAAGTTTGATTTTTTTGAACATCGGTGCATGTTTAGACCTAGTGCCCATATAAGGGTCCTACCAAAATTATATTGTTTATACGCTGCAGGTCGTAAATATTAAGATATTTTGACGAAATTTGGTACACAGACCTACGTTAGCCCAATAACGCAGCTTATTGATTTTGGTGAACATCGGTCCATGTTTAGACCTAGTGCCCATATAAGGGTCCTACCAAAATTATACTGTTTATACGCTGCAGGTCGTAAATATTAAGATATTTTGATGAAACTTGGTACACAGACCTATATTGGCCCAATAACGCAGCCTATTGATTTTGGTGAACATCGGTCCATGTTTAGACCTAGTGCCCATATAAGGGTCCTACTAAAATTATATGGTTTATACGCTGCAGGTCGCAAATATTAAGATATTTTGATAAAATTTGGTACACAGACCTACGTTGGCCCAAGGACAAAGCCTATTGATTTTGGTGAACATCGGTCCATGTTTAGACCTAGTGCCCATATAAGGGTCCTACCAAAATTATATTGTTTATACGCTGCAGGTCGCAAATATTAAGATATTTTGATGAAATTTGGTACACCGACTAATGGCAGCCCAAGGACGAAGCCTATTGATTTTGGTGAACATCGGTCTATGTTTAGACCTAGTGCCCATATAAGGGTCCCCCCAAAATTATATTGTTTATACGCTACAGGCCGCAAATATGAAGATATTTTGATTGAATTTGGTACACAGACCTATTTTGGCCCAAGGACGAAGCCTATTGATTTTGATAAACATCGGTCCATGTTTAGACCTAGTGCCCATATAAGGGTCCTACCAAAATTATACTGTTTATACGCTGCAGGTCGCAAATATTAAGATATTTTGATGAAATTTGGTACACAGACCTATATTGGCCCAATAACGCAGCCTATTGATTTTGGTGACATTAGTTGGCTTTTACCCAGACTGGTGTAGGGTATTGTATAGTCGGCATGCCCGACTTTAACCTTTTTACTCGTTTTATATGGAAATTTCCGGGTGTCCTCACATTTTTACTCACAATTTCCCAGTGTAGAAACGGTAATGACATATCATTATTTTGTGGTCTATCAGTAATGACACATACTTACTTTCTGTATTATTTTAAAATATATGCTTTGTTTTTAAGGCAATTCTAATTTCTGAATTATTCTAATTTCTGGACGTTTTTTTTCGTTTCATTTCCAATGATAAAGTGTTGTTTTTACGTTTATTTAACATTTAAAATGATACACTTTCACTATTTAATAGAGACTGCCAAATAATATGTACACGCGTATCAAATTTCACAAATAAACTAGCCAAAAATGTACATAAATGCGACAAAAAAAAAACAAATAGGGAAAAACATATAATTTGGTGATTCCCCTTTTTAGTTTTACTTTATTCAAACAGAATAGAAATAAATTGGGGATTTCCTGTGTATTCAAATAACCAAAAAAAAAAAAAAAACGCCCAGAAATTAGAATTTTAAATTCGAATTTCAGAGCGTTTAATGTATTGCAAACATTGATTCTAATTTCTGGACGTTCGAATTACTGGAAGCTCTAATTTGCGAGCGTCTACTGTATATGTATTTAATTTACACCCATGGACAGTTAATAATTTTAATTAAAAAAAATTATAAACAGAAAAAATTCGAATCCTTAACTTAGGGTGCAAATAAAATTGTAAAATATCGAATTATGTCACTTATCAATTAAAAGTTGAGAAAAAAGTTTCAGTTTCCTATTTGCTGCCATTTTTATAAATTTTTTTTCAGTAAATGAGAGGATTGCATTCTCTTTATTTTGTAACCTCTTTGATTATGCCTAGCACACATAACTATTCAGGACTTTTACAAAAAATACCAATAAACAAAAACAGTTTCTATGGGCACTAAACACCTTAAAATTTTTTTTAGAAAACAGCTTTCGAAATTGGATTTAGAGTCTATTTTATTCATGAAAACTTCAGAAACTTGGCCATTTGCTATTTGATTTCAACAAAAAATAAATATTTTTTATTACAGTTTCTAAAAAACATTGTTACTTTCGACATATTTTGTTACGTTTTAAAATTTGTCAAATAATTTCGGGGGTGCTCGAGCCGCCAAGCCCACCACCTAGCTACGTGCCTGCTTGTAGCATACCCTTAAAGCGAGTTTTTACAAAATATTTGTTAGTTATAGAGCTGGTTCTTTGCTCATTGCTTAGTTGCCTCCCATAAATTTTGTGAACTCTACATTTTACTTAATTTTCTGAGATGTACATATGAGGGATTTCATGTCAAGGGACCCAACTTTTGAAATCTATGTCTCCCGATTTGGATGAAATTTGCACCAAGGTTATTCCTATTGGATAGTAGTTTAGACACAAATTTTCAACAAGATCGGTAAAAAAGTTTCTGAGTTATAGGGGGTCAAAATTTGACATTTTGGCCAAAAAGTTGTCCTTTCTCATCCATGTAACTTATTACCTACAAAATTTGTTCCAAACAAATTATATAGCCATTTCTGCAATCTTTCTAAAAAAAATCTTTTAAAAATTAGAAAATTTTTTTTTCAATATTTTTTTTTTAAATTAAAACTTTTTTTATTTTTTTTAAATGTGTCCTTTTTTTGGCTCAAAAGAAAGCTTAGGTCTTTTCCTTTAAGGTAGTTTTAATCGCACTAAGTGGAATATGTATAAAAAAAATAATTTCTAACCCGACTAAAAAAGATGTTATATAATCATATATCACCATATATAAACCAATATATACGTCCATATCTAATTTGATCCAAATATTGGAATATATAATTATATCAAGCGAGATAAGCATGTTATCTCACCTGATACAATTTGATCCGAAAAATGGGTCTATCTAACTGCATCAAATTATATATAACTACATATAATTTGATGAAGATTTTCAAAGAAAATTTTAGTAAATATTATTGAGATCACTTATTTCATTCATATTCTTAATGTTTAGAACAATTTTTGCTAATAAACTTGGAAATAGGTGACTAAATAAAACATTACAAAAATTTGTCGGAACAACTTTTTCTAGCTTAGAGTTTTTATCTTTCTTATAAAATAACTGAATTAACTAATGAGAAATTTATTAATTCAGTTTGAGGTCAATTTCCTTATTATGAATTAATATAATAAGTATTTTTTTTTTAAACTGCTATTTTTCTTCATCGGGATACTCTCCTGACAAATACTTAACAGAGTTTTTGCTTTCAAAAAACCTCTACACTTTCAGGAATGAAAAGACGATCGTTTCGTCTCGACCTTTAATTCAACAATGAAAAAAAAAATTTCCTTTATTTATTTCTTTAAAATTATTTTGAGTTTAATAAAGAGGAAAATATATGTTAAATTCAATTATAAACATTTATTTATATGTCAAAGTGCAAAATTCAAAACCAGATCCACAATTTCTGAGTTTTTTTTTAATTTTTATAGTGCAATTAAACTTTATAAAATTCTGTGTAATTAGATATCATGTCAGATAAATTTATACATAAAATTAATACAATTTTATATTAACTTTGTTATATATTTTGATATAAGATTGTTTAGAGAAGCTTATACGCCATTATATATAATTATGTATAAACTATATTTGCAGATCTCTTAATATATGCCTGGGGACCAAATCGCATATGATTATATATAACGTCATATCAAACATATTTATAAAACCAAAGTGTTAATATAAATGTATATGGTCATATAAAGCCACACATATAAACATTTATAATTATATCAAATCATATAAGATTATATGAAAACGTTTTTAGTCGGGTAATTAAAAATCATGTCAGATAAATTTATACATGAAATTAATACAATTTTATATTAACTTTGTTATATATTTTGAAATAAGATTGTTTAGAGAAGCTTATACGCCATTATATATAATTATGTATAAACTATATTTGCAGATCACTTAATATATGCCTGGAGACCAAATCGCATATGATCATATATAACGTCATATCAAACATATTTACAAAACCAAAGTGTTAATATAAATGTATATGGTCATATAAAGCCACACATATAAACATTTATAATTATATCAAATCATATAAGATTATATGAAAACTTTTTTAGTCGGGAAATCAATGTTTAGCATATGCACTATTTTGAATTTTTTTCTATTTGTGTGCAAATGTTTCTAAAACCTTAAAAATAAAACTTATGCTGAGAAACGAGACAAATTAACCTTTCCGACGGTATGTAAATACTAGGGTATTCAATTAATCGACATTTTAATTTCATCGATTAATCGTTCAAATAATTATTCGGGTTTTTTTCTTAACCGATTAATCGTATAAAATTTTTAAATTAATCGATTAATCGAAAAAATGTTATGTAAAATAATATACATACATTTGTTGTATTTAAAAAAAAAAGAACAAAAACAGTTTCGGAAACTTCTAAAATTCATAAAAATAAAAAAATGCTATAATTCAGATCATATATTATCAAAATTTTTATTACTTCTGTCCCTTCTGTAATATATTAAAATTTTATCCAAATCGGGAAGAACCACACAGCAGACCTTTCTTTAAATTTAGCTTTTTATAAAAATTAGCCAGACGTTCATATTTATACATAGCGCTCTACAAATCTCTTCAATGAGAAGAAGAATAGATCAACTCGTAGATTAATTTGTACCTATTTCGTATCCATTCTACTCATAAAACACATAAATGTAGAGAGACATTATGTTGAAAATTGATTTTCCCTCCACGTTTACGTCCCTCCATCCCTTTATTTGATTTTAGCAACTATTTCGCAAGGTATTAAAAAAAACCTTGTGATTAATTTGGACAAATTTGTTTCTAGCAGAGTTAGCTGAATTGGGCTCTGAAAAGCTCATATGTATAAAAGGTTATTTAGTTCTCATAAAACATTATTTAGAACTTATTAATACAAATTGTGACTATAATCTTGTTAACAACTTATTTGTAAATTACTTTGTTTTTTACCTTTCAAATAAAAAACACCTGGATATGTTTATTTGTCTTTTAATTTACCATTTATTAATTCGAATCCTATCGCTTGGGCTAATATCCTTTGCTAAAGGATATCATGAATGCAGAGTGCTCACTACTTTGGAAGATGACAAAGCAAACTGTTGATGTTTTTGTTTTTTCTTTGCTATTTAAGATGTTTTTCACAATTTGTTAAATAAGTTTTAATAAAATCCCATATTTACTTTAATAAAAAATATATATTTTTGAAACATTTTATTAATTTTTTACCAATTTCGATTAATTGTATTAAATTATTCGAATTATTCGAAATATGGCCATTTTAAATTATTCGAACAATTTTTGAGCAAAACTGTTCGATTAATCGAATAACGATTAATCCTTATGATATTTGTTTTAACACTCATTCTTTGAACGTATACCTTCTACTGAAAAGTTAGAATGACCAGCATTATCAACTGTTCTGTCATCATTCTCAGAGTTATTTTTGTCTTCATCTAGAATAACTTCAACGCAAGGCTCATTTCTATTCAAACCCAGCGTTGTCAGAAAAGTTTGTGCTCATATCCCCATTTGACAAGTTGAAATCCCCAAAGTTAATTTCTAAATCCCCAATATGGTTTTTAATACGAATTTGAAATAGTAACCCATATTTAGTGAAAATGAAATTTTATTTGTTTAAATTATAAGTACTCATTTTCAATCCTTTAAAAAAATATGACAAAAATCAATGGCCTTGCAACTCTCTCAATATTTTTTATTTGAAAAAATATTAGGCGGCTTGGAACAGGAACGAACTCCGACTGGTTAATCAGGGATGGGAAAGATTCACTTAATCGGGCTCTTATACCAAAAAATGTTGGATCGCTCTTACACATTTAAAAATGTAAGTAACTAAAAAATAGATTCATCTTTGGCTCGTTAAAAAACATAAAAATTAAATATTTAGATATTAGCAAATATTAGCACAAATTGCAAAATAAAACATTTGCAAAAAGCGAAATTTTTGCAACAATATATTCGCTTGCAGAATGTCGATCGCTTATTACCTCTTTTAATTCATTTTCTGTACCATAAAGCCTTTTTCGAAATCCGCCGTTATTTGCAATTTTTAAGTGCGGTTTTTTTAAATATACATATAACCTAGGGATTAAATTTTTGCACCATAAAGTCTTTTTTCAAATTCAGCTTGCTTATTATTTTGCAATTATTTACGTGCGTTTTTTTTTAATTTATAATCTAGGGGCTATAATACACATTTCAGACAACAAAGTTTGGTGGCTAGTTGCAAAAAAAATCGCGAAAAATAAAATTTGCAAAAAGGAAAATTTTTGCATCAATATATTTGTTTGCAGAATCTAAATCGCTGATTAAGTTTTTTAATTAATTTTTTGTACCTAAAGCCTTTTTTCGTTTTCCGCGATTATTTTGCAATTTATTAAGTGTGGTTTTTTTAAATTTATAATCTAGGGTCTATAGTACCAATTTTATACACAAAAGTTTGGTGTTGAGTTACCAAAAAAAAAAATAAATCGCGAAACAAATATTTGCAAAAAGGAAAATGTTTGCGTCATTGCATTCATTTGCAGATTGTTAATCGCTGATTGAGTTTTTTAATTATTTTTTTCTACCACAAAGTCTTTTTTCGCGTTCCTCTATTATTTTGCAATTTTTTAAGCGCGGTTTTTTTAAATTTATAATCTGCGGAGTATAATGCCCATTTCATAAAACAAAGTTTGGTGGTTAGTTGCAAAAAAACAAAATTTTGGCATCGTTTGCAGAATGTAATCTTTTAATTAATTTTTTGAACCCCAAAGCTTTTTTTCGCATTCCGATATTATTTTGCAATTTTTTACATATGGTTTTTTAAAATTCATAATCTAGGGCATAATACTGTTGGAATAGTATAATTCCATAGTATAGTTCCATTCTTGATTTTTATAACTAAATTATTATTTTCCATCCCTGGTTACAATCGATGTTTTGAGTCATACAAAGAGCGCACATAATGACCCTGCAAACATATAAAAGATACCTTCCAAGAAGATATTAAAGCGATATCTTCTATCAGATATTGTTTTTGAGGCTTAAATTCAATAATGAAAAAATTAAATCGTTTTTTTATTGTACCGGGAGTTTATTTAGCGATATCCCTTTTATCTTCCATATGAGTTATTGCTTTCATATTGCCTGGAAGTATTGTTTTAGTGTAACAGTTGTTTCCGACGGAGGAAACTTCCGAAATACGAAATTGATATTGCCGGCAATAAATGTTTTCTTCCCGGCGATATGTTCGGAGAATCTTCTTCGTATTGCCATGTCTGCTGGGTGATATTGGTTTGAGTATGTTCCTGTTCCAAGGCACATAATAGAACAAATGCTTTCTCAGTGATAGAGAGTCCCCCAATCTCTTTATTATGTATACTCTTTGCAAAAATCATTTACTTGCACAAAAAAATCAACAAAAATCAAAAAAAGTACTAAGTATTCTTATACTATTCTAAAAACATTAAAATTAACTCATTCAGTAAGATCTTATATTTTGCACCCTGGAACTTTATGTAACCACCTAAAGACTGCGGTTTTTATTTTTCAGAAATTCTAAAAAAAATTACAAGAGGTGCGAAATTACATTTTGGTTTACTTGACATCTCCACGAGTCATAAAATCAATGTTAAGACACCGTTAGGGAATATGTAGACAAGTCTGTTTAATAAACTACACTCATATAAAAAAGTTAGTACAAAAGTCTGTTAAACGCATTCTGTTGCAATTGATCTAATTTTTCTATTTTTTTGCCTTAAAATTTAGAATTGAAAATATTTTTTGTAAATCCAATTTAGCATAACAATTATTTTCATCCATTTAAACTAACTTTTCATGCTAATAATTATTTTAATTTTTGCATTAAAAAATACAAAAATTGTTTTTTTCGGACTTTCTATATTTTCATATATTTAGTTAGAATATTCTTCCACCTCAAGTCCAAATTCTAATATGTATTGTCATATTAGATTTTTATTTGTTGTTTCAAAAAGGGGTTGATCATTTTCATGATAGACAATACAATTGTTTCATGCTAATTTTTAGAAATTTGTGTTTCTTAATTTTAAAAAATTTTGAGCTATTTTAAACCACCATTATTTCCAAATGATTATAGTTTTGTGTCTCTTCTATCAATATCATATAGAGATTGCGCTATATTTTCATATTTTTTGCTGTATAATAATAAAATGGCTTATATCTCGGAAACTAAGCGAGATATAGCAAAATGGACAAAAATTCATTACTCTGTACCACCTACCCTATCAGCCACCTATACTCCCAATAATAGTTATGGGCCTGTATCGGAACAAATCCGGGGAATCCAAAAACCCAGACTTTTACCCAGACATTTTCTGCAGACAATAACTAAAATTTCTTATCAAAGTTAACTAAAATTATCTATGTATTTAGCAGTATCCAAAATTTAGCTTACATAAATTTAGCAGACCATAATTTTCAACTTCATTGAAAATTCTGCTGGCGCAAATACAGGTATACTTTTTCCTGTTATTTTAGCAGAATTTTGAACTATTTATACGGGCTTTTTGTTATGAGTGTATCATTCATTTTAATCGGGCAGGTTATAATATGGTTGTCATTTCTTTAAAATTTCTATTATTGCCAATTTTAAAAAGCAGTTTAACAAAATAATGTACATCAGCAAAAAAAAAACATATTATTTAAATTAAGATAAAATACACAATATACAGAAAAAAGACAAAAACAGAAATCCCCAAAAGTTTTTAAGCACGTGGGTAAAATCCCCAAACTTTTGTGAAATCCCCAAATCCCTCCCCACAAATATCTGACCCCAAACCGAACTTGAAATCCCCAATTTGGGGCGAAATCCCCTTATCTGACAACACTGTTCAAACCCGGTAATTCGTTCAACTTTCCGAGCTCTTTCCTACATGATCCACAAATTTGCAACCGTTTTGACAGCGTAGGGAATTTTTTTAATAAGCCGTCGGAAATATTTCGCATATCTGATGATCTGTGCATTTTTTTGTTAAAGGGATTAAAACAAAAAGAAGCAAATATATCACTTTGAAGCTTGGCCTTTTTAGGAGCTGTAGACATTGTAAAAATTAATTATGTAAATAATCTAACGCTGTTTCTTAAAAACTGATTTACGAATGTCTTCAAAATGACAATAAATAGTTTTTTAAGATCATATAGGTATTGCCTTTTACTGAATGTGTCTAAAATCTTTTATTAGGGTCAAGAAGGGCTTAGTGTGGGTTAACCGCATGTTACATAATAAAATTAATAAAGTACCTTTTTTAACCAAATATAATAACAAAAATAAGCCACCTGTTAATTTTTACCTTTTAAACATAATATTAAAAAAACTACCTGTTAACTTCTACCTCTCCACCCAATTTTTAAAGTCAAGTGTCATAAAATAATAAATAAACTGGTATTTCGGAGAATGGCCATAAAATATTTCCACCTGATTCAAAAACTTGTCTCTGGGGCACCTGTTGTTTTGACAATAAAAATCACATTTAGTATTACGTGCGCTCAAAACTACTTATAGGATTGACAAAAAATCCGCAATGAAAAGCAGATAAAAGACTTAGGAAATATGTTGGCGTTGGAAAATTAATGGCGGTCGGGGTCACATTGCACTACTCCAGAAACCAGCAGCGAAATCAACAGCTGAAGCTAGTAACGCCAAAAAGGAGCAAAAAATAAAGGCGATAAATAGGGAGGATGAAAGGTATTTGAAAATTTGCACAACTTAAACACTTCATCAGCTACAATTAATTAAGTGTAAAAATAGTTATGATATAAAAGGATCTAATGTGATTAAAATTAAATTTTATTAAGTTATTTATCTTTTTATTTTTATTATTATTATTTTTATTATTATTTTATATTAATTTAATTATTTAGCGTGTTTTTTAATCACGTGGATTTAGAATTTCTCATACAAAAAATGGATTTATTAAATCCAAAAAAAAATAAATCCACAATAAAAGCACAAATATATGAAACAGCCTATTAATTTAATGTCAGAAAAAAATACGAATGAAAATTAAAAGAGAAACAAAAAAATTGAAAAACTAACAAATAAAAGGTTTTTCTTAATTTTTTTTTATGAAATATGTTTAGAAAAAAAACTACACCTCACCAAATACACATTTTTCATCTTGGACATGGAGAAATAGCTCAAATAGAAATGGCAATTTTTCACTCTACAGTAAGTAATTTAATTAAATCCAATTAGTGAATATTAAATATTGCAATGGAATTTTTCAATTGTGTAAAAATATAAATTGAAGTGATAAAACTGAAAAGGCAGACTGTTTATCGCTGTTTTATGTAAAATATAATTATGAATTAAAAGTTATAGTAGAATCCTTCATCGTCGAATTCGGTATTAAAAATTAGGGTGAAAGGAGTGTCGGACAGAAAATTTTTTTAAAATAGGAAAAATCTAACCCCATCTGTTGAGCACTTTTAGAAATACTTTTTGGATTTACTAAATCCAAGTGATTAGAAAAAACGGCTATTATTACAAATAAATAAAAAATTTAATTTATCAACATTTCTATAGAAAAAAAGTGATTTTATTCCTGGGGTTAACATATTGTGGGTATTACAGTATCGAAGATATGAAATCCTAGTTAGGTATGTTACATACCGTCGGAAAGGTTAATTTGTCTCGTTTCTCGGCATAAGTTTTATTTTTAGAAAAGAACAGTCGGAATCAATTGTCATATCGTTTTTTTAATTTTTTAACGAACGAATTTTGCACCTCGGTTTTATGTGGATTAGTTTTTCAGATTTTATTGATTTTTATTCTCAGGGAAAATTAGTAGTAGTAGAGGGGGGGCCCTTTGCACACTTTTTTTCAAAGCCATTTATTAACCCCAAATTATTTTTAAAAAATTACTTTCAAATTGAAGATCTACATATCTTGGCTTTAATTTTTTTAAATTTTATTCTAATTATTTGCATATTTTCTATTATTTTTTTAATGATTTTGAAAATAACTCAAATCGGCGTAACTACCCCAAACTTGGAGGATATTCATCAAAAGAGCTAGATATAATTTCAACAAAAAAAATTGTTAATACAGTCAAAGTCAATCTTTTAATGACAGAAATAAAGAATTTAGAATAAGATATGTGATTTTTTAAGCAATAAATCCCTGCTATAGTAAAAAATACAAAAACCTGAAATATTAATATAAGGCAAAAGTTTACTTTTTCGGGCACCCAAAAAAAAATTATGACCCCCTCTGGAATTAAAAATTATAGTTTGAAATCGTGAGAAAATTTCCATTAATTTGAGTCATCACACTTACCATTTTATGTGTGTTTCGGATTTTTGGACCTAGCGGGCCCAGGACCCCGCTTAACACCATATAGAAAAAACAATTTCTTTTTTAATTCCAGAGGGGGTGGTATACTTTTTTTTTCTTTTTGAGGGGTGCCCGAAAAAGTAAACTTCAGCCGAAAAGTCTTATAGAGCATTTTAGGTAGGGATGCACCAACTCCTTATAACTCCAGTGGCCATCTGGAAGTTGCTCCCCAGAGACAACCACTAACATAAAATTAATATTTTTTCACACTTTTTAAGCATTTATTAAAATCAAGTTATTATTATTTGAAAGCTTAGGATAGTACACTCACAATATTTTATCCTTAAAAACAACCTAAAATACATATTAAATTAATTGAAAACACTATTAAAAAAAGGACTACTGATTTTTCATTATATTCAAACCATTTTGCTATTTATTTTCAAACATTGTTTAAACAATCCAGAAAAAAATAAAAATAATTGAAAAGTCTATTAAAACAATCATCAATTTTTTAACTGACAAAACGTAAAAAAAAAAACGATTTTGTGGTTTGTTTTTTCATATTTGAAAGTTTTTTTTTTGTTTCGATTTTCAAAACACTACACCATACACAACAGACACGTTCATATTTTTATTGGCTATGTTTGTGTGTATGAGTAAAGAATTTCTTGTAATTTGAATTGAAATAATTTTGTATATAAACAAACTAATTTAACAAAAAAGAAAACCGAAAATATTTGAATTTTTTGTTTTAAAACAGAAAACAATGAAATTATTTAAATAATTTTTTTCAAAAAATAGAAATCTAAAAATAGAATATTTGACTGAAAATAACAACTCCTACAGACGATACATATTTTTTCTGGTTTGTTTTTTATTGGTTGACAAAAAAAGTTAAACAATATGTTTCAATGTATTTTAATGGATTCTTCAATTGAAAACAAACTTTACCTATTACTTTTTAAATAAACCTCAATCGGTTATGGAAAATATATTGTGAGTGTAGGTCTAACATAATAAAAAATTATGTTTTATCACACTATTTGTTTGAGGAAGTTAGTTGTTTCCTATTATTTTTTGGCACCCCAAAAAACACAAAAACGTCTGTCTGTGACTACATGTGATATAAATTCGTCAAAGTGAATGTCAAGGAAAGATAATTGAAAAATGTACAAAATATAGTTTTTCCTATTTTTTATCTTTAGAAAAATTGGATTAGTGAATGGGCCCCACTGGCAATGTGTGTGAAGAGTTTAACATCGCTGTCAAATCAATTATATATCAATTCAATACAAAGTAAAGCAATTATCATACAGGCTTAAGTGGGTCTATAGATTTTCTGCATGCAAAATAGAATTAAAATCCGAAGACTCAAAGTCAGTGTTTGCCGATTTATTCTGAAAGAGCTGATATGTGTTGTAAAATATAACTTTTTTGTAAAATTAACTAAAGAATATTGTTTGTGTATTATATGACTTACGCGAAATAGAACTTTGTAATAGCCAATATCCTCAAATGACAAACGAAGTTCACTGGATGTAATTTCTTCCACAGATGAAGGTCCTTGAGCTGAATTACTGAGGAGTCCACCAACCAATGATGAAGTGTAGTAGTTATACATTACTAATGAAAAGAAAAAGGTTGTAATAGTAACTACGCGAGAAGCAAATCTCTTTGGCATCAGATCTAAACCTTGCTGACAAATAGCGCTTATAATATTTAAAGGAACGCTACATATATAATTGCAGTAAATATGATTGTACATTGAAGTTTTATGTAAAGAGCGTACACTATATTCAATCCATAACCAAATGATGTTGAGTAAAATAACAGTCCCCAACGTCATTAACCAGACATGTATTTCAAAGGGGGCGAGGAAGTTACCCCATTTATTATGCATGTTAAGGTTTGGAGTAAAGCGATATAAGAAAGATGCTTGAAATTTCCAACTTTGGTGAATTATATCGAATATGGCAAATCGGTTTATTCTATTTAAAGAAGCCGATGCGCCAATGTCAGCCTCATTGCGCTGCATAATGCCAAGAAACCCCAAACGAAATGTAGAATTTTCAATTCTCCCAGCCCATCCGCGAGCATTTCGATACTCTACACGGAAGTTAAATCTTTTACGAATTATTTCTATTAATTCAAAATGATATTTACTGAAAGCAGCTACACCTGAATCTTTCGATGATCTGGATAATATTTGTTGTATTTGTTCATTCGAAGTAATATTATCTTGGTCAATCTGTAAAGTAAAAAAAAAATTAAATTTTAGTTATTTTTGTAAAAAAAAAGAATATATATAGAAATAAAACAACACCTTAGTTTCAGCCAATTGTGTGGATCAGAATATTAGTCAAGTTAATCATGCGTGAGTGACACATTAATTTACTCACGTCAACGTGAGTAGAAAATCATTCTTGTGAAGGTGAATTAATCACATTTTTCGCTGCTTTTAATCATGGTTGGAAGGTTATCGATTCAAAACCTTTTTAACTGACTAACGTTAACCTTAAAATACCGTTACCGAATTAACTGAAACACCGTTATCCTATGTTAGAACAAGACTCAAAAGATGTGCAGGCAAGGCTCAAGGCTTCGCCTACGATCGACGGAAAATGAATGACAAATGTCCACTGCGAAAGAATAAACAGGTTGAAAGATTGACCCAGGAAATCATTGAGAAGGATAAGAAGTATGGAAGAAGAAAGAATATAACCTTGCGCTACCCCTGAATTCAACTGAAATACGTCGGATGAGACACCATCTATAACAACACGAATAGTTCGATGTCTGAGTAAGCGCAAAACAAAAACCAAGCGAAGTCATTACCCACACCGTGCCATACACGATCAAAGGCCTTTGGAATAGCAATCACTTTACTCTCATCAAAATGGTGAATGGATCGACTCCAACGCTCCGAGTGGAACGGTAACAGGTCTCCCGTAGAACGATTTCTACGGAAGCGATACTTTCGCTCGTTAAGAAGTAGGTTAGACTATATGCAGTGATGCCAGGTTTAATGGGCACAAAATCGTCGAACATTTTGGAAAATATCGTCAAAATCGTCATAGAATTTTGAAAAATCGTCAAAAAATAGTTTAAAATCGTCAAAACAAAATCTTTTTGTGTTACAAGGACCCAAAAACTTAATAAGCTTTTTCAGAGGGGCAATTCTGTAACTTTTTAACGACAAAATTCATTAGTTAAATTGACAAGTTTTCATAGTAAACTGACAACTTACTACCGAATTTTGTCGTTAAAAAGTTAGAGAATCCCACTACAAAATTATCCTGTTTTAATCATTTCGTGCTTGCTAGATTTAACATATTTAGTATAATGTTTATAAACATCATCGAAATTTGTTATATCCTGAAATAGTTGCTTTAAAAAAAAGAAATACCAACAAAAATTTCAGATTTTAAAATATTTAATATGTATTTCACACATACATGGAACTAATTAATTAGGTGGACTAATTAATTGATGATTTCATTACCATTGCATTGATATCAATTGTAATGAAATTATTTTCATTACCATTTTTTTAAATAATGGTAATGATTCGAAAATTTAATTTCATTGATTAATGACAATGATTTTAAATTTCATTACCATTGATAATGAATTAATTAAAAAAAATTAATTGCCATTGACAGAAAGACGTAAAAATGGAGTAAAACTCGCTGAAATCGAAGATGGAATATGCTCATTCAGGCTCATGCTCATTTGAAATTAAATATTACTTTCCATTCCATTGTTATTTCTATCCAGGTAAAGTTTAACGGAATGGAATGGATCCTCCTTAAAAAATTATGGTTTATAACTTCCCCGGCCAAACCCGTTGTTCGTTTTCATTTGTCTGAAGTTTTTTGTAAACAAATGGTTTTTAATCAATTGTAATTAGTTTTTTTATACATTAGTGTAATTCCATTACCATTAGTAATGAATGGCAATGAAATATTTTTTCATTGTCATTAGTATGAACTAATGGTAATGAAATTTCAATGGTAATGAAAAATTCCAATGTATGATTTCACAGGCATTCTTTGCATCGAAAAAAACTGTGATTCGTTACAGTTTTACGACAGTTTCGCAATAAATAAAAAATTATGATGTACTTGAACGGATTTTTATATTTTTTCTAGATATAATTTTAATTAGAATTTCATTTCAATTTGAACACTTAATCTCAAATTCTAAAATATTTTTCAAAAATCGTATAGATTTGCTGAATAAAAAGCATCCGATTTTGCAGCGGTTTTTTAGTTTGTTCCCACATTAATTTGTTTGCAATTCTGCATAATTTTACAAAACTAAAAACTTGATATTTAGAATTACAGATTAGAAAAGTATTTTTGAACATTTCTTGCTGTATTTCGTATTAGATAAAAATCGTCACTTTGAAGGAAAAAATCGTCAAATCGTCATTTGCCTACTGTTGATAGTAAAAATCGTCAAAATGACGATAAATCATCAAACCTGGCAAAACTGGCTATATGTAATTTATAAGATGGTCATACTCTGCATCACCTTAGAGAGAGCAGAGTTAGCAGCACCCTTTTTAGGGATTTGCTGGACATTGTAAACCTTCCAGCAGGAGGGGAGAACTCCCGCATGATAAGAAATGTTAAGAAATGTTAAATAACAACTTTTAATTATTAACAGATTTTTATTTATATATTGTGAATTAGAATTTGTTTATTGTGAATGAAATTTTGTTTAGTGTAAATGTGTTGTTTGTTGATTAAAATGTGTTGATTGTTGATTAAAATTGTATTTACTCAGTTGCGCTATGAGCAGTAAAAAGCGCTAGAATAACGGTGAATAAACCAAAGAAATAAGAGCTGTGAGAATAACAGCAATCAAAGAGCAAAGCAGCGTTGCCACAAGCGAAATTAGCAATTACCCAGAAGTGTAGGAAAACTTTCCCAAATTTATAAAATTACCCATGACTTCAATTGATTTTTTTACAATTTGAACTCCTAAGATAGTGGTAAATAACCAAAACATCATATGGAAACTTATTAATATATGGGTATTCGCTATTACAATCAGACTTTTAAAAACAAAATTCCTTAATGCGATTTTTAAATCTGAATTAAATCATTTGATTTAAATTGAGCGAAAATAAATATAAATTCCACTCAATGAAGGAATTTACAGTTTAAGTGCTAATGTACTTTCGTTGTAAAATAGCATGATTTTTGAAGTTTAACGCATAGAAAGTTGTCAAATTTACGGTAAATGGTCTTTTGTGAATTAATTTACTGAATTTTTATTTCAGGATAATTGAATTAAGGAACTAATACATGAATTTTTTATTTTGTTTTCCAAGAAAAAATATTTTTTTGAAAACTCCTAAATCTAAGAGAATTTTAAAATATTTTAGGGGAATTCTAAAAAATTACATGGCATCACTCATCACTAACCATTCTAAAGTTGGTGCAGTGGTGCCAGACTTTTTTGGCAAAAAATCGTCAAAAATGCAAAACAAAAGTCGTCAAGAATTTTGTAACAAATCATCAAAAAATCGACAGCGGTAATACATCATAAAAACAGAAGTTATACTTATTTTTCAATCAAAATTGTTTTATAAAACTGAAGTAACAATTCATTTTATCTGCTTGCCAAAATTAATACTGAATTTAGACTGAGCAAAAACTACCTAGTTTTTGTACAAAACTAGTTTTTGTTCGTTTTTTATGTATGCGTTTTGACAAGTAAAAACTAGCAACGTCCAAAAACTAGGTAGTTTTCTTACAAAACTAGTTTTTGCTTATTTCTCACTGCGGAAAATTGTCAGTTTTAATCAATTGAAAACATTTTGAAACTCACCTGTTCTCACTACAATTGTTGACTGTCATTGTATTTTTGGAAGTTATTTGGCAAATATAAATGCAATAAAAATGGCGAAAAAATCATGGAGCACTTCAACAATGTAAAAAAGAGCTTAAATATTTATTTGTCCTTAATTGTTTAACAACATAAATATATTTAATAAAAATTTAAAATTATTATTGTTTTTGACATTCCTTCATTTTCTTTTATTATTTTCAATCAGAGATGTAAAAAAATGTAAAACCATTGCCATTGTTTTTACTACAACTTGCTAGGAAATTTTGTTATTTTATATTTATTTATTGAAAAATTTGGTATATCATATACAACAAGATAAAAATCTTTTTAATTAGAGTATGTGATCTTATAATGTTTATAATATTTTGTAACAAATCATTTTTAACTAAAATTAAATGATAAAATTTCACTTAATACTACCCAGTCAGAAATCGCAAGTGGTACAAAAAATCAAGCACTGGCATACCACTGGGTAACCACGGTGTTAAAAATAAATGACTGGCAGAACACTCATTTGGGACACTTTGCCAGCGTTTGAAAAAAGCGTTTTACCAGTATTTGTTTTACAAAAATTTCGGTGGTTTATAAAAAAAACCACTGGCAAAGAATTGGCTTCGAGTGCTATGCCAAGGTTTGCAACCAGTGGTTATCCAGTGCTACCTAGCCAATGCTACCAGGCGTACAAAAATCAATTCACTGGTAGACCAATTATTTTATAACAATGCTGACGCTTCGTTAAAAAATGTTTGTAGTCAGAAGGTTCCGAGTTCAAATCCGGTTGCAAGCAAAAATTTTTTTTGGATTTTTTTTAATTTAAAATTTTTTTTTGTTTTATAAAATCAATTTTTTTGTTTGTGGGAAAGCTCCTTCAAGACCAACTTTTTATTTGCCCTGCCAACACTGGCATACTAGTTACAAAAAATTCTTTGCCAGTACTAGCATTTTGTCACAGCCAGTAGTTGTCCAGCTATTATCACTCATTTATGTGTTTAGCCATCAAATATTATATGTCGAGGTAGCTCAGTGGGTAGAGCAATCGTCTGCCAATCTGACGGCCTGGGTTCAAATCACGGCAGGACCAAAAAAAAATACATATGAACTTTTTTAAAATTTTATTTTGGAAAATATATTTCCAGACCACCTATTTATTGGTTTTGCCAGCGTTTTGCCAACGTTTAAAAATTTTGTTCCTCCAGTCCTTTTCCGGCGCTTTTTGAACAGCCGGTCCTCTTGTCTAATGATGTTATCAATTTGGGAATGGGAAAGCACTTTTTGCCAGTACTTGTACCACCTTCTAAAGTGCTTTGCCACCGCTTTCCCGTTTGTATTTTTCTGACTGGGTAGGTGCAATAAAATTAAATACATATAGTGACATATACATTAACTTTGATTTAAAAATAGGGAAGAAACAATTACAAGTTTAATACGTACTGATTATTTAAAAACTTGAAGAGTATTTTTTTAAATCGTACAGCGTTGCCTATTAATTGTATACTAAGGGGTAGAGAGTTCCAAAGATTTTCAACATTTATAAGAAAGTGCCAATCAGAATTTAAAGTGCGACGAAAAGTGAAAATCATAGTCCTGGTTCTTCCGGATAAAGCAAAACGAAGATGTCTATAAAGGTTATTTGGTTCTTTTGTATATATAATTTTATGCAGAAGAATTAATGTTTTAATCTTATAGCGAATTAATCACTATTTTCGACGGAAATCTAATAACAATTTGGGATTTCAAACAGATTTCCCATGAGAAATGAAATCCCAATTTTTTTTTTTTTATTTAATTTAATATAGTCTATGGAATTAATCCTTACAGACAATAATATTAAGACTTACATAATTTTAGAAAATATTATAAGCGAACTAAGTGTTTAGAATTAAAATGATAGTAAGTTTTATGCAATTAACGTTATTTGAAAAATCAATATCATTATAAAATTCATTAAAATCGTTGCACATTCTTATAATAGGATCCGCGTCAGCATAGTTTTGACGGAAAAATGGAGTATAAAGCAGATTGTAATATCTCGTTGGACGTTGAGGGACATTAAACACCAGGTTACTAACAAGAAATTCAGAGCATACATCACCATTAATCAGCTTGAATAGAAACGTAACATTCATCATTTTTCTTCGGCTTTCCAAGGTAGGTAACTTGATGCGAGCCAGTCTGGTCGAATAGGATGGAAGTTCGGCCGCAGGCCCCAAATAAAAGCTCCGCAAACAGAAGAGCAGAAATTGTTTTTGGACGGATTCAATCAATTGCACACGAACATTTTGTTGAGGATCCCAGATAATGGAACCATATTCCAAAATTGGCCTCACAAGGGCAGTATAGAGTTAATTTGGATTTCAACAAAATCTCATCGAAATCCAAATTGAAATCCAATTTTTCTCCTATATTTGCAGAAAAGTAGGGAAGTTTGCAGAAAAAACGGCAACATTTAGCAGGTGTTTATGTCATAAAAAATTAATAAATAATAAATTTTAATAACTTAAAAAAATTAGAGAATAACATACTAAAGTCTGTTATTTTTAATTGAAAGAAATATTTAAAACGGCTATTTTTTGTATCCGACGAAGAGAAAGTATGAAAAATCATTTGATAGCGCCGGCAAGACCACTGACAAAACGTTGAATATTTCAGCTTTCAACTAATCATCCCTATACTAAAACACATTTTTTAGCAAATATAACATTGTATCTTTCATAATATAAATGATGTTCAAGTTCCGCCATTATATAAAGTGGTTTTTAGAAAATCTTTTCATTTTGGTTATTTTTTAAGGTTTGTTTGTTTACAACAAAATTTTTGTTGGCTGATCGAAATCCCATTCATCTGTCAAATATTCTAATGTAAACGATATAGATTTCGAATTGGATTTCAAAATTAAGTGTAGGTTTAATAAAAAATGTTTGTAAATTTACTACTATAAAATGGGTAAAATTTTGTTTAATTTTACGAAAATTTGGTAAATCTAAACAAAAAATGCGTAAACTTTTTTCATACACACTTCCATATACAACAATACACACACAAAGTATTTTTAGACATTATGTGTTTATAAATAAACACATTGTGCCTAAAATTACTATTGTTTTGTTAAATAAAATTTTTACGCACAAAGTTGGTAAATATACTATCCTGTAATAGTAATAAATACTCTGACATTTCAAATTGGAAAAAATTGAAAAAAAAATTATAAATAATAAAAAGAAAAAGCTAAAACGGATTATTTTTTGTGAATTACAACATTTCCACAAACACATTAGAGTCTGAAAATAGCAACGTAAGCATGAATATCTTTTTGGTAATTATTGTTAACGCATGTGGTAACCTAAACCTCATTTCAAAATTGAAAACGCCGTAAGAGAGATACGGCCTATGCAGGAACAACTGGGTGCAATGACTCCTGCTCAATAAAATGCCTTCTTTGCAAAGGAAGCAGTTAACCAACAACCGTCAACAATAACGGGAGAAAACGCCGTAAGAGAGATACGGCCTACGCAAAACAACTGGGTGCAATGACTCCTGCTCAATAAAGGCAGTATTGATTGAGTACTGCCTAACTTGCAAAGAAAGCATTTTGTTGAGCAGGAATCATTGCACCCAGTTGTTTCTGCGTAGGCCATATCTCTTTGAAGGCGTTTTCTCCCGTTATTGTTGACGGTTACTGCCTCCCTTTCAAAGAAGGCATTTTGTTGAGCAGGAGTCATTGCACCCATTCAATAGTTATAACAAATTTTTATATAAATTTTATACAAATGCCTTAAGATCCCACAACGACTAATTTGGACATAAACGATTACGCGAGAATGACTCGGATATTATTATTAATAAAATACGTACTAAAAATGAATTTGTTATTTTATTTAAAAAATAGCACAACTGTTGTAAATGTACGCATTTTATGGGATTTTTACGCACTTTCTGTGGATTTTTGCGCATTTTTTGTGGATTTTTACTCATTTTATGCGTACATTTACACGTGAAACGTGCTTTTTTACACACAAATTTAGTAAATTAACACACTAATTTAAAAATCTCATTTAAGTTTTACGCACTTTCAATGTAAAATTACATATTATTTGTGCACCAACTTAAACACAATGTGCGTATTTTTTTCAATTACGCACATAGAGTAAATTTACCCAATTTATAGTAGGAGTTCAGTTTCCTACTATAAGTTGGGTAAATTTCAACAGAATTTAATTAGAGTGTAGTGAACATTTTAACAATATAAATTCAATATTAAGCAAATCGTCAAAACTAACACCATGCAAGGACTTTGAATAAGAAGAGGTTCTATCATATCTATTTATCGCATACACATACCGCATTTATTTATCCCTCAGATTTGTATTTTAAATGCAGGAGTATTCAAAAATTCTTTCGCCGAAAACACATTACTATCGAGTTCTGGTTTTATAAAAAGAACGAGTTTTCATGCTCACAGTATTAGCTTCAAGTTATTGATAAAAATGCAATGTCAAAGAGTTCTTATTTAATATGCGGAAAACGTGTATTTTTAAATGCTTTGGAAAGAAAACTCCAGAGACTATTAATTATAGAGATACACTCTAAAAAATGCTTGTAAATTCACTACTATAAAATGAGTAAATTTTTGTTTATTATAACGCATAGTGAGTAAATATAAACAAAAAATGCGCAAAATTATTTTGTACGCACTTTTATATACAATAATACACACTTAAGGTAATTATAGGCATTATATGTTTATAATTAAACATGTTGTGCGTACATTTTTTTTATTTTGTTGATAACTCAAATTTTACGCACAAATTTTGTAAATTTACTAACTTGTAATAGTAATGAAAATACATAAAGATTGACATTTATAAAAATTCAAAAATTTTAAAATATAAATTAAAATTTTACAAAATAAATTGTTTTGTTATAAATTTTTATTTAAACATGTGCTAATTTTATCTGCGGTGGCTTCAGTTGGATTAGTAATTGTTGTATATCTGTGCAACATCTACAATTGAGAGTTAAGTATAAATTTTGTCTGTCTTTCCAAGATTTCGATTAATAATATTATTTCTTTCCAGGCTTGTGAAATTTGACTTTGGCGAATTAAGAAGGTTCATTGGTAGTGCTTTTGTAAAAACAAAGCCTTATATTGTGATTAAGTTTTCTTCTAAAATCGTCAGGTTCTGTGGACTTTTTCTTATAGAAAAATTCCTAGATTCTAAGGAGTTTTTCCCACAAAAAAAACCCTCACAACTTTTTTAAAAAAGCCTCAAATGACTCTGAAAGAAAACCTCTACAACTCTGAGCACTTTTACCGGATTCTAAGGACCCTGCCTATAAAAAAAACTCCAGATTTCGAGAAATTTTTCTTCCACATACACTCTAATTCTGAGGAGGGCTTACAGAATATCCCTCACTTTCTTAAGAATTTTTCCTATGGCAAAACGTTGGCTGAATCTGAGATATTTCCATAGAAGAAAGTCCTCAAAATCTGTGGTTTTTACAAGAAAATCTTATGAATCTAATGATTTTCCTGTAGGAAAAAGAACACAGCATCTGAGGCTTTTCCTATATATTATAACATTTATAGTTAATAAAACATTTTAAAGATAATTTTATTCTTTTATTTTTGGACGGTATTACGTATTTTATTTGGTAAATTTACGCACAAAGTGGTAAAATTACTTATCTTTTTATAAATTTTTTTTACGCATTTTCAATGTAAATTTACCAAATTTGTGTGTAATTAACTTACGCATCGTGTGTGTAATTTATTTCATTTACGCACTGAGAGTAAATTTACCATATCTATAGTAGGAGTCCAGTTTCCTACACTCAGGGAATTATGTAGGTAAAATCCACTGCAAATGACAGTTAAAATAACTGCATTTGCACTTAAAAAGGTGTAGACTACATTTGCAGTTAAATTAACTGCAATATGAAGTTATTTTTAACTGTTAAAAATCAACTGACAAATGTAGTAAAAACAACTACAAATGCAATTGAAACAACGTACATGCAAATTATTGTAAAACTGTACAAACAACTGCAAATGTAGTTAAAAAACATAAATAAAAATTATTTTAAAAATTATTAATTTATTAAAAAACAAATTTATGTAAACACTCCTAACTTAATTTTATTCTATTTAAAATTGAGAAATCAAAATTTACACTGTCACTTTTATTTTTCACTAGTAAGATATTGTTGTAGATGTCCGTCTGTGAGGGATGAAATATGGCGTTGTTTGGCTTCCTTTTTTTCTCCAGGTAGAAGGAGATTAGAATATAAAAGAACTGAAAGAAAATAAATACAATAATTTTTAATAATCCCGTAAATAAATTTATATTATAAAACTTACCTTATTATTTTAATAACTTAATAAAAAATATATAAACTTTTCCGTATTACGCGTCCTCACTCTTTGGCGTTGTTTTATGACTAAGACAAGAGAAAACATGTTCTACTCATATTCTTTCACTAGAAATTTCGAAACAAGCGCGTCATACACATGCTCCTGATTGCTTCGTGTGTGTGCACACACACTTGAAAATATAAGTATTTGTAAAAAAAAATTAAAAATAACTGCATAAAATAAATGTTACTACAATGTGGTAGTTTTTGTAGTTAGTTTGAAAAAATAACTGTCAAAAACATTGAAATATTTTGCTCTAAGTAAATTAACTACAATTGTAGTTAAAATAACTACAACCGCATTACTACACAAATAACTGTCATGTAGTAACTGCAGAACTTTTCTGAGTGTACTATAAGTTGGGTAAATTTAAACAAAAATTAATTAGAGTGTAGGAAATCAAAACTTATACTACTCACCGGTAGGGGGCGCTGAAATTTAGTATCACCTGAGCAACTATTTAGTATCACTTTAGTATCAGCTGAGCCTATATTTAAAAACTCAAAAATTGCTGAAAACTGCTCAAAATAGGAAAAAAACAAGCGCGGTATATATTCAAGTAATAAAATCTGAAATATCCGTTTGTTTTTTTGCTTTGTTGTTTTTTATTATTTAAATTTAAATAAAAAAAGAAAATTGTCAATTTTTTGAACAAAGTGCCATCTAGTGCTAACGATGTCATTATAACTTTTGTTTTTGGAGATGCCATACCCCTGGCAAACCTATTAAACGAGTTTTCGTCTTCAGTATGAATGGTGTATTAAGAAGAGTTTTCAAAGGTCTATCCTAAAAAAGCAAATTCCGATTTATAAAATTATTTCTTTCAGTGTTTTGCTTTAAATTTGTTAAACAAATCTGTAATTTTCAGAAATCGTCAAAATTAATTAAAATTTTAACAAAAAATCATTTTTCATTTGATAATTTTTCACCAAATAAATCGTCTAAATGATGTAAAACCGTCACATCTTGGACCACTAAGTTGGCGTTGCAAAATGCAGATCTGAAAGCTTTTAGTTTTCGTTTATCACTTGACGTGGAAAAGATCATATTTTCGGTAAGTACTATAGTTAATAAATAAAAGTGATAAAAAAAGTTATAGTTAAAACATTTTAAATAACACACAAAGCAAAAGCAAGGAAAACAATCTTGTTTTTACTTTGTAATTTGCAAATTTAATGGCTCTTTTTTATTGCATTTGAAGCAGAGGTCCAATCTGCGCTATTATTTTTGATTTCGAGCCGCCTCCGATATCAGCGGCTGATTTCGGCTAATATTTGTTAGCCGTCTTAATTAACTTGTACCTTTTAATAAAAAGTACGTTTTTTAAAAAGTACCTTTTATAAAAAGTACATTTTATAAAAAATAGCTTTAATAAAAAAGTGTTTTTATGAAAAAGTACCTTTTATAAAAAAGTACCTTTTATAAAAAAGTAAGTTTTATAAAAAGTACGTTTTATACAAAATTACGTTTTATGAAAACGTACCTTTTATAAAAAGTACCTTTTATAAAATTACCTTTTATAAAAAAGTGCCTTTTATAAAAAAGTACGTTTTATAAAAGGTACTATTTTATAAAAAAATACCTTTTATAAGAAAGTACCTTTTACAAAAAAGTACCTTTTTATAAAAAGCGCATTTTTAAAAAGTAATTTTTATAAAAAATACATTTATTTTATAAAAAATACCTTTTATAAAAAAAAAATTTTTTTAAAAAGTAGCTTAAAAGTACCTTTATAAAAAAGTGCCTTTTATAAAAAGTACCTTTTATAAAAAGAACCTTTTATAAAAAGAGCCTTTTATAAATATTGTAGTGTGCATACTCACGGTACATAGTGTACAAAGGGAAAACAACAGTTTGTATTTCAACCTTAAGTTGAAGTTAGTCAAAACGAATTAACAATAAAGAAAACAATTATGAATACCCATGAATGAGAACGTATTAAAGGGTTTCATGTTACATTGTTTGTAGTACTGACCATTGTAAAATATTTTATTTATTTGATACTAGACCTCACACATTTCAAGTGCAACAAATACATGTGACACTTTGAAGCGCTGCGACTATAATACTCTGGCAGGCAGATGTTTGAAGTGGGTCAATGTTTGTTTTGTTTTGACGTTTCCCCTTTGTTACAGTACAGACAAATTTAGTATATAAGTTTGTGTAGAATTAGAACTAAGTCAGTGTTAAGAAAAGAGTTAAACGAAACGGCAACGCCGATGGTATTAATAAAGTAAATTTACAACCAGAAAAAAAAAGAAACGTCTTTTTTTTTACTTGAGAAGACAATCACCATACGTGACAGTCTTAACACACCATATGGCGATCCTGCCTCTTGTTGATCCTGCCTCTTGCCGATCCTGCCTCTTGCCGATCCTGCCTCTTGCCGATCCTGCCTCTTGTTAATCCTGCCTCTTGCTGATCCTGCCACTTGCTGACCAGAACTGCCGAAGCCAGAGGACATTCAAGCAAAACAAAATAAATAAGTATATGAAAAGAAAAATTTTTTTGTGTAAAAAACTGATTTTTACTTTGTATTAAGTGCTGAAAAGCGCAAGTACAACTGTATAATGAAGTAAAATAATAGTAAAGTAAATTTAAAAAAAAAAAAATTTTTTTAATATAATGAGCAGTGAAAAATTTAAGAAAATACTAGAAGAAATAAAAATTGCCCAGGAACAGTGGGAATCAGGGAAAGTAATAGAAAAACCAGAAATACTGTTATTGTGTCCTAAACCTTTGAAAAAGAAAAATAGAATAGAAGATCCTAAATATCCAATCTATCCAGTTCAGAAGACAAGATTAAAAGGAAGAGGATATACAGGAACTAGAAAATTAAAATTAACTCTAATAGAGAGTCAAATAGAATCAATTAAGAAAAATACAACTTTAGAAAAATATAGTAAAGAGAAAACCTATTTAACAAAAAGATTAGAAGAATTAAAACTAAGATTTGATGAAATATTACAAGAAATAAAAGAATACAAAAAATTAAAAAAACAAAGAGAGAAAGAACGTAAGAAAAAAAATTCAAGTAGAAATTAAGTACATATATATGTTAAAATAAATCAATATAGAAATAAATAGAAACAGAAATTTATAATATGCTAAAAACTATTGCAGTAGTGTTAATAGTAACCATAATAATAACGACAATTATATCAATACTGTCAATTCAGGTAAAGAATTAATTAACAGACACGGCTTTAGAACAAGCAGAACGGGTAAAAGATTATGTAGTAGAAAAGGTTCAAGAGTTACAAGTAGTGGATAAAGTAAACGCAATAGTAGAAGAAGTAGAGAAATCCTAGGCAATGGGAAAATTAATATCAGTAAAGGAATTTTTAAGTAATTTAGACAAGTAAGAGCACATATGTACAGAAAAAGAGAAAAAAAAAAAGGAAAATTTTTTTGAAGAAGTATTAATGAACATAAACTTTTAAAAGAAAATTGTAATGATTTTGTTTTTTCACCCTGGAGACCAATGGATAGTATATACAGACAAATATAGTCAATAATAACTAATGCGAAAAAATCACTAAGTAAAACTTACGCACCAGATACCATACAAGCTAAGAGAGTAGAATTGGAAAGGCTAGAATCCGAATCAGTGACTATTTTGGGAAATACTGAAATTTCACAAACGGACAAACAGGGACACACGGAAAGATTTGCTAAATTGAAAAAGGAGGCTTTAGAAGTTCTTCAACTACACGAAGACAGATACAACGAGACAGAAGAGGTAGAGGATCTTACGGAAACAAACACAATGGCGACTACTACCTTGAATACTACCGAGCTAGCGAATATCTCGAAACTATTAACTACTTTCAATGGTACTCGAGACGAACTCGAACCATTTATAGCAAACGTGGAGATAGTAAGGGAGACAATTGCTTCAGAAAAACATACTTCATTTTTCAACTTTGTCTTTAGGACGAAGTTAACATCAAGAGTACAGAATAAGGTTAGACAAATAGCACTGCCAACAAATATTGAGACTCTCCTGAGTTCAATTAAAAGGGCATACGGGATTAGAAAATCCCCGAATGTGATTTTGAACGAACTGACGACTTTGGTACAGTCAGAGTCAATTAGGAAATTCGCGGACCGTGTGGAGACTCTGACGATGGAGCTAAATGAAGTACAGATAGAGTCACTAGGCGAAGCAAATAGGGACGCCATTAGCGGTGCTAATGCTATGATAGCATTTAATGCATTCAAAAATGGTTTGAAAAATAGGGAGATAGTGAGAACAATTGAAGCTAGCAGGAAGAAGACCCTCCATGAGGCTATTGAAATAGCTTTAGAGGCTTCTTCTGACATAAAGCAGAGCCAAATCATGTTCCATACTGTACAGGCGGTGAATTCGTCAGGGAATAATAATAATAATAGGAATAACAACTACAATAGTTGCGGAAAATGCGGTGGTAGACATGGTAATGGTGATAGATGCTACGCTGAGGGCAAAACTTGCTACAAGTGCGGCATAAGAAACCATTTAGCGCCTATGTGCCGAACCAATACTGGTAATAGAAATAGGAGTAACGATAATTATAACAATAATAACAATAGCCGTAGTAACGACAACAATGGGAATTACAATAATCGGAACAGTAACCGGGGAAGAAATAATAACCGGGGAAATTACAATAACGATACCAACCACAATAGCGGTAATAATAACCGTAATAACAATAATAATAGGAATTATAATAACAATAGGAACCGACACGTACACCATATACAGGATCAGGGAAACTCTCAGGATCCGGAGATTTTAGAGTACCAGGAATCTTCGAAACAGAAAGTATAAACACCAAAAAAATATTTAGTATCTCATCTGGTCTAAAAAACTATGTAAAATTGAATATACAGGGCACAACTGATAATTTAACATTTTTAATTGACACAGGAGCCGATGTCTCTTTGTGCAAAGAGGATCTATTGGAAAATCATAGTGAGGATCCAGATGATTACTGTTACCTAACGGGTATTTCTAAAGAGGAAATAAAATCGTTAGGATCCACGGATATGAGAATACAATTTGGTGAAACATTACTTGACCATAAGGTACAATTGGTCAAATATAATTTTCCTATTTATACCGATGGTATACTGGGAAGAGATTTCCTTTGCAAATACAACTGCAACATAGATTATGACAAATTCATATTGACAGTAAATACCGGGAGCGATAACATAACGATACCAATACATGATAATATGTTTAGTGTGAAATTTGTGAAAATTCCACCGAGAAGTGAGGTGATTTTACCCTTCGATTTGAATATTGAAGAGGATGGTGTAATATGCAGTCGTGAAATTGCAAATGGCGTATTTTTAGCAAACGCCATAGTACCGGGAAATGGGAATAAACACGTCAGACTATTAAATGTATTGGATAAAACCACGGTAATAAGAAACTTGTGTATAGAAACGATACCATTGGGAAATTATGAAATTTATAAAGCTAGTAACACGACAGCTCGTGCAGAATATGGTGATGAGAGATTCAATATGCTGTTAAATGAGCTAAATTTGGACATCGGAGATAATATGGCGAAGAATGAATTAATTGGAATTCTGAGGAAATATCAGTCCATTTTTCATTTGGAGAATGAACATTTGACGACAAATAATTTTTATGATCAAACTATTCAGTTAAACGACACTAGTCCGGTGTATATAAAAAACTATCGACTACCGCAAACGCATGCGGAAGAGATAAATAGACAGGTAAAGGGATTGTTGGAACAGAACATCATAGAACCATCCATAAGTCCTTATAATGCTCCGCTCTTATTAGTTCCTAAAAAGGGACAAAGTGATTTGAGCAAATGGAGACTAGTAGTGGATTTTAGAAAACTTAATGATAAAATAGTTAATGATAAATTTCCATTAACGCGAATTGATGACATTTTGGATAAGTTAGGAAGGGCGAAATATTTTTCTACGTTGGATATGACAAGTTCATTCCACCAAATAAGTCTTGATAAGGACTCAAGACCTTTCACAGCCTTTTCAACCCCTAATGGTCATTATCAGTACACTAGATTACCATTTGGTTTAAAGATATCTTCGAATAGTTTTCAAAGAATGCTAACTATAGCACTGTCTGGACTAGAGTCTGAAGCATTTTTGTATGTAGACGACGTTATTGTTTTTGGATGTAGTTTGAAACATCATAATGAGAATTTAGTAAACGTTTTTAATAGATTATCGAAATATAATCTTAAGTTAAATGCGAGCAAATGTTGTTTTTTAAGACCGGAGGTTGTGTACTTAGGGCACTTGATCACGGCGGATGGTATCAAGCCAGACCCGAGCAAGTACGAAGCAATCTCCAAATATCCTATTCCGAAAAATTCCGACGACGTCAGAAGATTTGTAGCTTTTTGTAACTACTATCGCAGGTTCATAAAGACCTTTGCAGAAACTGCAAACTGTCTAAACGACCTATTGAAGAAAAATACAAAGTTTGAGTGGACTGAAAAATGCCAATTGGCATTTGAGGCTTTAAAGGACAATTTAATAAGCCCCCCAGTTTTGCAGTATCCTGATTTTGATAGCCCGTTTGTATTAACAACGGACGCATTGGATTTTGCACTTGGTGCTGTTTTGTCTCAAGGGCCAATAGGTGAAGATTTACCCATATCTTACGCAAGTAGATCCCTTAACAAACACGAGAGAAATAAACCTGTGATTGAGAAGGAATTGCTAGGTATTTATTGGGGTATACAATTCTTTAGACCGTATTTATATGGTAGAAGATTCACGGTTGTAACGGACCACAGACCGTTGATATCACTTTTCTCTCACAAGAATCCGAGCTCGAAGTTGACACGAATAAGATTGGAACTTTCTGATTATGATTTTGATATCGTATATAAGAAAGGATCTAACAATACTAATGCAGATGCATTGTCCCGAATACAGATAGATTCTACAATATTGAAGAACATGATACCGTTGGAAAACGACGAAAGCATAAAGAAACCACTAGTACTGACGAGAGGTATGAAAAGGAAATCATTGGTGAACGAAAATACCAATGGTAAATCTCATAGTGAGTCTGATCAACTCCATATGTGGGATTGCACTTCCATCAATGATATCAAGCATGCGTGCAAACTGAAATTTATATTAGAGAAAAGGCCAAAAGAAGATATATATAGATACATAACGGAAAATGATAAATATAATAATGAAATGCGCATTAGATGTAGTGATAATCCAAAGTGCTTAGGTACTCTATTGGAGAAGCTTTCATCTTATTTGAAGAAGAGTAGTAATGGGAAATTTGCCATCGCCAGAGATGATGCAATATTTAGAATGATCCCTGCGGAACAATTTAAGGCCAGATATAATGAATTGAATAAATCGAATAATGATGACGTAATAATAATGTTATATAGTAAACCTCGGAATGTACTAGGCGAAGATAAAAGGATAGAACTTATAGAGTTATTTCACAATACCCCACAGGGAGGTCATTTTGGAGTTCGAAAAACTCTACTTAAATTGAAGCAAAGGTACATATGGAAGAACATGTTTAGAATGGTAAAGGAATATATTTCTAAGTGTGATCTATGCCAAAGGAACAAACAGGTAAGACACACCAGGGAACCACTTTGTGTTACTGACACACCTACGCAAAGTTTTGAGACAGTTGTAATCGATACAGTTGGACCATTACGTCCATCAATGAACTATCGATATATATTAACAATGCAATGCGAGCTAACGAAATATGTTATAGCATGCCCCATGGAAACGAAAGAGGCAAAGTCCATAGCTAAGGCGTTGACTGAGAACCTAATATTGAAATATGGAATATTTAAAGTCTTAAAATCAGACAGAGGGACGGAATTTACGAACGAATTGATGAAGGAGATATGCGGATTATTGAAAATTGAACAGCGATTTTCAACTCCTTATCATCATGAAACTTTAGGCACAGTAGAAAGAAACCATAGGGTTCTGAATGAATACTTTTTGTCTTTTGTAGAGGGTGATAATTGGGAACAATGGATTCCTTACTATGCATTTGCATACAATGTAACTCCTCATGTGGATACGGAATACTCTCCATTCGAATTGCTATTTGGAAGATTACCAAATTTACCAGGTGATGAAGTCGCGAATCATCCCCAGGTTTACAATCTTGAAAATTATGCTAACGAATTAAAGGTCAGACTAAAACATTCACTAGAGTATGCAAGAAAACTTACTGAGAAAATAAAGAATAGTAGACAGTTAGAATCATACGATAGGGCTAATAGTATAAAACTAGAAATAGGAGATTTAGTATTAGTTAGAATAGAATGTAGAAAGAAAAATGAAGCACCGTATAGAGGTCCTTACATTATAGTAGCAATTAATGACTTAAACATATCTGTTAAGGTAGGGAATAATATTAAAACATATCATAAGAACTTGTTAAAAAAATATAATACTTAATCAAAAAAAAAAAAAAAATTGAAATTAATCAAAAAAAAAAAAATGTAAACTAATTCATAACATGCATAACAATGACAAAAAAAAAAAGAAGTATTGTAAATAGATTAAGAAACAAAACAAAATATAAGAATAATTATCTAATTGTATTTTTTCTTACTAAACTAAAGTTTATAGTATTATATTACAAAAAAAAAAAAAAAAGATTTAAATATAATAATGTAATATTATGGGTATGCACAATTGGAACATACATCATTCAAATCCTCAAATTTCTGTTGATTTTCTTTTTACAAAAATTTGATGATTTCTCTTGAGGGTGAGGGTGTAGTGTGCATACTCACGGTACATAGTGTACAAAGGGAAAACAACAGTTTGTATTTCAACCTTAAGTTGAAGTTAGTCAGAACGAATTAACAATAAAGAAAACAATTATGAATACCCATGAATGAGAACGTATTAAAGGGTTTCATGTTACATTGTTTGTAGTACTGACCATTGTAAAATATTTTATTTATTTGATACTAGACCTCACACATTTCAAGTGCAACAAATACATGTGACACTTTGAAGCGCTGCGACTATAATACTCTGGCAGGCAGATGTTTGAAGTGGGTCAATGTTTGTTTTGTTTTGACGTTTCCCCTTTCTTACAGTACAGACAAATTTAGTATATAAGTTTGTATAGAATTAGAATTAAGTCAGTGTTAAGAAAAGAGTTAAACGAAACGGCAACGCTGATGGTATTAATAAAGTAAATTTACAACCAGAAAAAAAAAGAAACGTCTTTTTTTTTACTTGAGAAGACAATCACCATACGTGACAGTCTTAACACACCATAATATGTACCTTTTATAAAAAAGTACCTTTTATAAAAAAGTACCTTTTATAAAAAGTACCTTTTATAAAAAAGTACCTTTTATAAAAAAGCAACTTTTATAAAAAAGTACCTTTTATAAAACAGTGCCTTTTATAAAAAAAAATACCTTTTATAAAAAAAAATACCTTTTATAAAAAAGTACCTTTTATAAAAAAGTACGTTTTATAAAAAAGTACCTTTTATAAAAAAGGACCTTTGTTTAAAAATTCCTTTTATAAAAAATACCATTTATGAAAAAGTATCTTTTATGAAAAGTATCTTTTAATAAAATCGCATTTTTAAAACTTACTTTTTATAAAAGTATATTATATAAAAAATACCTTTTATAAAAAGTAGCTTAAAAGTACCTTTTAATAAAAAGCACGTTTTTAAAAAGATAAGATAATACCTTTTAATAATAAGCACTTGTTTTAAAAAGTACCTTTCATAAAAAGTACCTTTCATAAAAAGCACATTTTTTTCAAAAGTACCTTTTATGAAAAATAGCTTTTAAAAAAATTACATTTTATAAAGACTACACTCAGGGAATTATGTAGGTAAAATCAATTGCAAATGACAGTTAAAATAACTGCATTTGCAGTTAAAAAGGTGTAGACTACATTTGCATTTAAATCAACTGCAATATGAAGTTATTTTTAACTGTTAAAAATCAACTGACAAATGTCGTAAAAACAACTACAAATGCAATTAAAACAACATACATGGTAATTATTGTAAAACTGTACAAAGAACTGCAAATGTAGTTAAAATAACATAAATAAAAATTATTTTAAAAATTATTAATTTAATAAAAACAAATTTATGTAAACACTCCTAACTTAATTTTATTCTATTTAAAATTGAGAAATCAAAATTTACACTAATGTCACTTTTATTTTTCACTAGTAAGATATTGTTGTAGATGTCCGTCTGTGAGGGATGAAATATGGCGTTGTTTGGCTTCCTTTTTTTCTCCAGGTAGAAAGAGATGAGAATATAAAAGAACTGAAAGAAAATAAATACAATAATTTTTAATAATCCCGTAAATAAATTTATATTATAAAACTTACCTTATTATTTTAATAACTTAATAAAACATATATAAACTTTTCCGTATTACGCGTCCTCACTCTTTGGCGTTGTTTTATGACTAAGACAAGAGAAAACATGTTCTACTCATATTCTTTCACTAGAAATTTCTAAACAACGCGTCATACACATGCTCCTGAATGCTTCGTGTGTGTGCACACACACTTGAAAATATAAATATTTGTAAAAAAAATTCAAAATAACTGCATAAAATAAATGTTACTATAATGTGGTAGTTTTTGTAGTTAGTTTGAAAAAATAACTGTCAAAAACATTGAAATATTTTCTTTAAGTAAATTAACTACAATTGTAGTTAAAATAACTACAACCGCATTAATACACAAATAACTGTCATGTAGTAACTGCATAACTTTTCTGAGTGTACCTTTTATAAAATGTACTTTTCATTTAAAGAATATTTCGTTAAGAGTGCCTTTCACATACTTTTAATTAAAGGTACTTTATCCTTTAATTAAAAGTATGTTTTATAGAAAAAGTAAATTTTTTCCTTAATAATGTTTTCAGTTTATGGAGAGCGAAAGAGACCAGTTATTAGAGGTATTGGTTGCCCTAAAAGGGGAAACATTTTTGCAGATATTTGTCGGTAAGCTTATAAGTTTATGCCATTTGGAATTGCAAATAATTCAGTTGGAATATCCATAATACGAGTACATTAGATATTATTAAAAACTAAGTTAATTTTGTAATTTTAAGCGCCACTAATGCCTGCTAACTATTCAGCATAGTTTGTGGATGATTTTGGCGGGCTAAGTTGTTATTTTTTCAGTTTCATTTTCCCTTTTCACATCTTCCTAAATAAAAAAAAAATAATCTATTGATTTCAGAAGTTTCCTCTTCAAGTACTTTTTATATTTTTAAAACTACTAAAAACTAAATCCTAAATTCATAAATGTTTCATAGAGCTAAGAGAAATTTTTCATACAAAATTCGGGCCGTAAACCTCCTATAACTTTATATAACAGTTATAAATTTACACGACATTTTTTTAAAACATATGCTTCTAAATTTTTTAAATATATATAAATTTTTAAATATTCTAAAATGTTTGTAATATATAATCAGTGCCAGTTCAAATTATTGCCAAAATTTAAAAAAATTAAAAACATTGAGTTTTATATTTAATATTTGAACATTTTAAATGTATTTTATCATATCTAAATATATTAGTAAATTTTTTTAAATTACACAAGTTTAAGAAATTTAATTGTTGAGCATCAGCGCAATAAGTTTTTTGTTCTTATAATTGGTTCAATTTGCTAATTTATATCCATAAACTTTTGCTTCAACTCGCCGTAAATACGGACTCAGAATTATGTTATTGTACTAGGTGACTAACAACTCCCAGCCCTTAATGACATAGTGTCCCAGAGCGTTAAGGTTAAATTAGACGTGCCATAACGCCATAGCCGTAACCATAACGCCATAGCAGACAACCAAAATTCAATTGGTTTCTATGGTTACGGTTATGGCGTTATGGCATGTCACCAATAATCGTATACATTGTAGCCCATAATATTGGTTTGAACAGCTGTTCTATATGGTTATGGTTATGGCACGTCTAATTGAGCCTTTAGTCTGCGGCAACGCAGAATTGCAAGGAGTTGCACTTTTGGTACAATGACGGTTACACATTAGAGTGGGCCGAACTTTGCCGAATTGCGAATTTCAAAAACGGGGGGTGCGGAAAAGTTGTGTGTGCGTCCACTAACCTGTAAAAAATAAAAATTTTGAAAATCGGTTCACGCTCAAGGTCCCCGCAAAGCGGTTGAAATTTCGAAATTTCGGAAAGTTTAAAAAAAATCCTTAAATTTTGTTAAAAAATATTTGTTGTTGTGATATATTATTTCTAATAAATTATAGTTCGCTGAATCAAAAAAAAATAAAAAATTTTTAATCGGCCGAAGGGGTTCTGAAATATTGCTACTTGAATTTTGCTGAAAAACACGTTTTTTCATTTTTCAGTCAAGCCTTCAAAAAGTTAGTCTAAAAAGGTTTTTAATTTTTTTCATTTTCAAATCTACTATCTATATAAAATTGTCTTTCATTTGAGTGTAAAAAAGTTTAAAAATGTTGAAGGGTATTCTAAGGACGCTGCGGCAAATGTTGTAAAAATTTTCACAGTCAAAAGTGATTGTTTTTTGTGATCACTGTTTTTTTATTAAGTGATCAGAGATTTTACCCATTTATTGTTTTGGATCAACATAAACTAACATTTTTATGACTAGTCCATCATTTTTAATAATTTTGGGTATTTTGATAATAAATATAAAATAGCATGATCGGATCTCGAGATTTGGGACACAATGCTCGAAAAGTATCCTCTTTTTTGTCCACACAATGTTCGAAAAGAATCCCACTTTATATTTTTTGTTGTATTAAAAGAATATTTGAGAATAAAATTAAATACCTAATAGTTTTTTTGTAAAAGTTTTGAAAAATATTTAAACAAAAGTATATATAAACCAGTCTGGTTAAAAGCCAACTAATGTTTGGATCCCAAATTCGAATGGGTTAAATTGGACTTGTGTCAAAATTTTCTATAATGTGAGTCAGCGAACCAAATTTCATTAAAATATCTTAACCCTCTAGCCGGCAAGCCCGCATCCAGGCGGGGTATATTAAATTGACCAGAAATGCGCCAAAGGGGTATTTTATAATAAGAAATTATACTTTTTCAACAGAAAACAAAATTTATAAAATTTTTTGTGAAGAATTTTTTTGTATACAATGCACCGTTTGGAAGCTAGAAAGTGACAAAGATAAAATTTCGTAAAATTTCAAAAATTAAATATTTTAAAATAACCAAAAGTTTCAAAAATCTTAAAAACATATTTAAATTGATTAAAACAATTGATAGTGACCACGAAGTGAGATTGGAGCTTAAGCTATTCAAAAAGTTCCTTACTTTGGTCCAAGTACGCACAGGATTCCATAAGGACACCTTTAAAGGACATCGCCTTAACTTCAAAGCGAATGGACGGATTTTTTTGAAATTTGGTAAAAAGAATATATTTGGTATAGATAGCAAAGCTTATAAGTTTGAACAATATATATTGAAGTTTTGGTGCATTTTCGCTCAATTTCGCATTTTTCAAAAAACGAAAATCGCTACATCCTCTTAAGTAACAGCACAAAAAATGTAATTTTTTTATTGCAATTATATCTTGGTAAGAGAAATAATTTGTGCCTAAGCCTAGTAATTTTTATGCGCTAGTTTTCGAGATTCACCCTAAAACTGTTTTGGACCATATCGCCTAAAGTAGGCAACGAAAAAAAATTTTGTAGAAGAACTTATTGTTTATTTCTCGTGAGGAACACATGGTATAAATTTCATTGCAAAAAAGCTTAGGCCGGTTAGAGGGTAAATATTTGCGACCTGCAGTTTGTAACCAAGCCAATTTTTGGGGGACCCTTATATGGGCACTAGGTCTAAACATGGACCTGTGTTAACCAAAATCAATTGGCTTCGTCCTTGGGCCGACATAGGTCGGTGTACCAAATTTCATCAAAATATCTTAATATTTGCGACCTACAGCGTATAAACAATATAATTTTGGTAGGACGCTTATATGGGCACTAGGTCTAAACATGGACCGATGTTCACCAAAATCAACAGGAGTCGTCCTTGGGCCGACATAAGTCGGTGTACCAAGTTTCATCAAAATATCTTAATATTTGCGACCTGTAGAGTGCGCACAAGAATGCATGGACAGACAGACAGACGGACAGGCGGACATCGTTAAATCGAAATAAAACAAAAATCTGAGCCGATTGGTATACTATAAGGTGGGTCTAGGACCAATATTTTTTGGTGTTACAAACATCAGCACAAACTTATAATACCCTGACCACATAGTGGTGTAGGGTATAAAAATGTAATTGAATATAACTTAATACATTAATGTTCAGTAAATATTGTACAAAATTAAAATACGTGCTTGGATTTAGAATTTTGTAACACAATATTTATATATTGTGAATATTTTAGAATAAAATTAAACACTTAAAGTTTCTTTGTAAAAGTTTTGTAAGATTTTTTATACACTGTGCCACAAAAGTATAAGTAAAAAACATTTCGAACATTGTGTGGATAAAAAATAGGATACTTTACGAACATTGTTTTACAAAATTTTGAATCCAAGCACGCAATTTAATTTTTATGATATTTACTAAAAACTAATGTATTAAGTTATAAATAATTACATTTTTGTATATGTATATGCCACAAAAGGCACAGTGTATAAAATATTTTTCAAAACTTTTACAAAGAAACTATTAAGTGTTTAATTTTATTCTAAAATATTCTCTTACTACAACAAAAAATATAAAGTATACTTTTCGAATATTGTGTGGACAAAAAAGGGTATACTTTTCGAACATTGTGTTACAAAATTATAAATCCAAGCACGCAATTTAATTTTGTACAATATTTACTGAACATTAATGTATTAAGTTATACTTTTGTGGCACAGTGTATAAAATATTTTTCAAAACTTTTACAAAAAAACTATTAGGTATTTCATTTTATTCTCAAATATTCTTTTAATACAACAAAATATATAAAGTGGGATACTTTTCGAACATAGTGTGGACAAAAAAGAGGATACTTTTCGAGCAGTGTGTCCCAAATCTCGAGATCCGATCATGCTATTGGAAAAAAGTACTTTTTTGAAAAAGGTACTTTTTTGGGAAAAGGTACTTTTTTGGAAAAAGGTACTTTTTTTTGGAAAAAGGTACTTTTTTTTCGAAAAAGCTACTTTTTTTTGGAAAAAGGTACTTTTTTGGCAAAGGGTACTTTTTTGGCAAAAGGTACTTTTTTGGCAAAAGGTACTTTTTTGGAAAAAGGTACTTTTTTTTGGAAAAAGGTACTTTTTTGGAAAAAGGTACTTTTTTTGGAAAAAGATACTTTTTTGGAAAAAGGTACTTTTTTTTTGGAAAAATGTACTTTTTTTGGAAAAAGGTACTTTTTTTGTCACTTTTTGCCCCTCCCGATAAGAATTTCCAAAAATGCCATCTCAACGGACGTCTACACCGGTCGAGGAACCTACATACCAAATTTCAACTTCGTAGCTCCAGCAGTTTGAGCAGGCCGTCAAGGGGGAGACTTTTTCCCCTTTTTGCCCCTCCCTGTAAAAATTTCCAAAAATCCCTTGTTGGTGAATGTCTACGATAGTGGAGGGACCTTTATACCAAATTTCAACTTCCTACCTCCAGCGGTTTGGGCAGGCCGTCAAGGGGGGCCTTTTTCCCCTTTTTACCCCCATTTTTACAACGTCGCTGTCCAAAATTCTAGAAAGTACTTTCCAGAAAAGTTAGCCCCTACTCCAAGGAACACATATCTTAAATTTCAGCTTTCTAGCCAAAGGGGTTTTGGCAGGCCGTCAAGGTGGAGACTTTCCCCCTTTTTGGCCGTTCCGGTATTAATTTCCAAAAATCCCGTCTTAGCGGACGTGGGCTGGGCGATGTTGAGTCAGTCAGTCACGTTATTCTTTTATATATGTGACGCGAAAAATAGAAAGGGACCTAAGGTCAGGAGAGCATGGGATCGGTCTCATTCGATGCTCAGATGTTGTCCACAAAAAAAAAAAAAAAATTGATTTTTTCACCCTTAGGTCCCTGTCACATATAGAGATGACCTACATAATATGTATCTTTATTTAAAAAATAATAAAGACCCGGTGAAAAATGTTCATATACGCTCAAACATGTTCATATATGGTTTATGTATGGACACATATGAACAAATATGGATTTTTTATGAACATATATGGATTTTATATGAACATATATGGAAGTATATGTAATTCCATATATGGAAAAAATTTCATATACAGACATATATGGAAGCATCTGTTATTTCATATATGGAAATGGCACTCATATATGGACAAATATGAAAGTATATGTTATTCAATTTATGCAAAAGGGACTTGTATATGAACATATTTCGAAGAATAGATTTTTCCATACCCACCAAATTTTGGTAATGACACCTCATTACTATCTGCATTACCAAAAATGATATATCATTACCTTTTGCATTATTTTATAATATAAAATAATGACTTCCTAATAACGGCCTATTGTATTCATTGTTTCTAAATATATAATAATGACTTACTCGTATTAGTTAAAATAAGTACTTTTCACACACCCAGCAAACAAAGATGATCATTAATGACTCAGAAATGAGCTCCAAAAACATAAACATTTTTCCACTTTTTCCTATGAAAGTGGTCCGTCCAAAAAAGCCCCCTGTGTACTCAGAAATGACTCACAAAAAAGAACGTATAAAATCGAAATTTTCTTCATAAATTTAAATAATTTTGGAATCTTCTTTGAGTCCGAAAAATGAACCCTCGTTTTGAGACAGCTTTTTAGATTGTAGAGACAACTTTTTGGATTGTTTTCTGAGGGTTCATATTTTCTACCAAAATAGAGTGTTTTCAAAAAAACAATAATCATTTCTATGAGCCATTTAAAAATCTTATTTATAGCGCTCTGAAATTGCTGGCTGGGCAGTTACATTTTTTTATTATATGTAAATATGTTTTATGTTTAAATTTTCATGACGACCCCTAAAATTACACACTAGAGAAAACTTAAATTTTTCTGAATGTATTTCCTTAGGCTAATAGTAAGGAGTGAGATCATAAAAATGTTAACACACATAAAGTTAAATAAAAAAACAAACCACTGAATTTTAAGACTTCAAACCAAATTTTTATTAAATGAAATTTAATACAAAATCAAACAAAAAAACCGCATGGAATTCTAACCACCACGAACAAAGTTATCCACTTTTTCCGGAAACCCTCCCATTAAGGCTTTTATGGTAGTTTCTGTCACCTTTTTAGAGCAGGTGGTCCATCTGCGTTTGAAATATTGCATGTCCTGGGAGACCTTTTTCGTGTCCTTTAATTATATTTTAACAAGAGCCCAATATCTCTCCACTGGGCTGAGTTCCGGGCAGTTTGGTGGATTTGCCTCTCTTGGTTCAAAAACCACATTAATATCATTATACCACTCCAGCGCTTTCTTGCTGTAGTGACAAGATCCTAAATCGGGCCAAAAGTAAGTGGATACATTGTGCTGACTCAAAAATGGAAGAAGTCTCTTCTGCAAACACTCCTTGATATAAATTTCGGTGTTTATAGAGCCAGATGTCACAAATGACTGGCTTCTTTGGGCGCAGCTACATATGGCTTGCCATACTAGGAATTTTTAGGGAATTTCGTTTGCTTTTTCGACCTACATTTTTCCGCAACATTTCCTCGAACATCGGAAACATAAAATTCTTGACCAGGGAGCTTCGAAAAATCAGCCAGGACATAAGTTTTGTCGTGCATTACACAAAAGTTGTATTTTTGTATAAAATTTGATTTTAATTTTCGAGCTCTGGTTTTGGCCTCCAAAATTTTAAAAGCGTTTCTATCGGTAATTTTTTGAACTTTGTAGGACTTTAGTCCTGCCTTACGTTTCACTTTACGTATAAAAAAGTCCGAGCATTGGGCTAACCGAGCTGTTTTTCCGTCAGATGTGTTAGGAGCTCTCGTAAGGATGCTTTTAACTTTATATGCCTTACCAATGTTATGATAACCAGTCGTTGTTCCTGTTCCCGGCTTCCTTTCAATTGTTTGGTGTTCCAGATACTTTTTTACCACTTTTGAAACTGTTTGGCGGCATACATTAGTTTCTTTGGCAATTTTTTTTCATCGTCCATTCTGTAAAAAATTGCAAACTAAAACTCATGATGTAAATTAATTTATTAACTGACATATTTTTAAAATGTAAAAAAAATATGAGAAGCTTTAAACCAAAGTTATAGGCAAAAATGTGAGTTTAGACGCCAAAAAATAAGTTGTGCGGAGCTATGAATTTCTATTATATAACCACTTATTTGGTAATGAAAGATTTTGCTGGGTATATGTAAAAGGAACTCATATTTGGATAAATATGGAATTATATTTAATGCCATGAATAAAAAAAGGAACATATGTAGCGCCTATTTTGAATGTCATACATAAATTTATATCTATCGTACAACCTTGTAATAAAGGACAGCAACGTTCGCATCTATTCGCATATATTTAATAAATGTATATGTTTATATATGTCCATATATGAACATATACTTAGGTGTTACCTCATTTTTCGGATCCATACATATATGGTTGAACCATAAATGTTCATATATGGTCATTTTTCACCGGGGAATAATAAATATTTTCATACAAGGCGGAATTAAAGAATATTAAAAACATGCTGCAGAAAAAACATTAAAGGCATGGTATTGAACACAACACCGTACAACAACTTAGCTAAGTTCCAATGACATGCTATGACAGTATGATTGTGTTGGCACAACATGGCATAACAGCTTGTTTGAATTGTCATGACATAGCAATGCATGAAATTTATGATAATGACATTTTTACATAAAATGTCGAATTGTGCAGTACTTTATTATATAATGAAACTAAGGGCTGGTATCTTATCTCCAATGCTTAGTTTACTTTAATCATTGATTTAGAAATCATTGATTAGCCCTTAAACTTACTTCAAATAATATCGGTAACTTATAAAAATTTAATCAATGATTTGTTAATTTTAATATTTAATATTTTCATTTGACAATACGAATAAAAAATAAAAGAAAATAAAAAAAAAGTTTGGTTACTCGCGAAATAAGAGTTTTTTATTGAATTTTTCGCATGATATGGGGTCATAAAATTATAAACTAGATGACCAAATTGTTGTCTTAAAAATCATCAATCGCTAAATGCCTCAAATAGGAAGTGTCTTTTTGTATGCTAAATGCATACCTTAATTTTTTTCATTGGGTAAGTGTGTATAATTATAAATTTTTTTTAGTCCAGGAAGGTGTTATTAAGAAATGTTTATGAAGGACAAGATGAGTTTTGATGTTTTGGATACATTCAATACAAATTTTAAAGTCAGAATTTATTAGAAAACTAGGTTCAAGGGAAAAGTAAAATAACTATGCCTCCATATTATTTGTTATTCGTATAGGTAAATATTTCTGGATCAAATTTAATATACCTACACATACAGTGACATCTCCCAAAGCAGTAAATTTTTACAAACCGCGAAACTTAAACGCTTGATTTTCTTGATTCTATTTTTAAGATATCTTCTAACAATTTTGTGTACAAATCAAAAACCTTCTGAAGAGTAATGTCTGTGAAATTTTGTGTTAATTGAACAAATTAGAATTTTCGAATTTTGTGGAAAATAAAAGATATGAATCCAAAAATATTCCTCGGAGGAAAAAATGTATGGCGTACTTAAAAAATGTACTGCAGGAAATATTTAAGTATGCCTATAACTGGTCTAAACAACTACAATAGAATCTTAGCAGTATGCATAAATCTTAACCTATGTTAACTGACTGTCCGACATTTCAACAATTTTTAATAGAATGTGGTAGATTAAGTTTTATGGTTAAATTTTATTAAATAGTAAAAATTGGTTTAATAAATAAGCAAAATAAGAAAAAATTTAATAAAAAACTATACTCATTAACTGCAATTTAAGATCTTGCAGGAGCACGTGAAGGATATCTTATATCTTTATATACAAAATCTCATATTTTTCTAGAAAATTCGAAAATTTAAATTATTTGTAATTAAAAACGGCAGAATTAAAAAAATTATTGTGAGACACCTCAAACACATTTTTTGGTAAAATTTTCTTTCCACCAATCATGGTTTATTTGTGCTAAATAAAGATCGAAATTATGACCGATTCTAACAAACTATTAGTACAGAATCCAATATTCAGGCATGTCACAGGTTTTTTACGGAATTGATTTGATTTCGCAATTTTACTTCCGCAATTTTTTTCCTAAAGTGATCGAAAACAATTTTTTTCCTTCTGAATTTGCAGTTTAGGGTGCTACGGATAATTTTGTATTGAAAATGTAACGTTCTGGTAAGTATCGAGTATGCTACAAGCTTAATAGTGGTACTTAAAAAGTTAAAAGTTTCGAAAAACGAAAAAATATCGTTTTCATTCCACTTTCAAAAACCAAAGTGGAATTGATATTTAGAGCAGCTTCAACTCATAAAAGCTTTTCAATAGTGCTTGTATGTATTTCCTAAAGTGTCGTTAACTATTTCACTTAAAAAAATTTACATTTAAAGCGCTTTTTGTTGGTAAATTCAATAATTTTCTTATAGATTAGAAAAACGTAATTTTTTCTAAAAAATTCAAATTTTAAATTTTGATCGGCGATCTTCTCTTTTTTAACTTCAAATGGCAACTTATATAAAAATTTAGCAGTTGGAACAAGAATTTAACACAAAAAGTCTTTTTTTAACATTTCAAAATTTACGAAAACGCAAAAAACCTGAAGAAGCTAAAGTAAAACGTTACGAAATTGTACATCGAAATCATATTAATTTTTTGCGAAATATGTGTTAAAACCTTAAATGTGCTCTCTAACAAAAACTTTTTTAAGTGAAATTATTAAAAATAGGATTCTTAACTTATAATTGATTATGATTATCTGTTATATTTGGTCTATATATGCAAAAATAGCATTTACTTCTGGAGAAGCAATTTGCGTTTTCAATTTCACTTTCAAGTGAAATTGAAGTCTGTGACATGCCTGATTATGTCATATTATTAAAATTTCCCCCAAATATTTTCTTAATTCCAATTGGTATTTTTAGAGAAGATATATGTGCAAGTTACTAAAGATGTTCATTATTTAGATGGCACATAAAGATGTTGTACGGTGTTTATTTGCAAATTAATTGATCTACCAAAAACTTTTTAAAAAGTTACCAACATTAGAAAAAAATGTTAATACTAACATGATTTGTAGGGTGTGAAAATCTATGTTTAAGGTCTTAATCACAGAAATTTCTGTAATTAAATTTAAGCAATGTAAAATCAGAGATTAAAATTTGATGAGTTACTGTAATTAAGTGCTAAACAATGAATTTTTTCTTAATCATTGTTTAATATCACATAAGATACCAGGCCTAAGATGTTTTATTGCTTATAATTCGGCCTCAGTACTTGTAATTTTTGTTAAACAAAGTCGTTTTTATAAGCAGCCTAGCTTACGCGCGACCTAGTATTTAATTTCAAAAATTATGTGATATTGGTAATTACTTACCTAGGTAAGTTTTCTGTTCCAAAGAATCGATTGTAGAATAGCTACCCCTTCTGCTGTCAATTCTAACACAATTTGTTTGAAATTGAAAAACAACCACTTCTATAGCTCCAAAGTGGAACCGGTTTCAATAGAATCAGTTCTGGAACTAGTTCTAGAACTGATTCCACGTTAGTCTACGTAAGTCATAGTTCCGGAACCAGTTCCATGGCATTGGTTGCACTAGAACTAGTTGCAGAACTAGTGCGGTTTGAAACCGATTGTAAAAAATTTTACAGGGTATTTCTTAATAATTCAACGAGTACTTAAATAGCCTAGTAACTAGTGAAACCCTTTGTGTGCTACTTACTCGCTTAATTACTTTATTATTAAGGTGTTATTAATGAGCACCCATTATTGTGATTTTGTTATGTCTAGGTAGTATTTGCATTTACAATTCCCGCCTGGGAATTTGCGAACCCCAAACCCTATACCGGGCCCAATTTCAAGATTAATTTTTCTTAAATTTTGAATATTATTTTTTCTGGGAAGCTTTTGTTTCGTGAATTCACGTGAATCACGCGTGAGTGTGACTGAAAGTTCAATTTACTCACGTGAGCGTGAGTGAGTGTGAGTAGAAATTTTTTTATTGTGAGTGATTGTGCGTGATTAGAATTTTTTCTCGCGAGCGTGAGTGAGTGTGAGTAAAAATTCACTCTCGCGCCCATCTCTAGTTCAAACCCCACACGCTGCATGATGTTTTTTTTAAATTTAATTGAAATAAAAATAAGTGAAAAAGAACTTCATTATCATTGGTTCAAGTATAAATACTTTGTTCTTAAAACGAACAACTTCCTTCCTATGACAAGCCAATGTTAAATTCATCGGTGAAAAACCCGGAAAAGTTCAACAGTTGCAGTGCTTGAACTACCTCTTTTTCCTCACTTTTTTTCCTGGGTTTGAGCTCAAAAAGAAAACAATCTTTTTATACCCTACACCACTATGTGGTCAGGGTATTATAAGTTTGTGCTGATGTTTGTAACACCAAAAAATATTGGTCGTAGACCCACCTTATAGTATACCGATCGGTCCAGAATTTTTTTTTATTTCGATTTAACGATGTCCGTCTGTCCGTCCGTCTGTCTGTCTGTCTGTCTGTCCATGCAATCTTGTGCGCACTCTACAGGTCGCAACTATTAAGATATTTTGATGAAATTTGGTATGCAGACCTATGTTGGCCCAAGGACGAACAAGTTTGATTTTGGTGAACATCGGTCCATGTTTAGACCTAGTGCCCATATAAGGGTACTACCAAAATTATATTGTTTATACGCTGCAGGTCGTAACTAATAAGATATTTTGACGAAATTTGGTACACACACCTATGTTAGCCCAATAACGCAGCCTATTGATTTTGGTGAACATCGGTCCATGTTTAGACCTAGTGCCCATATAAGGGTCCTACCAAAATTATACTGTTTATACGCTGCAGGTCGTAAATATTAAGATATTTTGATGAAATTTGGTACACAGACCTACATTGGCCCAATAACGCAACCTATTGATTTTGGTGAACATCGGTCCATGTTTAGACCTAGTGCCCATATAAGGGTCCTACCAAAATTATACTGTTTATACGCTGCAGGGCGCAAATATTAAGATATTTTGATGAAATTTGGTACACAGACCTATATTGGCCCAATAACGCAGCCTATTGATTTTGGTGAACATCGGTCCATGTTTAGACCTAGTGCCCATATAAGGGTCCTATTAAAATTATACTGTTTATACGCTGCAGGTCGCAAATATTAAGATATTTTGATGAAATTTGGTACATAGACCTATGTTGGCCCAAGGACGAAGCCTATTGATTTTGGTGAACATCGGTCTATGTTTAGAACTAGTGCCCATATAAGGGTCCCCCCAAAATTGGTTTGGTTACAAACTGCAGGTCGCAAATATTAAGATATTTTAATGAAATTTGGTGCGCTGACTCACATTATAGAAAATTTTGACATAAGCCCCATTTTAACCCATTCGAATTTCGGATCCAAACAATACACCAGACTGGTGTAGGGTATTGTATAGTCGGCATGCCCGACTTTAACCTTTTTACTCGTTAGTTATATAATTGTGTATTTCTGTATATAATTGTGTAAAAAAACAACAATAAAGAAACCCATTAATTTTGAAATGATTTTTTCTGACCGGTTACCTTAGATTTATGCAGTTTATTTAGACCAAAAACAAATCAAAACGACGTAAATTAAATTTTTTAATTTTATTAGTGAAAACTAGCTTTAAATCGAAATTTTACTGGTATATGTTAATTCGAAAAATAAATATTATAAAAACTGAAATATTTTTTGTTACTACTGTGAAAACATGATCTCTAAAATTCTTTTTCAAATCAAAATAAAAATTTATATTTACATATCTGTTTTGGGTTGCCATTTCCATTTTGAGAAAAAATGGACGCCAACCTCGAAAAGGTGGACATTTGTCTTAAAAAAGAGGACAATTTTTTTTTTAACAAATTGATTTTACAAAAATCAGCAACGCGAGAAAATATACAAATAAAAATTTATTTTATAAATAAAATTGTATTAAATGAATTTTTAATTACATGATTGGCCTTTAGGCCTTATTAGCTAAAAATTAAACCTAAAATTTTCAAAAACTTGGGAAACAACAATAACAACAATACATCGGATAGCTTGCCGAAACAACCTATTTATTTTATAGACATAAACAACAACACCACCAAAACTAAACGTAAACATGAAGGGCTTTTTTAGACACATAGAGCTTAAGTACAACCCAGCAACATGCAGAACGATGAAGGAATACTGCAATGAGGTAAAGAGATTAGCACAACAACAAGAGAGGCTAACATTTTTATTATCATGTAGAAGCTATGGCATTATTCCGAACCACACAAGAAACACAACAATCCAGGTAATACATCTCTTTCAATGCGAAACTATTAAAAGAAAACTCGGAAAAATAGAAAGCAATTTCCACAAGAAAATTTTGAATTTAGAAATTTCACAAACTAGCACAAACATCAATTTAATTAAACGTAAAGTATATCATCTGAATAAGGGAATAGAAAATATGCTGACAAAAGATGATTTCACAACATTTATTAGTAGGCAAATAGATAGAACAAAACACATAAGAAGGGAAACAAGAGAGAAACAAGTAAAAAAAACTAAGTATACTGAAAGAAAACATTTTTAAAAAATATGGGCTGATTTTAAATAATCACTGGTTTGAAAATAAAACCAAATTAAATATTCCAATGGAATGCAAATGGATGTTGTCTTTGGGGAAAAAATTTGCTTTACCCGTTGACAAACGTAACTTCTGTCCAATTAATGTAATTGCTGACATGGAACAATGTATTCAAGCCTTTGAAGAAGATGCGGATAGGGAAAAGGATGTCGCGAGGACCAAATTTGCCAATAAAGTATCAACTTTCAAAGGAAAACTTAGGAATACACCTAGCGAAAAGTTTATACTTACAACTTACAACGAAACAAGGAAATTTCTTAACAAACACCAAGATATAATTACACTGTTCAAGTTGTAAAATGGTACTAACTTGAAAACCATATGGTTGTGTTTGAATGAGCCCCCTGACTACTACTCCACCGATGAAAGTGCAAATTTGGCTCATTGGGAAAAATGTATGACGTTTTTTTTTAATTTCGGTAAATTCGTTTTTGACCATTATCAGCCCATTTAAGTCGCTTTTCCTGTATTCAAAATTTCTTGTGTTATCTTTATACGGCTCACAATTACTATTTCCACCATTAGAACGCAAATTTTAACTGAGAAAATCAAAATTTTTAGCCTATTTTCATGATTTTTGCCCATTTTTCATCGATTTTCCCCATTTTTGAGCTGTTTTTATGCGCTTTTTTGTAGTTCTTCCGCAAACTTATCGACATAATTCTTACCGTTTTTCCTTTTTACAATATATTATGCAATATTATTGCCATTTCAAGCAACTCAACACACTTTTTAAATACAAAAACCATCGTTTTTTACGCTTTTTCGGAAATGTGCGTGGACAATTAAAAGATAAGTGTACTTTTTTAATTATTTGGGTTTTTTCCGTTGGCTTCCTGCATGATTTTTTTACACAAATTTTTTTTACACAAACGCACACGAATCAGGTATATAGCCACCCTTAAGAGATGCGCCAATTCATAAGTACCTCTCAGTAAAATATTGAAACTTACGTAGTATTTATAGATGTTCATTGATCGATTTTTGTCATTCAACAAGTGTCTCCGAACGCGTAAAGTACGATTTTTTCAAAGTGACGAAAAAGTAATAAAAGTATAAATAAAGTTTCCCGTTTGAAGTGATTAATTTTTACGGTAAAAAATGGATGAATGCCTGAAAAACTTCAATCATTACTGTTATATGTGCGGAAAGTGGACCATTATGTCGTCTAAGAAAAAAATTACTGATGAAATTGCAACATTGTACGAGCAGTACTTCAATATTCCAGTGATTCGTAATGTTGACTGGGTGCCTAAAATAGCTTGTTCATCGTGTGTAGCACGTTTGTATGATTGGCGAACAGGTCGACGGGAAAGCATGCCATATGGAATACCGATGATTTGGTCAGAAAAAAATATGTGCTACGTATGTAAAAATAATGTTGTGGGTATGAACAGAAGAAAGGCGATGGAATATATTTACCAAAGTGTTCCGTCAGCTCAAACCACTCTTCCCCATTCTCCGCCAGTGCCAATCCCGAGAAAACCGTGTCCAACTGAAAAATACATCCCACCATCTTTTTTTTCGGAGCCAGAATCGAATTTTTCTTTGTATCAGCCATCAAATATTACGCCACCATGCAAACACATTGAAGTTACACAACAGCGCTTGAACATAATGTCAAGACAAATAAAGTTGTCACAAAATAAAACCATAATTCTTGCTCAACATCTTAAAGCTGTGAACATCCTGTCACCAGAAGTTAAAGTGTTCGGTTCGCGTGGTCGACAGCATAAATTTCTACCGTTTTTTACTCGCAACGAAAACAATTCATTTACGATGATGTCGGCCATGAATTACACGTACAATGCGGACCAATGGCGGTTGTTCATCGATGGATCGAAGAGCAGTCTCAAGGCTGTGCTGCTGTATTTCGATAATACAAAAAACTCTGTGCCAATTGCGCTTGCCGTGAAAACAAAGGAAACGTATGATTCCATGAAACTAATCTTGGATTCTGTGAAATACCATGAACATTGTTGGAAAATATGCGCTGATTTGAAAGTGGTTGCACTTATCTGTGGCCTTCAAACTGGTTACACTAAAAATATGTGCTACTTGTGTACGTGGGATTCGCGGTATACACCACAGTATCAAAAACGAGATTTGTTACCGAGAACAAATCGGGCAGCAGAACGTTATCCACGAGGAGTTGGTGCCGATGGATAAGGTATTGCTGCCACCATTGCACATTAAACTTGGGTTAATGAAGAATTTCATCAAAGCGTTACTGTTGCGTGGAAATAGATTGGCTTTTGGACGATTGGAGTACATTTTTCCACGCTTGAGTGAAGCGAAAATTAAAGAAGGTAAATAAATATTTGGAATTCTTTTTCCGCCAAACAAAGATGAAGTATTCTTGAAAGTTTTTATATAAAATCATATATTTATTTCAGGTGTGTTGAATGGCCCAGACATTCGCAAACTGATGAAGGATGAAGACTTCAACAATGTCCTTCAAGAGGAGAAACTCATCGCTTGGGATAGCCTGAAAGCAGTAATCGAAAAAGTTCTCGGCATTCATCGAGTGGACAATTGGCGTGCCATTGTTGATGATATGCTGCAATCTTTCGAAAACATCGGTGTTCGAATATCGTTGAAAGTGCATTTCATGCATCACCACCAGGATCACTTCGAGCGTCAGTTGCCGTCTGAATCAGACGAGCATGGGGAACGTTTCCACCAGGTATCAGCACAGTTGGAACACTGGTATAGTGGAAAAAAATTAGATTCACTTTTGGCAGATCTTTGCTGGAATTTGTTAATGGAATTGGAGGATAACGAATGATATTCCATTGCTTATTTCTCTATTTCAATTGCCAATTTAAAATGAATTTCATTAATACGGAGAAACACGCATTTCCATTAATTTTTATACCGAAAAAATGTATTCAACCACAAAAAATTTATTTAAATCAATAAAAAAAACCCGAAAATCATCCGAAAAAGCGTAAAAAACGATAGTTTTTGTATTTAAAAAGTGTGTTGAGTTGCTTGAAATGGCAATAATATTGCATAATATATTGTAAAAAGGAAAAACGGTAAGAATTATGTCGATAAGTTTGCGCAAGAACTACAAAAAAGCGCATAAAAACAGCACATAAATGGGGAAAATCGATGAAAAATGGGCAAAAATCATGAAAATAGGCTAAAAATTTTGATTTTCTCAGTTGAAATGTGCGTTCTAATGGCGGAAATAGTAATTGTGAGCCGTATAAAGATAACACAAGAAATTTTGAATACAGGAAAAGCGACTTAAATGGGCTGAAAATGGTCAAAAATTGACGAATTGACCGAAATTCAAAAAAAACGCCATAAATTTTTCCCAATGAGCCAAATTGGCACTTTCATCGGTGGAGTAGTTGTCAGGGGGCTCATCCAAACACAACCATATGGTTTTCACGTTAGTACCACAAATTTCGTGTTAAAAACTTGACCAGTGTAATTATTCAAGCGAATAAAGGGAATAAAACGGTTGCATTGTATAAACACGAATACAAGGAGAAAATGGAGAAATTGCTTTCAGACAAGAATACGTACAAAACGTCAAGAACAGATCCCACTACGAAACTTTTAAGAACCAACAACAATATTATATCCGACCTTTATAAAAACGGCTACATCGATGCGTGGCATAAACGCCGATTAACATGCTCCTCTGATACTGCCCCGAGGATATATGGATTACCCAAATTCCACAAACCCGATATTCCCCTCAGACCCATAGTTTCTTCCGTACAAGTACCATGCTACCAACTGTCGAAATACATAGGACAAATTTTAAAACCGATAATATCTGCGGAATATAACGTCAAAAATACAACTGAATTTGTTTGCCGTAGATGCAGGTTCCAAGGAAAAAATTAAAGAAAAAGAGAAAAATTCGATTTTCTGTTAGAGAAAAGGTCTCTATTTAAAATTTATAATTTACCTTAATGCAAGGATAATATACAAAATTGCTTGTAAAGCTAAGATGGTTGATCAACATATGGTGGTTGAAAATTATGTGAGAGAGTATAAAGAGGCAACCAACAATGTTTAAAGAGCAACGCGAGCGGTTTTATTCGTTAGATTTGGTGTAATTACTGCCACCAATGTTATATAAAAAGGGGAGTAAAAATTAAATTTTAACAAGTTATTAACCCTACAAAGGGTAGGGGTAAACCGAAGGGTATATAATACGAATGTATTTAAATTAAGAGTTTGCGTTTAAACATTGCCGGCCTCCTTGCAACACTGAAATGTGTTGTAATTAAATCTTAAAAGTAGACTTAAAATTAAAGGCTAAAAAGAAACGTATAGTTCATGTGAGCTTTTAAGTAATTCATTTATTTGATATTCTCTTTTCTTAAAAACCACTTACAACTAAAGTTTATTAGGAGGTCCAGGAGACCTGACCAGCAAAGCCGGATGTTTATTAGGAGGTCCAAGGGACCTGACCAGCAACGCCGGATGTTTATTAGGAGGTCCAAGGGACCTGACCAGCAAAGCCGGATGTTTATTAAGAGGTCCAAGGGACCTAACCAGCAAAGCCGGATGTTTACTAAGAGGTCCAGTAGACCTGACCAGTAAACTGGAGTTTTTTAGGAGGTCCGGTGGACCTGACTAGCAAAACTAGATGATCTTAAGTACCTATAGAGGTGACTGACCAGAAATGACCCAACCAAAGATGGTAAGTTGGGCAATTGGAAGACCCGGGCACGAATAGGTTTTACCTTTCATTATCTGAGGGGTAAGTTCCGGTCCTAAAGCAACCCGTGAAACTCGATTAAAATTTGGGTCAGCAAGTAGGAACCCATCAAACTGAATTTTGATTGTGTCCGAAACCGACTCCGTATTTATTCCCCTCATCTTCCACACTTTAGCGGTAAAGCTAATTTTCTGGTCCGGGTCGTACGAAGAACCAACAGTTAAGCGACAATACTTGTCATTATCCACCTTTGAAACGGGTAGCCGAAGTTGATGTACCAAAGTTTCACAAATGTAGCTAACCTCACAACAGGGGTCCAGTGCTGCACGTACGTGGATTGGGGACTTCGGTAAACATAATTTGGCTACCAGAGTAGGAGAAAAGGTGACAATATGGCGAACTGGCAAACGACACACTTGAGAGGCGGGCGACGGAGGATGGGGTCTGTTAGAGGAGCTCTGCATTTTCTCTTTCGAGCTGGGTCTCTTAGAACGAGAGATCGGACGGACAGAAGTTTCCTTTTGTTTCGGCAATATTGGCATTGCGGCAGAAGTTTTGGGAGCCACTTTTGTTTGCTTTAAAATACCGAGCAGAGGAGACCAAAAATGAAGAATCGTATTATGATCCCCCTGACAGTCACGGCACCGTGCAGTACTTTTGCAGTCTTTGGCAATGTGAGAGTAAGCCAAACAACGCGAACAATAGCGATGAATAATCACCGTACGAAGCTTCTGCTCGTGACTCATCTTTCGAAAGACCGGACAAAAACGTAACGGATGTTTGTGGTTGCAAACTCTACATTGACGGACGGAATGGTCAATGATCAAAGGTTTAATCGGAGTTTTCGAGCCCGATGGTTTCTTAATTTCCGATAAAGGTTCGGAAGTCGTCGTGATGATTGGGGTTACAATTGAGGAGAAGGTACGTCAAGAGGAGTCGATGTCTCCACTAACGTAGGCGAGGTTGTTACAGCCGATAACGTACTCCTCAAGAAGAGCATCATCAAAGAAGGTTGGTAATGCGTCCATAATTCTAAGAAACAATTAATATTAGCGACGAGAAAAAACTATTGAGATATAATCAGTTGTTCAGAATAACCAATTTTGCGACGTGTCGTCTTACAACCCCGTTCGCAGTTCGTACGTCCACGACACGAACATAACCGTCACTACCCGGGTATAATTTTACGACTCGACATAATCTCCATGATGTTGGAGGTAGTTGTTCGTGCCTTATCACGACTAAATCATTTTCCTGTAGTTCGCGTTCAGGATTTTTCCATTTATAACGTTTGTGCAAGCTCATTAAATATTCACCATTCCAGCGACGACAAAAATGTTGAGATAGAGCTATCAGCTTTTGAAACCGATTAACAAGACTTATCGGAGGATCAGTGATCTCGGGCTCCGGAGGAGCCAAAATTGGAGAACCAATTAAAAAGTGACCAGGGGTCAGCGCTACCGGTTCCTGAGGGTTATCCGTCATAGGACAAAGCGGACGTGAATTGAGGCAAGCCTCGATTCTTGCAAGAATGGTCGAGAGTTCTTCAAATGTAAATTTGAACGATTGTGCCTCCCTTCGAAAATGAAGTTTAAAGCTTTTCACACCGGCTTCCCAAAGACCGCCCATATGAGGGGCCCCAGCTGGGATGAAGCGCCACGAGAGACCTTGAATTCCATAAGAAGAACTCACGGTGGCCTGACTTTCCCTAAGAAAAGTCCGAAAATCTTTCTCCAATTCTCGAGACGCACCTACAAAGTTCGTGCCGTTGTCCGAAAATATTGTGCCCGGACATCCACGTCGCGAAACAAAGCGTTGAAAGGCGGCTAAAAAGGTAACCGATGACAAATCTGATGCCGCTTCTAAATGTATTGCCTTAGTAGAAAAGCAAACAAATATACAAACGTAACCCTTAGTTATTCTACAAGCCCGACCAGTAAAACTTTTGATATCAAAAGGACCTGCAAAATCAATACCTGTAGTAGTAAAAGGCCTGCCAAGGAGAGTTCTTTCCAGCGGAAGCGCTGCCATAATTTGGCTGCAAGAACATTTCCTGTCGATAATACAACGTTTGCAACGGCTGATGACAGCCCGAATTTTAGATTTAAGTCTGGGAACCCAATATTCAATACGAAGTATGCGTAGCATTAACTGATTTCCACCGTGAATAGAAATCAAATGAACGAATTCAGTCAAAAGCAGCGTAAATCTGCTCGAATAGGGCAAAATGATTGGATGCTGCTCGGTATAAGTTAGAGAGGGCGATTTAACCAAACGACCATTTAATCTCATAACACCATCCTTATCAAGAAAGGGATTTAAGGGTACAAGACAACTTTTCGAAGATAAAGGTTTTTTATCCAAAAGACATCTATATTCATCCGCAAAGTGGAGTTTTTGAGCCACCTTGGCCAAATGTAATTTGGCCCTCTTCTATTCAAAACTCAAAAGAGTCCGATTCACACATAAACGACGATCGGATCGATGAGCGGGGTGACTGTTGTAAAAGAATCGTAAAATATACGATGTTATACGAAGCGCCCTATCAAAATGAGAATAATCCTTAAGTATATCCTCATAAATGTCGTTCCCATTTGTGTCCGTAAAAAACGAAGCATAAACTTGAACAATTAGACTTTCAATATCAGTGTCAAGGCAAGCGAGATCGGGGTGATGCCATGCAGATTTGTCTTGACGAAGCCACTGTGGCCCATGCCACCAAAGTGAACTATCAGCCAACTCGGATGGGGACATACCGCGATCGGCAGGGTTATTCCCAGATCGAACATGATACCAATTATGCCGACCAACATTCTCCTGAATTATACATACTCTATTCGCAACGAAGGTAGTCCAAGAACAAGGGTCCTTCTTCAACCAGGAAAGGACTATCGTCGAATCAGTCCAACAATAAACCTGTCGAAGCCGAATATTAATTTCAGAAAGTACAGTTTTTAACAGCTCAGAGGCCAGAACTGCACCGCAAAGTTCCAAACGAGGAATTGAAATTGATTTTATGGGGGCCACTTTCGTTTTACACGACAATAACGAAGTTACAAACTTTCCCCAATCAGTTTCAGTGGAAAGCGGAAGTGAATCGTCCCAACCGATATTATCAAGCCAAACTCTTTGCATAATCATTTTCGCCACGATCACAACTGGACCTAACCAACCAACCGGATCAAACAACTTGGCAATAGTGGACAAAACTTCCCTTTTCGTATGACACGATATGTGCGCAATAGGATCCACCCTAAAATAAAATGAGTCCAATTGGTCATTCCATTGAATACCCAAGGTCTTCGAACTACTAGACTCAATAAAAGTCAGAAGTTTAGCATCGATTAAATGTTCCGGTGGAAAACCCTTCAAAATTAAGCGATCGTTAGCAGTCCATTTCCTTAGATCAAATTTCGCCGAAGCCAACGCAGCTATTAACTGATCGCGAGCGAGCAGTGCCGTTGAAATATCGTGAGTCCCCGTTAAAACGTCGTCAACGTACATGCACTTTCGTAGAATGTGCGATGCCAAAGGGTACTCAGTCTCTGAATCGTCTGCCAATTGCAATAAAGTGCGAATGGCGAGATAAGGAGCGCAATTAACACCAAAAGTCACAGTTTTCAGCTCATAATCCTTAACGTTCTCCGTCGGAGAATCTCTAAACAAGATCCGTTGAAATGGAGTATGAGCAGGATCGACTCTAATTTGCCTATACATTTGCGCGATGTCGCAATTGAAAACAAATGTAAATAGACGCCATCGAAGAATTAAAAACACCAAATCAGACTGCAAAGTGGGGCCCACATAAAGACAGTCATTTAGACTCACTCCATTCGACGTCTTATTCGAAGCATTAAAAACTACACGGAATTTCGTTGTCTTCCGTTCCGGTTTAAGTACTGGATGATGTGGTAAATAACAAGAAAATGTAGTTGAGGAAGGTGTGCGAGAAACCAGTTCCATATGACCCAGTTGCAAATACTCTCTAACGACGTCGTCATACATTTGCTTAATTTCAGGGTCTCGTTGCAAAGACGATTCAGTCCGAACAAACTGTTTTAGAACACCAGATCTGGACATTCCTAAGTTCAACCGCTGAGGAAATTCAGGCTTAAAAGGAAGCGTAACAATGTAGCGACCATCAGAATCACGACGCGTAGTTCCTCTATAATTTTCCTCACAAATTTTATCAAAAGTTGATAAGATTTTTCTCTTAGGGGTTTCCTCAAGTTCCCAAAATCTTAGAAGATTTCTATTCAAACAATCTTCCTTCGAAAATTCTACTCGAGTTGAAAAGATCTGAAATTGTGGTGGTACAATTGGACCGGTAATAATCCAACCGAAAACAGTATTTTGAGCCAATAACGAACCTAAAACATCCCTAGGAACTTCCTTCACTTGAATTGCAGGATAAAGTTCAGCGCCAAGCAAAAGATCAACGGGTCTACTGTCAAAGAAATTTACATCTGCCAAACGAATATCCGGTAAGATTGCCCTTACATTCCTAGGTACTGCACAAGATGGTAAACTGCCCGAAAACTTAGATAAAACAACTGCTAAAAATTCCAACGAAAAAGATGCACCAAGCGGAGAGCCAATTTTGACCGAACAAAGATTCTTCCTTTCTTTAAATAATTCTTTTTTGTATTTTTCTTGAAATGTATACGCCTTTAGAAATCATATATAGAAAATGGTTAAAATTGAAGAGATCATGCATTTAAGGGTTAAATTAGTGATACATAAATAAACAAAAAAAAAAAAAAAAAAAACAACGATTAACCAATTCATTGCATACATTTTCAGGAATGTACATTTCTATAATTTCTTGATACGATTTGTAAAGATTTTCATGAATGTTTTTCAATGCTTCCAATTTGAATTAAGTAGTAAGCGTGTTCGTTTACTTACTACAAGTTACTACTTTTACTAAAGCTGGAAAAATTCAATACAAAAATTAAACAAAAATTTCCAATTGTAGTAAAAGTAGTAAGAATTTCGAGTAATCGAACACACTGAGTATAGTACTGTCGCATTTTTGCAAATATTCATAAAACTCGTGAAAATTCATACCAAAATTTTATTTGACTCTAATAATATCAGAAATATAACTAGAAATAGTTTCTGGATTCAATTTCATGAATAATTTTCAACGCTCCCAATTTGAATCAATATATTACTGTCGCATTTTTTCAATTATTCATAAAATTCTTGACAATTTATATCAAAATTATATTTGACTCTAATAATATCAGAAATAGTTTCTGGATTCAATTTATTTCTTTTTGGCATCCACTGCATTGGCATTATGTGGTGGTAAGAAAAAATAAAACCTAAAAAGTTTTTTCATTTCATAGCAAACATCATTTTTAATAAAAAAATCGTACCCAAACTTGTTATCAGTCATGCTAATTGAATTTGAGTTTTTTACATAATTTTTCAGGACAAGGAATTCATTACATATATTTTCATCATTAAACTCAATGTAAATTTTTTTTTAATTCAACTGTTGGCTCACTGCTGATAAGCTTCAAATTTGGCAATTAAAGTAAATCAAATAACAGTGAAAAAAACAGTGATGCCAACAATTCAAAAAATGGAGAAAAGTGCAAAAAGTAGGACAACCCCGGACACTTACTGAAAAAGAAGTAGAAGGTGTCCGGGGAAAAGAGGACGAATGGCAACCCTAGGTGAGGGAAACATTTTTAAAATGTTGCCTTTTAACAAGACAAGATTTTTTTCCAGAAAAGAAAACACCATAAGACAAACGCGTAATTTTTATATTTTAGCCATACGTGTACAGGATCAGATTTCATCCGCCGTTTTTTTAGGATTTATCCACCTTTTAAAAACATTAACATTAAGTCAAATGACGCTAAAAAAATTGTTTACAAACGCGTAATTTTTTACCATTAGCAGCTGGTAAGTAGCATTCGTAGCGATATTGTTTTTTTAAATTTTTGTATTGTTCATACATGGGACTTTTTCATTACCATTGAAATTTCATTACCATTAGTTGCCACTAATGACAATGAAAAAAATTTCATTATCATTTAATGATAATGAAATATTTTGCATTAGAAAACACATTACTAATAGTAATGAAATCACACTAATCTGAAAAAAACTAATACAATTGATTAAAAAACCATTTGTTTACAAAAATCTTAATACATAAAATAAGCTACAATCAGGGATAGAAAAGCCCTCAAGCGAGCCAAAAATATAAACATTTTTCTAAAAAGCTAAAAAGCGGAACACACATGCACATCTCGATGTGCGAATACAAATTCGCACATGTGCAAGTGCAGACTGGTACTTGCACATTACACATCAAGATGTGTATGTGCAGAATGTGCACACATTTGCACGCACATGGATGCAAAAAATCGATGAAATTGAAAAAAGTTTCAAATACCAGAAAAAATCGCCAAAAAAAATGCAAAAATTAGAAAAAAATTGCCAAAATTTTCAAAAATGCCAAAATTGAAAAATTTTGTAAAAATTTTGAAAAAATCGTCAACTTGAAAAATTGTCAATACAGTAGACGCTCGCAAATTAGAACCGCTTTGTTTTTGAGGCAATTCTAATTACTGAATTATTCTAATTTCTGGACGTTTTTTTTCGTTTCGTTTCCAATGATAAAGTGTTTTTCTTACGTTTATTTAACATTTTAAATGATACACTTTCACTATTTAATAGAGACTGCCAAATAATATGTACACGCGTATCAAATTTCACAAATAAACTAGCCAAAAATGTACATAAATGCGACAAAAAAAAACAAATAGGGAAAAACATATATAATTTGGTGATTCCCCTTTTTAGTTTTACTTTATTCAAACAGAATAAAAATAAATTGGGGATTCCTGTCTATTCAAATAACCAAAAAAAAAAAAAACGCTCAGAAATTAGAATTTTAAATTCGAATTTCAGAGACGTTCGAATTACTGAAAGCTCTAATTTGCGAGCGTCTACTGTATTTGAAAAAATTGCCCAAATAGTCAAAATTAAAAAAAATCGTCAAAAATTAGACAAAATTGTAAAATATCGTACAAATTTTGAAAAAAAACCCATAAAGACAATCTGATGATAGTGAATTTGGTGTCACTTGAAAATGCATTAATTGTCAACCATTGGTTCTAGGAAAGTTTTTTTCATAAGTTTTTTCTCTATGGGTTGTAAAATAAAAATTATAAATTCTATTTAGAATTTGTAATATTTGATCTTAAACCGAACAGAAATAACACTTATTGTAAAAATTTTCAATATTTGAAAAAATTACCAAAATCGTTAAAATTTGAAAAAGTTGTCAAAAATTGGCAAATTCGGAAAAATTTCAAAAATTGCCAAAATGAACGAAACGATCGTCTTTTCATTCCTGAAAGTGTTAGAGGTTTTTGAAAGCAAAAACTCTGTGAAGTATTTGTTAGGAGAATATCCTGATGAAGAAAAATAGCAGTTTTTGAAAAAAGTACTTATTATGTTAATTCATAATAAGGAAATTGGCCTCGAACTGAATTAATAAATTTCTAATTAATTAATAAAAAGGTCGAAAAAACAATTTTTATTTTTTTGAATAAAAATTAAAACCCAACATTTTGACAACAACTCGCAGTACGGAGAAATGTTTTTTGCCCCTTCCTTGTAATTGACAAAGAAGTGGTAAAAATAAAATTTGTATTTTATTTGTACCGATGGTACGAAATACAAAAACAAAAACTTTCATAATATTTCTATTGTTGGTTATGTCTTTGCAGAGACTTCGAAAACATATTTTATTGTTTACTCCATTCTCATTTCGTTGATGTAGTAGACTACGTTTAATATGAAATTTTGATGTTTCAATTTGCATTGCACTATTGCCACCACTTTCTAAAGAAAACTGAAGAAGGGGACTTGGAAAATCCCCGAAACGATCGTCTTTTCATTCCTGAAAGTGTTAAAGGTTTCTGAAAGCAAAAACTCTGTGAAGTATTTGTTAGGAGAATATCCTGATGAAGAAAAATAGCAGTTTTTGAAAAAAGTACTTATTATGTTAATTCATAATAAGGAAATTGGCCTCGAACTGAATTAATAAATTTCTAATTAATTAATAAAAAGGTCGAAAAAACAATTTTTATTTTTTTGAATAAAAATTAAAACCCAACATTTTGACAAAATGAAAAATTTTGTAAAAATTTAAAAAAAATTGTCATAACTTGAAAAAATCGTCAATATCTGAAAAAATTGACCAAATAGTCAAAATTTAAAAAAAAAATCGTCAAAAATTAGACAAAATTGCGAAAAATCGTAAACATTTCGAAAAAATTGTCAATATTTGAAAAAAAAATTACCAAAATCGTCAAAATTTCAAAAAGTCGTAAAAAAATTTGGAAAAAATAGGAAAAATTTGAAAAACTGCCAATATTGAAAAATTTTGAAAAAATCGTCAATATTTTAAAAAAAAGTCTAAATTAAAAAAAAATCGTCAAAAATTAGACAAAATCGTCAAAATTGCAAAATATCGTAAAAATTTTGAAAAATTGTCAATATTTGAAAAAATGACCAAAATCGTCAAAACTTCAAAAACGTCGTCAAAAATTGGAAAAAATTGCCAGAATTGGAAAACTTTTGAAAATTGACAAAAATTAGAAAAAATCGCCAAAATTTAAAAAATAGTCCAGGTATTAAAAAACGAAATTTTCAAAATTTATATCTCGCATTAATTTTTCCTTGTTCCAAAACCGTTGTCCGTTTTCATCTAACTCATTTAGTTTTCGAGATACGGGGGATATTCCAAATAAAAGCCCCTTTCTCTCTAAGAGGCTTAGTTTTCGAGTAAAACGCGATTTTAAAATCTAGCAATGCAAATCAAAATCTAGTTTCGCTTGTTATATCAACTCATTCTACTAATGAGCGGAAACTCCCTTTTGAATAATTATATTAAGTATCTTGACAAACTGTACTAGTTATAAATAACCAAATGTATTTTTAAGTCTTATCACATAAGGAAAAACCCCATGATTAGTAATAATATCCAACTGTATTTTTAAGTCTTATCTCATAGGGAAAAACCCATGATTAGTAATATAATCTTTTAGTATCTTTCCTTTGAAACACATAAAAACCTACCTGTGTTTGTTTATCAGGATAACACATATATATTATATTATGTATATTGAAAATATTATAAATAGGGAGACAATTAAATATAATAAAGCAAAGAGACATCGTCTCATTTCTTTTCTTAAGCGAATATTAGGAAACGGTTAAATATTTTTCTCAAAAAGGTAATACTGAAAAAGTTGAAAGTAACTTCTTTCAATTTATCCGTATTCAAAATTGGCGCAGTTGGTAGGATAACAAAATAGTTTTGTTATCCCTGCAAATAAGAACTTACGGTACACTAACATCCTTAAACGAATATTAAGGATATCAAGTGCTAACGGTGAATAAAAAATCTATTAGTGAAAATAATAGTAACAAAATACTTGTTAAGCTAAAATTAACAAAGGTATAAAATTCGTAAAAAAGATTTATCGAAAATAAAATTTATAACGAATAATGTCAGTCAACCCAGGAAATCCTGCCCTAGCAGCAGAAGAAGGTGGAGGACAAGGACGAGCGCTTGACATCAATCCACTAACGTATTTGGAAAAAATACAGGGATTCGATGGTAGAAAAGAAGATTTGTCAACCTTTTGTACCAACGTCGATGATATTTTACCCACACTCTTGGCCTATAACGCACAAGCTCAAATAATGTGCATAAACATCGTAAAATCTAAACTAACTGGAAAAGCTAGAAGAGCAATGGAAATACATCCACAATTAAACAACTGGACAAACATAAAAGCAATGCTAGAAACTAATTTCGGAGGATTTCAAACGTCCGATCAACTATACGAAGAACTGAGAGCAGCACAATATCGAGGTAATACCCTTGACTATTACAACTTCATATTACACAAGTTAGCAATGCTGAATCAAAAATCCAGACAAGAAGGAAACCTTGAAGATATTCAAAGAAATATCCAAACAGCTCTAAAAATCTTTATGACAAGATTACATGAGAACAGTATTATGTGCTTTAAAACCCAAAACAATGGAAGAAGCCATCCATGAATTATCTCAATCAGGATTTCTAACAGAGGAAAAAGGAAAGCCTACAACAACAAGTAATCATCAAAATAACCAACAACAAAAAGGATAACCCAAGAGCAATCCAAACCAACAGTTCAACAGAAATTGGACACCAAAGATATACAACCCAACCAACAACATAGAGGTAATATCCCAACAACATAGAGGTAATATCCCTAATTGGCAACTGAGGTCATGTTCAACAACCACAACCAGAACCAATGGACACAACCACAACCCAAACTAGAAGACTAAATAATCACCAAATCCCAAAAACGGAATGTAATTGTAAGTGTACAAATTACGATTTCCTTAGGCAAGAATGAAATCCGGATAGGGACATGCCTACAGCGGATTATTTTTCACAATTTGTTAGATACGTTTGGGATTTTAGCATATTTAATTCCTTTAATGCAATTAATGTGTATCCCGATAAAATAAAATTGAAAAAACTAATATGCAAGTGCTTGTGCAAATTTAAATGTTACTGACACTTTAGAAAACATTGTTTTCCCTTGATGTTTCTACATGAATGGATGTCACTACATTGCTAGATCTGTCAAAACAACAGAGTACTACATTGGAAGATGACAAAGCAAATTGTGGAAAATTTTCTGTTGTTGTTTTTGTTTTTTCTTTGATATTTTAAATGTTTAATAACGCTCCTAGACGAGAACAAGAAATTCTCATTGAGTTTGTAATTTAACTAAACAAATATTTCCAGAAATTCTAAAAACGTCGTCCCCTGACGATTTCCTTAGGCAAGAATGAAATCCGGATAGGGACATGCCTACAGCGGATTATTTTTCACAATTTGTTAAATACGTTTGGGATTTTAGCATATTTAATTCCTTTAATGCAATTAATGTGTATCCCGATAAAATAAAATTATAAAAATAATGTTGACCAGAATAAAGACGAAAATGTAGAAACTTACGAATCAGGAATTTTTTAATTTTTCAGCCTCTCTGAGGGACAACCCAAACGACTTGGACTTCCCTATATTTTACTCAGAGGACAGACAAGAAATCTTAGATTACTAATTGATACAGGATCTACTGAAAATCTTCTTAATTTAGACCAATGTCCACCTAAATTCATTAAAAAATTAAATAAACCCATTCAAATTAAAACCGCTTCAGGAAATTTTAATATTACCCATGAAGGCACAATTCCCAAAAATAATATTCAAGTCCCTTTAAATTCGGACACTACTTTTGGACTCTATAAATTCCACGAATTTTTTAACGGTCTTTTAGGACATCTAACGTTAAAACAAAATAATTCCTTAATTAATTATGAAACAAAACAGATTAAAATCAAAGAAAAAACTTTCACATTGTTTTATGAAGGAGATTCAGAGGAAATACTCCCAAAAGATTTAAATCAACTACCAGAATTATTCAATATCGAATATTTAGGAACTAATGACTAATGAAGAATCAAAAGCAATAAAAATTTTGATTCAGAACCACGAAGACGTTTTCTATCACCAAGGTGACGATTTGACCTTTACTAATGAGGTTAAAAACAAAATTGATACTGGACTTTCCGGATCAATATATACCAAAACCTATAGATATCCTGTTACCCATACTGAAGAAGTGGAAGTAATTCCCCATATAATGCTCCTATATGGATTGTTCCTAAAAAAGAGGACAAAGAAGGTAACAAAGAGTGGCGAATAGTCATTGATTACCGAAAATTAAATCAAGTCACTAGAGAAGATAAATATCCTATCCCTAGAATTGACGATGTCTTAGACAAGCTAGGACGAGCAAATTATTTCTCAACTTTAGATCCAACTAAAGGATTTCTTATGACCAGAGTATATAAAAGTATGTCCAGAATTAAGTTGAAAAAGCAAAAAAGCTGCAAACACGGGTAACCTCCAAGGTGTGTATAAGTCGATAAAAGAACTGATTGGGAGGACTACAAATGTAACTTCAACACTTAGAGGTGGGAATGGCATCGAACTTACCACAACTGATCAACAGCTTGATAGATGGCAAAGCTTCTTCTCTTCTGAATTCACACCCACGGAAACAATTCCACATTTCCTTGCAGTAACTCGTCGTAATCCTCGTAGAGAGATATCCACTTCGCCACCCACTCATGATGAAGTGTTAAATAGGCTGAAATAGGCTGAAAAACCAAAAAGCCCCAGGCCTTGACAATATCCCCGCTGAACTTCTTAAGTTCGGCGCTCCTACAATAGCGGAATCCCTTACCCCAATCATTAGACGGGCTTGGAATTCAAACCAAATACCCAAGAACCGGAAAGAAGGAGTAATTGTGACAGTTCCAAAAAAAGGTGACCTAACCCAATGTAAAAACTGGAGGGGAATCACACTCTTGAATGCGATCTATAAGATTATATCCCTATTAATCCTGGAAAGGATCAGCCCATTGATTGAACCATTGTTACGCAAGGAACAGGCCGGCTTTAGACCTAACCGTTCATGTGCAGACCATATAAATAAACTGTAACGATTTTGATTTAACCTTATTAAGAGTAAAAACTGATGTAAAGAATGTATACAATCAGTAACAATTTATTTCTCTTTGTCTATCACTGATATTGTCATAATAGGGTCACGACGATTATTTGTAATCAGTAATCGGTTACCGAACTCTGTATATGTATCTCAGCATAGACGATTTACTGATACCACGTCATTTCCTTTTCAATTGAGAGTTCAACGTGTTTGGGTAAAGTTTTAAATTTGTGAAAAGTGTTTTTATAAAATAATATCCGAAAATATACAGGCAATCTTTTTATAAAAATCTATTACGAAACCTTTAATTAAGCTTGGAAAAGAATTTCCATAATTATTTTGAAATTTTTGGTACCGATTTTGTAAAATTGGGCTAGACATATTTTACAATGGTTATTTGGAGCCCACTCTGTCATAAAATTCCCACTAGCCATTTGTAATCATGTTTTGAAAAACTTGGGTAATTCAGGAAAATTTAAGCCCACTTCTATCATATTGTTCTTACGAAAATATTCACGTGCTCGGAAAAATACTGGTAGTACTGAAATTCTGGCATTATATGTCCGGAGTATCGATTAATATACATAGAGTGAGTTCTTGGATTTTGTTAGTTAATTCTGAACTAATTTATAAAATTTTCAGTAAAACGTGCCAACAGTTATAAGACCATTTGATTTAAATTGTTTTACACTTCGTCTATGAGTAATTTGGATGGCATAGTCGAAATAATTGAATTTCCACTTCAACTAGAAACATATTTAACATCACAGAGCTACCCATGTTTGCTTTAAGATAATCGGCCATAAACTATAACCAAATTGCTAGCATTATATAATATAATTTGTCTAAAAGAAACGGAACATTTTTTTTCTTATTATAATATCTACTAATCATAAGTAAATTACCGAAATTATACCTATTTTATACTAAAATTATCATAAATTGCAATTTTACACACCTTTCTTAAAACTTATATTGATTTTATAAGTAAGTTCACTTATACTAATGTCCGAGACTGTAAGATTCTGAAAAAAATACAATTTTTCTTGTAATGCGTAATTTTTTTTATACCAATATTTCATTTATAATTTTTTCCTAATTTTCATTCATAAATTAAATTTTACAATTTCCTTCATTTTTTCTATAATGTCATATTTTGTTTTTCTGTTTTTTTAATTTTTCATATTTGCTTATTTTGTCATCCTTAACTATTATTCTCTTTCTGATATATTGAAAACTAATTGCTGAAAAAAAGTCCGTTAAAGTAAGACCAGGCTCTATGCAAGATGCTCACGTACTGTTAACCGCTCTCTCACTGGCTCTGGCTGAGATTTCAAGAAGTTAAATTGCAGCTAACGTGTGTAGTTTTTTTGTTACATTTTTCCATGTTATGCATATTTATTGAAACAATTTTTAATATTTACTAAAATTTGACGATAAAACTTAACCTATCACCTTCTAATAAAATTTCTTCAAATGTCGGCCAGAGCCAGTTAACATTGAAAGAGACACATGCATCCTCTTGAGTTTCTATGCTCGTTGGTAAGACCATAAGAAGTCAGTCATCCTCGGTCTGTTAATTAGTTCGTTTGTCCGCGAATCTGTGCCTATAAATATGTAAAGTATTTTTGTGTAATACTTTAATTATATTAATATAATTTCAATGGTAAAAGTGTAGTGACAAAAACAAATAATGTCTATAACACTATGCGACAGTCAAAATCGGGATGGGATGAAACCAACGGGAAATGTTATATCGGTCAAAAACAAGTTTTAGGTGTCCCGGCGTTTCGCTGGGTCACCCCTAGGAATCGAGATATATCTTTTTTTTGACATAACTCGAGAACCACTAGTCCGATTTTGCTCAAACAATTTAAAAAAAAATTAAAAATTACAATTCCTTTAATCTGTTCATATAACGTTTATCTATATACTCAACAGTTTTGCCGGTAAAAATAAATGGTTGTTACCGTACCATAAAAATCAATAACCTTTTGTTTATTACTTTTTTTTTAATATTTTAGGCAAAAAATATTTTTTTCTTCATACATTTATTTTTACTGGCAAAACTGTTGAGTATATAGAAAAACGTTATATGAACAGATTAAAGGAATTGTAATTTTTAATTTTTTTGAAATTTTGTTTGAGCAAAATCGGACTAGTGGTTCTCGAGTTATGTCAAAAAAAAAACCACCAAAGGTCAAATCGATATATCTCGATTCCTAGGGCTGACCCAGCGAAACGCCGGGAAACGTATAACTTCTTTTTTACCGATATAACTTTCCCCGGTAGTTTGAACCCTTCCCGATCACTGACCCCTACCATTTGTCTCACAGTGTAATTAATCAAATTAATTAAACTCAAGTAAAATTTTGGTAAATCTATTGATTGTTTTTGTATAAAAGAAAGAGAAATAGTGCAAACTAATAAGAAAAAGAAAAACAACAGAAATGGTAGTATAATAAATTTTCTACAGCAAACACCTCATCCAACGGTACATTCATCAAAGGCCTTTAATGATCAACATCAAGGGATAAACAAATTAAAGAGGATTAAAGAAAACAAAAAAAAAACGAAAACAACTAAATTTGTAATTTTAAATGATTTAAATATTCTTTTTATTACATTATACACATTTTTTTGTTGTTTCTAAAAAAACAAAAAAAAAACCAAAAACGCTTTTTACAAAAACAATTTAGCGCTGAAATTCTTGCATATAAATGCGGCGAATTCACATAATTCACAAACCGTAGAATATTTCTTTTATTATCACATTTTGTTTTGGTCATTTGTTTTCTTTTTTTAACAAAGAGTTCGATGACTACATAATAACGTTTCAAATTTGTTATATACTTGTAAATTCTATAATTTACACCTAAGATTAAGTTAATATTAAATATGATATTTTGTAAGTTTACTTAAATGTATGCTAATTTCTAAACATAATCCTGATTATGCTTATAATTATAGTTTAAATTCTACCTATAATTTTCCACCATTATTTTATTTGAAGTTATTATAAGAACATAAAATGAATTGCTAATTTAAATATATAAGAGGAATGTTAAAAGAAGGATCATGTGGCTGATTATTTAAAAAGGTCTATATAAGGGGCGATTCTTTATAAAAATTGAGCATATGAATTGCCAAAGGAGTTTGGATTTCTCAATGGATGGGAAAATTGTGCTCCCAGGATCACAGACAACTGATCCTCTTTATGTACAACCTAGAATAATTAGTTTAGACATTTTTGTACCCTAACCGGCATTTTTTAATAAGGCATGAGTATTTTTTCTATTGTTACGTAATTTAAGTGTTTTTGGATACAAGAATCCCGCCGGACTGCAGATAGCCGGAAGACAAGATCATCATGCTTCCACTATCCATGTATCACTTAAAACAAGTAGAAATGTTCACCAGAATAATGCGTAACAACACTTCGTATAATGATTGAACAATCTGTGGAATACAACTCACAACTCTACCTACTCTTCGTCGACTTCGAACGAGCATTCGATACAGTCTCTAGAAGCGCTTTATGGAATGCTCTGGCTATGAAGGGTATACCTGAAAAAATTATATTGCTTATCAAGGAGCTATACACAGACTCCGTATCAGTCGTACGTTTTAATGGACAGCATAGCAAACCTTTTCAAATTAACTGTGGGGTAAAACAAGGATGTGTTTTGTCACCTACACTATTCCTTATACTGCTTGATTGTGTTTTGCAAAAAACTAACATCAACTCTCCCCGTGGAATCCGCTGGACCTTAAACGAGTTTTAAAATGATATTAACTACTCAGATTACCTTTGCCTGATGGCACATCGGTTCTCAGATATTGAGGATAAGCTCTAGAAACTTGCTACAAATGCAAACTCAGTTGGTTTAAAAATAAACCTAAAAAAAAACCGAACTGTTACGTATTGGCTCAACCATCACATCCCCCTAACACTCAATGGAGATGTCATCGAAGATGTGGAATCTTTCTGTTACCTCGTAAGAACTCTAACCAAAGATGGAGGATCGGGAAAGGATATTGAGAACAGGATAAACAAAGCCAGAGTTGCATTTCATAGACTGTATAAAGTATGGAGATCGAACAATATATCCAAGAGAACGAAAATCCGCATTTTCAATAGCAGTGTAATATCTGTCTTGCTTTACGGTTGCACAACCTGGGGCACAACCCAGGAACAAACAAATAAGATCCAAGTTTTTATCAAGCGATGTCTCAGACACATTAACAAAATTTTCTGGCCAAATTGGGTGACAAATGAACAGCTGCTATCGATCTCATTTATGAAACCAGTTGCGTTAGAGATAAAGAAGCGTAATGGACCTGGATACGCCACATACTTCGCAGGCCAAGAAGTGATATCGCTAGATCAGCCTCAGAATGGAATCCTCAAGGCTATCGTAGACGCGGTCGCCCTAGTAATACCTGGCAACGCACAATCCTAAGAGAATTCCAAAAAACCAATAAAACTTGGAACCAAGTGAAAGCCCTTGCCAATGACCGTGTAGTCTGGAAAAGATACGTTGGTACCCTATGTTTATTTTTATGAACTTTCTACTAATTATTTCACAAATACTGTATATAATTATTATGAATAAAGGCAAACAAAAAAAAAAAGGATTTATCAAATAGAAGTAGAACCGGAAGATAGAGAAAAAACTGCTTTTACAACTCACAATGGACATTTTGAATTTGCAAGAATGCCTTTTGGACTGAAAAACGCTCCGGCGACAGTCCAAAAAATGATAAATAACGTTTTAAGGGACATGTAAATAGAACCTGCGTTGTGTACATGGATGACATCTTGGTCTTCTCAACTTCACTACAGGAACACATCGATAATATGGAAAGAATATTTAAAACCTTGAGGAAAGGAAACCTCAAAGTATCTTTAAATAAATCAGATTTCTTAAAGAAAGAAACCGAATTCTTAGTACACATAGTCACAAAAGATGGCATAAGCCCTAATCCATATAAAATAGACGGCATAAAACGCCAAACTATTCCGAAAACCATTAAGGAAATACAAAGTTTCCTCGGACTCAGTGGTTATTATCGTAAATTTATACCTGATTATGCGAAGATATCTAAACCTTTAACAATCCGCTTTAAAAAGGATTCAATTATCAATGTAAATGATAAGGACTATAAAGAAGCTTTTGAAAAATTGAAAAATATATTAATGTCGAACATGGTTCTAAAATACCCCGACTTTAATGGAAAATTTATTCTAAATACAGATGCAAGTAATTATGCATTAGGCGCGGTTTTATCTCAAAAAAACGGACCCTTAGCATTTGCTTCTAGGACGTTAAATAAACATGAATGTAACTATTCAACTATAGATAAAACGTACATTTTTGCTGTGGTTAAGTCAATCATAATAAATAAATAATTTTTAATTAAAAGCTCTTTTTTAAACAACAAATAAGTGTACATATATTTAAAACAAAATATAAAGTGTTTAAATAAAGTAAAAAAATGCCCAAAAAATGTGGTCGTCGCAGTATTTCTACCGATCACAAAGATGTAATTTTAACGATTTCCTTAATCTGTTTGATGTTGTTTTAAATGATCATGCGCAGAATCCAATAATTGTAGTTGGTGATTCAAATATAGATATGTTACAAAATCCTTATTACTTTGATTTGCTTACAATGTTTCAAAATTATGACGAAAGTACTCACAATCTGATAACAAGGCCTAATAGTGGAACATGTATAGATCATGTGTTTAGCAACAATTCTGAAAGAATTTTTGTGGACTCAGTAGAGTGTAATCTATCGGATCACAACATTATTTGTTGTAAGTTGAAAAGTAAAACTTTAACAAAAGAATATATAGAGACTTCAAAAACTCACTGTGATTATACAAAAGCTAGAGAATACTTACAAATTTTTTACCTCGTAGTTATTCCTCATTGAATGCATCAGTATTGGCTGATACACTGGTGTCGTGTATAAAAGCTGCCATTGCACATTCTTCCATAACAACTGAGTGCAGAAAAAAAGTGCGATTTGAACTCACCCCATGGATAAACCAAAATCTACAAGAATTAATTTTATTAAAAGAAAAACTATTAAGAAAAAGGCGCAGGTCTAAAAACAAGGATAATGTTGAAGATGTTTTAAAACGGATAAGTAAAGTAATTAAGGTTGCTTCAAAGGAATGTAGAAATAATTGTTATGATGGTAGCTTACACAAAATAGTAAGTGATCCTAAGAAATGTTGGAAATTTATTAATAGTACTCTTGGTAGGTCAAAAAGTAATGATATAAAGCTTAACGATTCTCAACGGCAAAAAATTGTATGTGATCAAATAAAAGTTAACCGTTTTAATAATTATTTTCTTACTGATGTGGAAGATCTTAAACAGCAAATAGAAACCGATCCTGGAGACACGTTTAATTCGCTACAAACTATTTCTAGATTCCGCTATCGTTTTATACTTCATAATGTTAGCATTGATGATATTACTGAAGTAATTTTGAATATGAAATTAGACAAAAGTCCAGGCAATGATAATATTTCACCAAAATTTGTAAGGGAGTGTAGAGTGGAAATTACGCCTATACTAGTGGATATTTTTAATAAAATGGTTAATAATTCCTGATATCCCTAAGATTCATAAAATAGTTCCAATACCAAAGGAGGTAAATATTGCAAATGTAGATAAATACCGGCCGATTGCGGTTCTATCTACAGTAGATAAAATTTTATAAAAGATATTGTATGATAAATTATTATCTTACTTGGAGGAGAGTAGGCTTTTATATGATTTTCAATTTGGATTCAAAAGGGCTGTAGTACTGAAGATGCAGTGTTAAATGTAAACAAATATATTTGTAATGGATTAGATAATGGTTTAAGTGGTGTTGCTGGAGTATTTTTTGATTTGTAAAGGCTTTTGATCTTGCAGATCATCAAATTTTGCTACAAAAATTAGTATACTATAGTGTTCAGGGACGTGAACTATTGTTGTTCCAAAATTACTTCGCCAACAGGAAACAGTTCAAAAAGTTATATTGGTGATGTTAAGTATGGTGTGCCACAGGGAAGTGGACTGGGTCCGTTATTGTTCTCAATTAGGGTTTGGGGTTCGGGAATTCCCGGTCGGGAAATCCCGAGAAAAGTTTGCCGGGAATTCCCGGGAAAATAATATATTTTTCCCGGGAAAACGGGAAATTTTAAAAATATTAAATTTTTTAAATTGTTTTTGTTTCGAATAGGATTTTTTAATTTTAGTCATAAAAAACATTTTAAATACCAAAACAAAAATGTCATTGTTAAAATCTTTTAAAAGGGAATACATTTATTTGACACACAAATAAAATCTTTGCCAAGTAATTAGGAGCATTTCAACTAATAAAGATTTTTCGCATAACTTATTCAAAATTTAAGTAGTAAAACCTAAAAACTTGGTAAAATGTTTAAAGAAATATGAAAAAAAGCTTTGTTTCTTACAAATAATCGCCCTTACTATCTAAATTTTTCAAATGTATAATTTAGGTAAAGTCGACTTTAGTTAAAATATTAGGTGTACCTTGACTTGGTTTATTTTTGGAGCATTCTGATTGGTTAATTTATTTTCAACCAATAAAAATATTTGAAAATATAAATATTTTTATCAGGTTTTCATACACAAAATGAACAAAACCGTTTGATTAAAAATAAAGTCGACTTTAAATTTAAAATACTCCTTTATATTAAGGGTCAATAATTTTATAAGTAACGTTTTCATTAATAAATGTGAAAAGAAAAGACTGGTTAACGGTGGTATCTAAATTTGGTTATCCGACATCTAAATTTGGTTCACAAAAAATAAAAAATTTATGGTTTAAAGAATTTAAAATTTATAGAAAACAACAACAAGAATAACGTTTCAGCTAAAATTAGCAAAGTACCCAAAGAAAAAAGTGTAAGCTGAATAGGCATTAAAGGTTTTATGGTAGGGCAAACATTTCCTGAAATGGTATCCAAATTGGCCGCAGTCAATCCGCACCATAACTAGATCTTCGTTTATTCGAGAAAGTTTTTATAATAAAAACCTGGCATTGCAAACAAATGAAACCGATGTAAAGAACATTATATTAAATTACTACAATCATGTAAAAGATATCATGATAAAAGAAATATCGAGCAATATTTCTAACAATAGGAGATTTACTATAATCTTAGATGAATGGACAAGAATATCACAAAAGAGATATTTGAACATATGTATGTATAAACGGAAATAATTCATTTTATAACCTGAGGTTGGTTTATATATCAGGAAGATGTAATGCTGATGAAATAAGAAGAATTGTAGATATAAGACTAGAAGAGTTTTATTTGTCTTTGGAAAATAACATTGTGGCCACCATATCTAATGGGCCAAGTGTGATGAAACGGTTTGTTTCCGACAGTCCAGTAGTAGGTGCTTTCTGCTGGAATCATGCAATTCATTTCGCAGTGCTGCGAGTAATTTATGTAGAATCAAATGTTCAACATTCTGATATTTTTTATTTTGAATTCTCACTACACAGACTGCATTTGTACGGAAATTGTGTTTTTTTTTTTAACAAAAATTACTTATATAGGTGGTTTTCATTAACAATTTTGTTCAAAAATATTTCCCGGGATTCCCGGGAATCCCGGGAATCAAATTTTTTCATTCCCGTTTCCCGGGAAATAAAAAAGTCCGGGAAATCCCAAACCCTATTCTCAATTTATTTGAACGACTTAAAAATTCTTGGCTTATCTGGTCAGCTTTTTATGTTTGCGGATGATGTGTGCCTGTTTTATCCATACAAGTATGATTTAGTTCTAAAAACCCAAATTGAAAAAGATGCTGCATTATTATTCGAATTTGCACGATTAAATCGCTTAATACTGAACCAAAATGATTCGTTTTAGATCGCATTCTTTAAGTACTAATGCTAACTTTGATGTCTATATTGATGGAAAATCTATAAGTGAAATTCACTCTGTGAAATATCTTGGAATCACATTGCAGAGTAATTTATCCTGGGATTTACATATAAATCATTTGAAAAGGAAAATAGCTCCGGCAATTGGAATTTTATACAAGATGAAAAATAAATTGAATGAGAAATCAAAATTGATGATTTTTCAGTCTTTAATTCAGTCACATTTGAATTACTTAGCAATTATTTATGCTTATAACAGGAATAACAGTAATCTTAAATCTTTACAATCTATGCAAAACAAAGCATTGAAAATCATATACAATTTGCCAATAACGTACTCAACAATATCATTATATAAGAATACTAGCGGCAAGCCCGCTAAATTTAGCGGCGTGCCTTAGGCCTAGTTTTTGGGATGTCAGTTAAACCGAAAACGAATTTTGTCGTATCGGGCAAGCCCGCTACGTTGTTAGCGTACCTTAAAGTTTAAAATGTAATTTGTTTTGTATAGGAATTAAATATTTTTATGAAAATAAAATACAATGTTTTTTATTAATGTAAAAATCTTCAAAATAAAAGCCCCCTTCGATGAGAATGCTTATTAAGAGCTTAAAAAAATTATTATTCAGAGGAAGCTTAGATTAAAACAAATTTTCTACTTTTTAAGTAAAAAGAAAATCAAATAGACACACTTAATAATTAACAATAAATAACGATGACGATGTGAGAGCTGTGGTGTAATGGTTAGCGCGTTGAACTGTTATACATGTGGTTGCGGGTTCGATCCCCAGCGACCGCAACATCAATTTGGAAAAATAATGTGTATGATTTTTTCCCTAATACAGTGTCCTCCTTCACTTCAAGCACATACAGGGTTCTATCAGGATACCTTTCTGGGACATCGTCTTAACTTGAAAACGAATTATTATGAAATTTGACAAAAAGAATAAATTTAGTATTAGCACTAATATTTATTAAAACTAAGACCCGTTTTCGCTCAATTTCGTAGTTTCCGAAAAACGAAAATCGTTATATCTTCTTAATCAAAGGAACAAAAAATTTAATTTTTGGATTTTATTTATACTTTGGTGAAAAAGCATAGGTCGGTTAGAGGGTAAAATAAGTCAGTCAGTCACTCTTATATGAAAACACTATGACTCTCTTTGCGATTTGCTTATTGTCATTGCGAATCCATTCGTTCTCCAATCTGTTTTATTTCGTTCCGCATTCCAGTCCATTTCATTCTTAGTTCTATTGCCATTTTCGCGAGTTCCACATGTTCCCCGTTTAATTTCTCCGTTCTTTCCCGAAATTGTGTTAAAAAAGTATTTAAAAAACAAATGGTCGTAAACAAACTCTATATTACTTTCCTTAATAAAGTGGCCGTGGACAAATTTTCTTTCCCAAAAGTGTGTTAAAAACAATTTTTTACACAAAAAAAAATGTTGCCACAAAAAACTGTTGCCACAAAAAACTGTTTCCGCAAAAAAGTGTTTCCACAAAAAATGAAATTTACACAAAGAAAAAGTGTTTCCAAAAAAAAGTGTTTCCACAAAAAAAGAACGTATTTCCACAAAAAAAAGTTTCGAAAAAAAACTGTGTTGCCACAAAAAAAAAGTTTCCACAAAAAAAGAAAGTTTCCAAAAAAAAGTATTTCCATAAAAAAAATTGTTTCCACAAAAAAAAGTGTTTCCACCAAAAAAGAAAAGTTTCCACAAAAAAAAACAATTTTGTGTTTGCCCAAAAAAAGTTTACACAAAAAAATAAAAAAAGTTTCCACAACAAAAAAAGAATTTTTCCCCAAAAAAGTGTTTCAAAAAAAAAAAACTTTCCACAATAAAATGTTACCACAAAAAACAAGGTTCCACAAAAAAAAGTTTTCCCAAAAAAAAAAAAAAAAGTTTCCTCAAAAAAAAAAGTTTACACAAAAAACAATGTTTCCAAATAAAAAACTTTTTACACAAAAAAAAAAAATATTTCACAAAAAAAAAATTTTTTCAATCAAAAAAATTGTTTCCACAAAAAAAAAAGTTTCCATAAAAAAAAAAGTTTTAACAAAATAACAAAAAGTGTCCCCAAAAAAAAACTTTTTCCACAAAAAAAAAATATTTCACAAAAATAATAAAATGTTTCCAAAAAAAAAGTGCTTCCATAAAAAAATAAAAGTTTCCGCAAAAAAAAAAGTTTCCATAAGAAAAAAGTGTTTCCACAAAAAAAAAATTGAGATAAATGAGATAGGATCAGCTGAGATTAGATTAGGTTAATGCTATAAGTGCTGCCTGGTTGTCATAGCAACACGAAAATTTTATATCTAGGGACGCCATATCTCCGGAACCACTGGGCCAATTTCGTGCAAACTTCACATCTGCAGACCATCCTCAAGGTACCCTGAAATTTTGGTTGAAATCGGTTGACAGCAATCCGTTGAAAAATAAAAATTTGTATATCGATCACACATTTTATATGGGAAAAACACACCATCACAAAAGTGTGCGTATAACACGGATGCGTAGACATTTTTCGTCATTTTTTTTAAGAACCATAAGTAAAAGTAGACCTTTCCAACGCATGTATTGGTTTGTAAATCGGTTGAGTGGTTCTCGAGTTATAAAATGACGAACATATACCAATTTATTTTTATATATATAGATAAGCAAAACAATTTTACCAATTCATGGATTGCATGAGTATCAAGTATTAGAAATATTGGCTACCATACCATAACGTTTTTGCAAAATCAATCCAATTTTAACACGCGAAATAGAGCAAATCTTAGAACTCCTAGATGTAGATTAGAAACGACTAAACAGCGTATTGATTATATTGGTAGTAAGAAATATAATAACTTACCGTTAGAATTAAAATCTATTGATAGAATAACAACGTCTAAATCGTCCTGTAAGGAACATTTGTGCAACGCTTTTGAAACGCTTCTGTAACTTTTTTACAAGTTCAGGGATCTTTTTTGTATAAATTTTTAATTGTATTTATAGTTATTTTTTAATTACTTATATAAAAATGTATTTTATTAATAACAATCGTTTTAAAATTCATAATTTATTTGTACATGTATGAATTAAAATATTTTGCCAGCTTGCCTCAATAATGCCCATAGGGCGCTGAGGCCCATGTTTATGAATTTAGGATATTTTTGCACAAATAATTTTTAATAAAAAAAAAACTACTAGCCATAGTATGGGTCGTAAAACAATTTAGACATAACCTCTATGGAAGAAAGTCCGATCTTCAAACAGATCACAAACCACTCATATGGTTACCCAATCTCAAAGAATCTAATTCTAAACTTATCCGATGGAAAATCAAACTCAATGAATATGAATTTGATATATCCCACGTTCAGGGAAAGGAGAATAAGGTGGCTGACGCACTTTAAAAAATTAGAGAAACTAACGTCAATCGAAGGAAAAAGGCAATCAGATTAGGTGACAATATATGCTCTCTTTGTAATAGAAAATATGCGACAATTAGCTCACTGAATAAACATTTAAGAGATACACATAATAGAGAAGATTTAACGGAGGAATCTAGACTAAGAAAAAAATTGAAGGAACCCCACAGAATAACGATATTAGACAATATTCCTATCATCCCTGATGATGACCAAACCATACATTCCGCCGAAGAGGATAGTATGGACTTATTCAAAACTACCGAGAAACCTTTCCAAAGCTTTTCTAACCAAATTGTTCTTAAAAGGGGAAGGGAAAATAATATTGAAAAAGAAATAGTATTCTCGAACAAAAGAACTACATACAATTATGAAAACTTAAACCCTGAACTAATAGCGCAAATATTAGATCAGATTACAGTTGACAAATTAGTAGCTCTTCGTTGTAACAATCCAGAAGACTTAATAACGCTTCAAAATAAATTTAAAGAAAGAGAATCTAATCCGAATAACATTATAGAAACTGATGTGTTTGTATCTTACGAAACTGTAACAGAAAAAAGTTACGAAGAGACTTGATAATAATCACCCAGGTATAACTTAAACTCATGAGGAATTAAAGAAAATTTATTACTATCCTAATCTGAAAAAGGAAATTACTAAATTCATTAATAACTGCCATATTTGTAACTTTAAGCACGAACAAACCCCTATTAAATTACCTTTTGAAAACACGGAAACCCCAACAGAACCTTTTCAATTTATTTGCTTTTTTATAATATTTACATTTCACTTAATTTATATACATTTTAAAGAGTTCAAGATTATTATCTTTTTCTGCTTAATTAGTAAAATTTTAACAATGTTTTATTAATTTCTATGTACATATATACAAAAAAATTTTATTGGAGGTAAAAATTTAGCAAAAACCTATTTGCCATTTTTTTTTTTAATAACTTAACCTAAACTACTTACAATCCTGACTACGATGAGCTAGCTCATTAATATTTTCATAACCAGAGTTTAAACATCTAATATTAAAATTTTCAGTGAGTCTTTTTATCTTTTCTTTAACTGATTCTATACCCGCAATAGAATGAAGTCGCTCGGTCGAAAAAAACCATGGAAGATTATAAATTAACTTCAGTAATTTATTTTGCGTTATTTGCAATTTTTGTAAATGACAATTCGCACTTGTGGACCAAACAGGAACTGCATAGAAAATGACAGCATGGAAAATGGACTTTAGAATTAATTCAGTCCTGAATTTCTGTTTATAAAGGGATACAGTATTCGAGTTAGTACGTTTACCTTATTTGTTATATACGGTATGTGGTCTTTGAATTTCATTTTAGGGTCAAGCATAACACCTAGATATTTAACTTTTTGTTCCCATTGGATGGCATTGTTATCAAACATAATTAGTGTTTCCAATTATTCGACATAGGCGGTTAACCGGTTAATGCATTATTCGAAAAATCACTAAAATGGATTAACCGGTTATTCGGGTCGGTTATTCTAGAAAATTGGCGGTTAATCGATTAATCGTTTAATGCTAAATTAAGGTATTTCATTAACTTTTTATTAATTAAAACACAAAAAGCTGACTCTTTTCATTAAATATTAACGTCATATATGAATACGATGTATTTAATAAAAAGTTTTCATATTCGAAGGTTGAAAGGTTTCGGGATTTGAGATTTTTTTAAAAAAAAAGGTCTGTAAAAATGTTGCTAAATCTACTAAAATTTCGTTGAAGATGGCAGAAAGAACTGCTGAAACTAACAAAATATTAGTAAGTTAAGAACAGCAAACCTAAAACTGTTACATATCGATTACTTAACGTAGATTTTTTATTCAGAAAAAAATTTAAAAATCTGAAAAGTTTAGATACAAAATTTCTTTGAATGTGATTTTTAATCAATACTGACACTATAAAATTTAACATTGCATTTAACTTTTTCAGACCCAACTAGCTTGCAAAAATGTATTCATTTTATAACTTTAAGGTAAAATGGTACTAAAACTATTAAAATTTCCTGGTGTCAATCCATATTTTATAAAATATAATTTAGCTAAAAGTATAACTGAAATTTTTTATCTAAATAAACCTATTAGTATTTAAAATATTTGTAATTTTAAGAGAAAACATCACATCTCACAATCGTGTATGCTGGGTCTGAAAGGGTTAAAGAAATGATATACCTAAAGTTTTTTAAATTTTAATAAGATTCTTCCTACATCTACGAAATTTTTATAAAGTCATCGATAAAAAAGTTTGTAAAAAAATTTGTAAACAGTTTCCAATGGCACTATACTATTTTTATACTGATTTTTAGTACAATTTTTATTTTTAGTAATCATTTTTGCTATTTTCTTATTACAAATTACGGATTTTTTTACTAATTTTCGCTGCTGATTTCAGAAAAACATATTACTAATTTTTCAAAACCGAGTGCTAAATTTAGCAGAAAACTATACTAATTTAAAACTATTTTTTTTTTGATTTTTTACAATTCTTGTTTAGTTTATATTTGTTACTATTGATATATTCTTAGTTTGGAAATAACACTCAGAATATTTTATTGCGCCTCCAATGCATAAAACGGCAACAACTGGAGAACCGTTTGCAATTTTGACTTAAAATTTCAAGTACGATGAAGTAATTATACGCTTGTTACTTGTTAGAAAAAACATTTTTTTTTTAGATTTTACAGTTTTTTTATTTTTTAGTACAATTTTTTGCTAATTTCAGCAGATTGATTTTAAATTACAGTTTACAGCAATTTACTGAAATTTAGTAGCTGCAACTAATTATTTATACTAATTTCATTGTACTAAAATTATGATATTTAGTAAGTTTTTTTAACTGATTTTAACAAATCGATTTTGAATTGCATTTCACATAAATTTTACTAAAATTTAGTAGCGGCTACTAATTTTTTCTACTAATTTTATTGTACTACAGATCAGCAGACATGTGTTGCTAAAATTAGCAAAAATACCGCTGGCCTCAAAACAGTTAAATTTCCCGTAATAACAGCAAAATTTTCAGTAGCCATTACAGACTTTTTTGGGTGAGTGTACTAAAGGCCATTAACAGTAAAAAAAATAACCTAAAGTTTGAGCGTACTTACTCTGAGAGAATTTTATCGGACGAGCTGTAAACTAAATTTTCAATAAGCTAATGAAGTTTTCTTCTAAAAGTAAAAGCCAAATTTATTAAATTTTATGAAAAAGCTTCACAATTTTTATGAATCTCTTTCTAAAAAAACTTTTTTGGGTGTATGACATTTTTAATAAATAATATGAAATTCTTCATAAAATTTTATGAAAAATTGCATCAATTCAATTAAAAGTTTCAATAGACGAATTCCAGCGAAACTTAATTGAATCAGTGTATAAATCCATCAATAGCATATAGACAATTCACTGAGTGTGCAGTTACAGAAGTCAAATTCTATATAAATTAAAATTTTTTACCTTTAGGTTATTTGTTTTAATTCGAATTTATATTCCTTGAAACGGGTTCGGGTTCAATGTTGCTCTAGTGGAACATGTTTTAGAATTGATGTGGTTTTGAACCGATGTGTATGTACTAGTGTTTCCAATTCGGTTAATCGATTAACCGATTCCTCGATTAATCGCCTCTATTTCGGTTAATGTCGAAACAAATAATTCAAAACTCAAATAATTATTCGATCCGAATAATCGGTTAAAACAGGTCGATTAACCGGTTACAATTTTAATATGGAATTTATCCCTTATTTTTTACTCAAAACTTCATAATTTTCTTAACTGTGGCTAAAAAATTACAAGAAACATAATCACAAATATATTTTATTTGTATTTAAGAAAATTCTATTTGTATTTTAAATTTGTCCAAATACATTTCAAAACTATTCACTTGGATTTAAAAATTTGTAATCTGTATTTCAAAATTGTAAAATTGCATTTAAAATAATTCCATTTGTATTTCAAAATTCTCCAAAAGTATTTCAGAAATTTCCAAATGTATTTCAAAAGAATATTTGTATTACAAAATTTTCCAAATGTATTTAATAAAATTCTAATTGCATTTCAAATTTTTCCAAATGTATTTCAGAAATTTCTATTTCTATTTTAAAAGCATTTTTACAAACATGCCTGTTTTCTCTTCCGTAATGAAAATTTTATAGGAATTATGAGACATGTACGTTAGTAAATACGCTTTTAACATAAAAATAGAAATTTCTGAAATAGATTTCGAAAAATTTGAAATGCAATTAGAATTAAATACATTTGGAAAATTTTGGACTACAAATAGAGTGTTTTTAAATTCCTTTGGAAATTTCTGAAATACAATTAGAGAATTTTTAAATACAAATGGAATTATTTGAAATGCATTTTGACAATTTTGAAATACAGATTTAAAATTTTTAAATACAAATGAATAATTTTGAAATGTATTTGGACAATTTTGAAATGAATTTTGAAACGTTTTTATGCAATTTTAAACAGTGTTTGGACAATTTTGAAAAATTTTTGAACAATTTTAAAACATTTTTGGACAATTTTGAATGATTTTTGGACAAATTTAAAACATTTTTGGAAAAATTTAAAACATTTTTTGATAATTTTGAAACATTTTAGACAATTTTGAAACCCTTTTAGGCAATTTTAAAATATATTTGGACAATTTTAAAACATTTTTGGAGAATTTTAAAACATTTTTAAACAATTATGAAATATATTTGGAATTTTCTGAAATAAAACTGAAAAAGGTGTAGAATACAAGGGAACCCGTAACCGTTTCACTGAAATTAAATTTTTATTCGCATTTGTGACATTAATAATAACGAAATAACCTAAAGTTAACACAAAATGAAAGCTAAAAAAAATCAAATTTAAATGGAATTTGACATTTGTAACTGTACACTGAGAGAAATGTCTACATTCTATTAATAAATTTTTACATTGATTCTATGAAGTTTCGCTGAAGTTCGTACATTGAAAATTTGTATGAAGCTTTCCATTCATTTTCTTAAGAAAACTTCATTAGTTTAGTGGAAATTTTCATTAAAACTGGAATAAAAAGATCCCTGTGCGTATGTTAGCTCAAACTTTGGTTAATTTTGTTTATTGTCAATGGCCCTTAAAAACGGAAAAAGACTGAGAAATTTAACAATTGTTTATGATATTCTTTAGTCTACTAACTTTACTATTCAGAAAATTTTTTTGCAAATTTTTGTAGAGTAAATTGATATTTTCAATTAATTAATATTTTACTCAAATGGAACTAAATCTTTTTTTTATTTCTTCAGAGGAGGAGGGAGAACTTTGGATAATAATTTTTTTAAATGCAAAGTTTTACAGATTAAAAAAAAATTTCGTAAAGAAATAGAAAATCTACCTTTAGGTTATGCTGTTTTCTACTTACTAATTTTTAGAAAACAAATCTAGTTTCAGCAGTTTTTTATTTGCCATTTTTAACTAATTTTTGATAGCTTCAGCTATATTTTTAAATAAATTTTTCTATTAGTATAAGAAATGTTTCAATTTAGATAATCTCAGATTCCGAAACTTTCAACCTTAAGGTACATTTACAAGCGAGAGAAAACTGCTAGAGATCTAGCAAAAACTTCACAAAATAGCTATACTCATTCAAAATAGAGCTAATTAGAGGTGATTTTTGTTTTATCTCTGGCATTTCTGTCTCGAGTAGATTTGCTTTTTAATTTGAATTTTTTTTAAATACATCGTGTTCATATATCATGTTGATATTTAACAAAAACAGGAAGCTGTTAGTGGCTTTGTTGATAAAAAGTTAAGGAAATACATTAATTTTGCTTTAAACGATTAATCGATTAATCGCCAATTTTCTCGAATAACCGACCCGAATAACCGGTTAATCAATTTTAGTGATTTTTCGAATAATACAATAACCGGTTAACCGCCTATGTCGAATAATTGGAAACAGTAGTATGTACACTTTCTTAGGAAAAATAAGAAAAGTTAAAGTTCTTTCAGAATTAACATGTTAATTGTGTAACACTTTTAAAACAAATGCAGCCTTGTCTTAATGGACATGGAGATATAATTTATATTAGTTTAAATTTTTAAAAGAATTGAAACAGTAATGCAAAATTGTCTATTTTATTTCATAAAGCATCCTCCAGCCAGTCGTGTATTTCGTGTGTTTTGTGAAGTTTTAAAAAACACCTTCATTTTGGCCTTTTGTTATGTTCTTAAGGCTTTTTTACAAATGAGCAATTCCATTTTATTTCAACGAACATTTTTTCGGTAGTGTCCGATTTTGATAAAACTTGGTGAATGTGTGTAGTAGTGTATGTATGTTCACAAAACGATTTTTAATTTTTTTGTTTTCGAAAACTGTGGCAACCCTGCAGCTTTGAAATACTGAAAATTGCAGGGTAGGCACTACACTTGTAGCATGTGTAGCATGAATTGTATGCGTTATTACCCACAAGAATATTTTGGGTAATTGAAATTAAAAGATCACACACTCAGTCAAACTCTTATAACAACCACTGTAACAGTCACCACTTTTGGTATTGTACATTTATCGTTGTTTCATACTTTATGAATCTTACCAAAAGTTCTCAGTCCATTTGCTGCATTTCCCACTGTTTATAGAATTGTTTAGTAAGCAATAATGTACTATATATTAAGTTCGATTTTGCCCAATAAAGTAATTACTTTGCTTAACGTCTTAGGGAGCGTATCATCCGCTCCATGCAAAGTTTATAAAAAGTAAACGAAAAGACTTTTTATTTACACACTTAAAATTTCATAACTTTTGTTGTGAGCAAGATATTGAAAAAATTCTTTTTGCGTGGGATTAGTGAAGTTTTTAGGTTTAAGAAATTTATTATTATTTTTTTTTTTTTAAATTTTTAAAATTAAAAAAAAAAAAAAAAAAATAAAATTTATTTTTTGAAAAAAACCCATTTTTTAAAATTTTTATATTTTTGCACAAAATGCCACATATGTGTTCTAAACATCCTAAAAATTTCAGAGTAGAATGCCTCCTACTTTTTGAGATATATTAAAAAATGTAAAAATGTAAACAAAAATATAATTCATTTTTTTGGAAAAAAAAAGTTTTTCTTATAAAAATAGCCACATGTACGTTCTAAATACCTTGAAAATTGCGGAATCTTTTCGAGATATGAGAAAAAATATAAAAGTATTTATAAGTATTTTATTATCTTAATAGGTTTTGGAGTTTCAACTGAATTTGAAAAGGTTTTGGCAGCTATTTCTGTTTTTGAAATAGGTACGAATGAATGGAGTTTTTGTGTTCCTTTAATTGCAACAGATTTTTTAAATCTAGTGTTTAGTTTTATTTCCTCTTCTTCATATTTATTTTTTGTGCAGAATGTTACATTGATATTATGCAAACCCTTAGCGTATTCAAATAAATCTGTAGCATTTACAATTTGATTTTCTATTGGACGCTGAAGACTGGCAAGAGCTGCTGCTCTTTTTAGTGAACCTCCAACTCCATCACAAGGGCCTTTCCCATGTGATGTCGCAAAAAAGTGCCATTCAGCACACAATCAAAATCGGTTTTATGGTATAGTAAATTTACAAAATTTTTTCGATTTTTATACTGAGATGCGCAACCGTCAGAAAAATATATTATTTTTTCAATGTTTTCATTAACATGTTCTTTTATAAATTGTACAAATTTCCTTTGAAATAAATGAACAGCGACTGTGTTGTGCTCCAAAATATCGGAAATGACAACAAAGCTTATGTGATCTATTTTTCCATCTACATTTCGGAAATATGTCACAAAGGGGTGTATAGTGGCTTGAGAATTTGTCCAATGATAGCTCTGTATACAATCTTGGATAACAAATGTGTAATTTTCGGCAAAATCACAGATTGTCAAAAATTCTCCAATTTTTAAATTGGATTTTACCTCATCAAGAAACTTGTTCTGTTCTTTTGCCACAAAACTATGAAAAATTAATTTTATCATTTCTTCAGAAAGTTTGTCCACAAAGTCGTCAGATGGAGATGTTATGGTCAAAAGATTGGATCTGTCTACTTGAACCTATTGTTTGTATGTTATGTTTTCTGTGTTGTTAGTGGAATATGCGTTTTTAAGGGCATCTTTAAGGTAAGTATCCCCTGGACAAAGTGAACAATTTCCCATATAGCATTGTACAGTTGCTGGATTACAAATAGATTGAGCAATCCAATGCTTGTAAGTGGGAAAACCTATAACTTCCTCGTCAGCCAATTCCTTGATTTTCCCCCCAATAAACATAAGTTTCGAATTTTGGTGAATAGCACACACGCAAACTGTATGAGTGCCACTTCCCCCAATCAAAATACATTCTTGTGGTCTCAGCTCTGAAAATTTTGAAATTCCAATTTTTACTGTTGGATAAACTTCTTGAAAGGAATTATGCAATTCTTTCAGATTACAAGGCATCAATCTCTTCTGTTTTTTTCTTTCTCCCCATTACAACTCTTAACAGACTTATAGTCTTTTTTCCCGGGCATAACGCGACTGTTTTTGTCGCTTCTATAAAAATCTTCAACTATAGATTTTGTCTCTGTCGAGAGGCCGGATCGTCTTTTTGGATGCGAAGAAAAATAATAATCGCCATTTTGAATTAGATTTTTAGCTTTACGAGCCATATAGTTTGTAGTTGAAAAGGTTTTTTCTATTTTACCAACACTCCAATAATGTGGCAAAGATGTTAATATTTTAATTTGTCTATCTTTATCATCTTCAGAAGTATTGTAAATCTCTTTTAAGTGGTTTAAAATATCTTCACCATCGCAGGATATATTTTCTAAACTAAAAAGGTTTTTCCTAAATATGGAATTTATATTGCCTAAAATTTCTTTTTGTTTATATTTAGAATAGTTATTTTTAAACTCAATGGGAGATTCATTCAGCGCTTCTAAGCACTCATTCAAATAAAAAAAAAGCTGTGTTCTTCTTTCCATTGAAAGCCTCTTCGGTTGTTTCTTCCGAAAGTGAGCCAATATCATTTCAGACAAACTTTCATCAGCATTGGCAAGTTTTAAAGCTGATGTAGAAGTTCCTGCAACCGTGTCAATTTCAAAATCTTCGAAATTGTTTTCGTTTTTCTTTTTCTTTATCAATGACTTCGCTTGATCTAATAGAGCCATTCTACATGAAGCACAGATATATTGAACATGCAAATATTGTGGAAAACGCTCCCTAAGACTTTGCGAAACTTTACGAACACATTTTATTTAGTTTGTTTTATGCTTGAGTTTTCGGAAAGGATTACAACAAACTTTTCCAAAAGGCATTTTAAGCAAATTAAAAATCTGTGAACAAATGTGTACTGCTTGAAATAAAATAGTTTTTGAAAATTATTATCAGAGAATAAAACTACTACGATGTTGACTTGTCAAAAATCTATAAACAATTAAAAAGCTACTCAACAACGCAAAGACATTAAAGAAATCTAAATCGTTTTCATCGTTTTGTTTTTGAAATAACGGAACTTCTTAAGCATCAGCAAAAACAATTTTTAATGAATAAAAAAAATGTTTCCAATGAAGCAAACTTAACTTATTAACTCAGTGGCACGTAGCAACTAGTAAAAGAGAGTATTTCTTATAAACATACCAGTACATTTTTTAATATATCTCAAAAAGTAGGAGGCATTCCACTCTGAAATTTTTAGGATGTTTAGAACACATATGTGGCATTTTGTGCAAAAAATATAAAAATTTAAAAAATGGGTTTTTTTCAAAAAATAAATTTTAATTTTTTTTTTTTTTTTTAATTTTAAAAATTAAAAAAAAAAAATAATAATAAATTTCTTAAACCTAAAAACTTCACTAATCCCACGCAAAAAGAATTTTTTCAATATCTTGCTCACAACAAAAGTTATGAAATTTTAAGTGTAGTGCCTACCCTGCAATTTTCAGTATTTCAAAGCTGCAGGGTTGCCACAGTTTTCGAAAACAAAAAAATTAAAAATCGTTTTGTGAACATACATACACTACTACACACATTCACGAAGTTTTATCAAAATCGGACACTACCGAAAAAATGTTCGTTGAAATAAAATGGAATTGCTCAAATAGAAACTTTGATACATATTTTTTTTAAAACATTTGCGCAAAATTTTATTAAAAATTGGGAGTCTGATGGTACAATGTCGACTTGTTTGCGGTTGCTCGAAAAAGGTATTTAAGGACCTATTTCACACGATTTTTAAAGAATTTGATGCTATTTTGGTTAGTATTTGTTTTTTCTAAGCTTTTCTGGTAATTTTGTAGCTCAGATTAAGAAAATTGTGAAGTTTTGGGGAAAAAATTAAGGAAAAATTCCATATTAAAAATGTAATCGGTTAATCGACTAATTTTAACCGATTATTCGGGTCGAATAATTATTTGTTTCGATATTAACCGAATTAGAGGCGATTAATCGAGGAATCGGTTAATCGATTAACCGAATTGGAAACACTAAACATAATACAATTCTGTGGCAGAAAACAATCTTTGCGTTTTCTAGTGAAATATATTGCCTGAGTTTTGTCAGAGTTTAACATAATCTTTCATTTGTTAAAATATGATTGCAATTCAATTAATGCTCTTTGAAGATTAGTAATTACATCAGTAGACAATATTTCGGAGCTGAGAACCGCTGTGTCATCAGCAAATATTGACATAGTACAGTAGTCTAATTGGGGAAAATCGGCTGTATATAGGTTGTAAAGAATAGGAGACAGACAGGAACCTTGAGGACAACCTGCAGTCAGAGGAACACTCTCAGAAGAGTATGAACCGATATGAACTTTAAAAGTTCGAAGATGGAGAAAACTATGAATGATTTTAGTAAGCTGTATGGGAAAGTTATTAAAAACAAGCCCGTCATGCCAAAATGAGTCAAAGGCAACTTTGACATCTAGTAATACCATGCCTGTTGATTTTTGGAGATTAAAGTTTTCGTTGACTAGCTTTCTTATTCTTATCAGTGGATGTGCAGTATTGTGTTCTCTGCGAAAACCAAACTGCTGAGGCGGAATAATGTTATTGGTTTCTATAAAATCTACTAATTTAATTTTAATGATTTTTTCCAGAATTTTGCTTATTGAAGACAATAAGCTTATAGGTCGGTACGAAGAAGGGCAATCTGGAGGTTTTTTTTGCTTTTTAATTGGAATGACTTTGGATTCTTTAAATGCTTGTGGAAAATAACAAAATTTTAGGCAAGAGTTCATAATGACTGTTAAGAATTTAATTCCCTTTTGGGGAAGTGCTTTTAAACACCTATTATTGACACCATCTATTCCTGGCGATTTTCTATTCTTAAATGATTTGATTATGCCAGCGATTTCCAAAGTAGTTGTTGAAAAATCCTCCGAATGATTAACATTCAACGATCGAAATGATTCAAGAGTATTATCAACTAATGAATTTGTAAAAGGGTTTCCAAGATTTGCTGAAATGGAATGGTTCAGAGCAAATGTTTGAGCCAAAATTTCACCTTTTTCTTGGTTGGTAGTATAACGGTAATCGTTTTGTTTCAGAATGGGAATACTTCTGGACTTCTTCCTTAATATTTTGGTTAAATTCCAAAATCGTGGAGAGCCTTTATCAAGAGTGGATAGCATATGTTCCCACATGCTGAAAAAAATCGCCCTGCAGGAAACATATTTGTTGGTGATATATTTATGTTTGGAAGAACTGTCAAAATATATTTGCCATGTTTTTAATATAATATGTTTGCCAGCAAATATAATATTTTTGCTTGTAAACATATGTATGTTTGAATCATATGAAATACATCTACTCGCAAATATATAAATTTTTGCAGGCAGGCAAACATATATATATATTTATCATTATTAAATTTGCACTCCACAAATATAATAATGATAAAATAAAAATGCAAATATATTTTTGTTTAAGTGGGAAAATATGACTAACATTCAAACATTACAGTGTTTGCCTGGAGACATACGTATTATAACGATAAAAATAAAATAATTGGAAACACACCTCAAACATAAGTATAGTAGTTTATAAACATATATAGAATTGCCTGTAAATATATCCAACAATCTCTTTTTTCTGCGTTCTAAATTTTTCGATCTCTTCACGAATTTTTTGATTTAGCATTTTCACTTGATACTGGTCATTTGTATTCCTATATCGTTGCCAATCTCGCCTGAAGTTATTTCTTTGTTTAATCATATTTCTCACGAAACATGGTAGGGATTTCCTTACATGTGAGGTATATCTCTTAGGAACACTACACTCAATTGCATCGTTTAAAACCTCTTTAAATTTTAAAAGGAGATTATCAATATGTTCGCAATTTGTGATATTGTTAATATCTGGTAAATTAAGGTGCCGATTTATGAATCTAGCATAGCTATTCCAGTTGGCATTTACAAAGTCGTAGTTGAAAGTTGTTGTGTTATTATAAGAATTATTTAAAATGATCTTCACTGGTAAATTGTCAGAGCTTAATTCATTTAAAACTTCTGCAGAAGATATTATATCAGGTAAGTTTGTTAAAAATATGTCAAGGGTAGATCCGTGCCTGTTAGCACTAGTAGGCACATAAGTATGATCACTTGGATATAAAATTTCAATATTGTAGGAGTCTAACTTTTCGAATAATATATTTCCCCAACCATTTGCCCTTAAGCAACCCCATGACTGGTGTCGACAATTAAAATCGCCACCCAGTATATATTTATTATCACGACTAAGTTTGTGAATATCAGAAGCAAATTGTCTTTTCCTAATTCCGTCTCTACCTACTAAACCACCCGAAAAGTAGCATGAGTAAATATTTATACAATCGGTGTTAGTAAAAATTTTGACTCCAATATTCTGTATTAGGTTAGTATTAACTATAGGAATTAATTGGTGAGGTATATTTTTTTTAATAATTACTGCTACCCCACCCCTCTTGCGTTTATTCTGTCATTTTTGTAGACATAAAATTCATTATGTCTTATAGATTTATCCGATTTTAACCCTGTTTCAGTAACTAAACAAACGTGTATATTATTGGAAATTAAAAATTGAAATAACTCTAAGCTTTTATTGTGAATGTCTCTTGCATTCCAAGTTATCACTTTGATGTCATTGTGAGCCATTACGATAAAAATTTAACTGCAAGGTTTGTGATGACTTCGAATTGCTCAGCTTTAGACTTACAGCTTTGCAGATTAGTTATTAACTCTAGAGTTAGATTTTTGATTTCTTCAATAGAAAATAGTTCGTTAGGACCGCCAGTGTTATTGGAGTTATTTCCACTGTTGTTTATGCCATTTCTTTGTGATATCCAGTTACCGGATGGGGCTGGTACACTTTGGCGTAGTGTGTTAGGATAGTTGTTATTAAAGTTTCTATTTAACTGACGTCCAAAATTATTGGGTATGTTGCGTCGTTGTACTGGTTGCGAACGTTGTCGAATATTTAAATAGTTGACCTTGCTAGGACATTGATCGAAAGTAGCCTTGTGCAAGCCATTGCAATTTGCACATTTTGTTGCAGTTTCATTGCAATATGGCTTTATATGGTTTTTCACTTTTTGTAGCATAAGTGAAATACTCATATTCGCCTTTGAGTATATTGCTTATAATTTCAAAATCTGTTTTAGATTTCAGGAACAATTTAAGGCCAATTGAAATTTTCCTTATGGCGTAAACAGTGATTTTGCTCAATTTACAAAGCTCATGAACTTCTTCGATTTTAACTTTCAGAATTGTTATTGGAGGAATGTGAACTTTAACAGTTTTTTCCATTATCATTTCATAAACATTAGTTTTATCATCTTCAATTGTTTGAAGGGGAGAAAAAAAGTTGTAGAAATTTGATGTACTTGGAACATTATCATTTGCTTTTGGTTTTTTGTTCTTGTTTTTAACGCTCATTGCGTTCGCATTGTCACTGGTATGTGACCGTTTAATTTTTTTATTGTTTTTGTTTTTAATAGTTATGTTTTTGCAAGTAAATCTTTTTTGTTTTTTTTTTTCATTAATTGTATTGTTGTAACACAACACTGCCAATGAAGAAAAGTTATCAACGAGAGTATTTACAAACATTACTCAACAGAACCTTTTCAAATTTATCATTCGGATATATTTTTCTATATATAAAAGAATAACGTGACTGACTGACTGACTGACTGACTCAACATCGCCCAGCCCAAACCGCTGAAGCTAGGAAGTTGAAATTTGGTATGTAGGTTCCTCTTTCGGCGTAGACGTCCGCTAAGACGGGATTTTTGGAAATTCCTACCGGAACGGGCAAAAAGGGGAAAAGTCTCCCCCTTGGCGGCCTGCCAAAACCCCTTTGGCTAGAAAGCTGAAATTTAAGATATGTGTTCCTTGGAGTATGGGCTAACTTCTCTGGAAAGTACTTTCTGGAATTTTGGACAGGGACGTTGTAAAAATGGGGGTTAAAAAGGGGAAAAAGGCCCCCCTTGACGGCCTGCCCAAACCGCTGGAGGTAGGAAGTTGAAATTTGGTATAAAGATTCCTCCACTATCGTAGACATCCACCAAGACGGGAGTTTTGGAAATTTTTACAGGGACGGGCACAAAGGGGAAAAAGTCTCCCCCTTGACGGCCTGCTCAAACTGCTGGAGCTATGAAGTTGAAATTTGGTATGTAGGTTCCTCGACCGGTGTAGACGTCCGTTGAGACGGCATTTTTGGAAATTCTTATCGGGAGGGGCAAAAAGGGGACAAAAAAAGTACCTTTTTCCAAAAAAGTACCTTTTCCCAAAAAAGTACCTTTTCCCAAAAAAAATACATTTTTCAGAAAAAGTACATTTTTCCAAAAAAAGTACCTTTTTCCAAAAAAAGTACCTTTTTCCAAAAAAATTACCTTTTTCCAAAAAAAGTACCTTTTTCCAAAAAAACTTCTTTTTTCCAAAAAAAATTCCTTTTTCCAAAAAAAGTACCTTTTTCCAAAAAAAAGTACCTTTTTCCAAAAAAAGTACCTTTTTCCAAAAAAAGTACTTTTTCCAAAAAAAAAGTACCTTTTTCCAAAAAAAGTACCTTTTTCCAAAAAAGTACCTTTTTCCAAAAAAAATTCCTTTTTCCAAAAAAAATTCCTTTTTCCAAAAAAGTACCTTTTTCCAAAAAAAGTACCTTTTTCCAAAAAAAGTACCTTTTTCCAAAAAAAAGTACCCTTTTCCAAAAAAGTACCTTTTTCCAAAAAAGTACCTTTTTCCAAAAAAGTACCTTTTTCCAAAAAATATACCTTTTTCTAAAAAATGTAACTTTTCCAGTACTTTTTCCCAAAAAAAAAGTACCTTTTTCTAAAAAAATTTTCCTTTTCCAAAACAAGTACCTTTTCCAAAAAAAGTAACTTTTTCCAAAAAAACATACATTTTTCCAAAAAAAAACACCTTTTTAAAAAAAATACCTTTTCCAAAAAAAGTACAAATAAAGTACTTTGTAAAAACAAAGTATCTTTTTCCAAAATATTTCGTTTTTCAAAAAAGTACCATTTAAAATAATATATAATTTCAAAAAAACTACTTTTTTTCCTCCCCCCACGGATATCTCTACTAAAACAAGGTTTCTTGATATTCGGCATAGACGTGCGCTAAGACGGGATTTTTGGAAATTCCTACCGGAACGGGCAAAAAGGGGAAAAGTCTCCCCATAAACAGTCTCACAAATTGGAAAAGTGCCTGCCCAAACCACTGGAGGTAAGAAGTTGAAATTTGGTATAAAGGTTCCTCCACTGTAGTAGACATCGACTAAGTTTGTATTTTTGGAATTCCCTACAGGATATCCCAAAAGGAAACTCGGTATGTGAGTTCCTCCTTCTGTGTAGGCGTCCGCTTAGACGGAATTTTTGAAATTCCTATCGGGAGGGGAAATAAGGTAAAAGTCTCCTCCTGACGGCTTGCCCAATCCCTTTTGGCCAACCTAAAATTTTAAATATGTATTCCTTGGAGTAGGACTAACTCACCGGCAACGTAATTTTTCTATTTTGGAACAGGAACATAGTAAAAATGGTGGTTGAAAGGGAAAAATGTCCCCACTAACGGTCTGCCCAAACCGCTTAGGCAATGCAGTTGAAATTTGGTATGAATGTTCCTCATCCATCGCAGAGGGCCGCGAAGATGGAATTTTTGTAAATTCCTAAAGGGAGGGGCAAAAAGAAGAAAAGCCTCACCTTGGGGGCCGGTAAAAACCCCTTCGGCTAGAAACCTGAAGCTTAAAATGTGGGTCCCTGGAGTAAGGGCTAACTTATTAGAAAGATACTTTTTTGAATTTTGGACAGGGTCGTTATAAGATGGGGGCTCAAAAAGGGAAAGTTGCCCCTTAACGACCTGTCCAAACTGCTGGAACTAGGAAGCTGAAATTCGGTACTTAGGTTCCTCTTCCAGTCTAATTCCAATCGGGAGGGACAAAAAAAGCAAAAGTGTCCCCCTTGACAGCCTGCTCAAACTGCTGGAACTAGGAAGCTGAAATTCCCTGTCGATGGATTTTCGGAAATTCCTACCGAGAGGGGCACAAATAGTAAAAGTTGGCTAGAAACCTGAAATGTAAAACATATGTTACTTGGAGTATGGGCTCACTTACCGGGAAGGTGCTTTTTGGACAGGGACATTGTAAAAATGGGGATTAATGAAGCGAAAAGTGCCGATTAAAGCCCTGCCCAAACCGCTGGAGGTAGGAAGTTGAAATTTGGTATTAAAGTTCCTCCTCTATTGTAGACATCCGCTAAGATGAGATTTTTGGAAATTTCTACAGGTAGGGTCAAAACAGGAAAAGTCTCCCCCTTAACGGCCTGGCCAAACTGCTGGAACAAGGGATATAGAGACCTAAAATTATGTATGTAGTAGGTTCCTCCTCCAACGCAGACGTCCTCTAAGACGGAATTTTTGGAAATTCCTAACGGGAGGGGTAAAAACGGAAAAATTTCCCCCCTTGATGGCCTAACCGAACCCTTCGGCTAGAAACCTGTAATATATAATATGTTTTCCTTGGAGTATGGGCTAACTTATCGACAAGGCATTTCTAGGACTTTGGACAGGAACATGGTAAAAATGGTGGTTCAAAAGGGGAAAATTGCCCCCCCCCCCCCTTAACGTCAGCGTCTTTAGCTAGAAACCTAAAACTTAAAGAACAAATGTATATGAAACACTAAAATTAAGAAACTAAATAGGAAACGAGTGGAATTGAAACACTACACAAGTGGAATGAAATGGATATAAACGTTGAACGAGTGGAATTGAAATTATAGACAATGCAAATGGATTGGAAGAGGGAATTACCTGTTCAAACACTATCCACGGAATATGAAACTTATGTAGCATTGAAACATACTCTCCAAAAAGTTAAACAAATTTTCTAAAAGAGAAAAAACCTTAGAAAAGGAATGGAACTTATATATTCCGATATTTAAACTTCATGTAACGAAGCACCGGTGGAAGAAACCGACGCAGTAAATTTTCCAACTGAATTTGTGAATTTACTTGAATTGCCAGGTCTACCTTTACATAAACTGGAATTAAAAAAAAAACTTTAAGACACGCTAACAACGTAGCGGGCTTTGCCCGCTATTTTTAATATTATAAAATGCTTTCCAACCCTGCTTTACGTTATTTATTTTCATTCAAAACACAAATGAACAAAACTATTTACGGGTCTATCTACCTAAGTTCGCACTTTACCAAATTATCTTAACATACACACGTATATTGCAATTTATTATGGATTCATTACTAACAATCCACTTTCATGAGAAAAAGTGATCAAATATTTATTTATTTTAAACCCATTGTTGTGCAGAATTATTTATTTGTGGTGGCTGGGTGAAGGCTTTTATTATAAAAACTGTACTTTAAATAAAAAGCGAATTTAAAAAAAATTGTCGGGGGGGGCTGCGCCCGCTAACAACGTAGCGGGCTGTGCCCGCTAGTATTTTATAAATAACCAACAAATGTATGTTACTATGATAGACAAATTCACAAAATACGCAATGATCGAAGAGATATCCGATAGAACAACTCTTACACTGATCAAAGCTTATCTGAAGTTATTTATTTTAATGAAGAAACCAAAATAACTTACTCTGGATAACGAAAAAGTATTTAAATCACCACTATTTACTGATTTTTTGGAAAAACAAAATATTCAATATCATTTCATAACACCTAATCGACACACAGGAAATTTCGATATCGAAAGATTTCACGGAACAATGAAAGAACAAATACGAATATTAAAAATTAGAGAAATAGAAAATGATATCAATCTACATATAGATTTACCAATACAAGCCTTAAGCAATTATAATAATTTACTTCACCTCACTACAGGTAAACAACCTATAGACTTACATTTTTCCAATAAAATAAACCTTCAAGAAATATTTGAAAGAATGGAAGATAAAAAAGAAAAATACGTGAATATAGAAACAAAAATAGAACGAAGGAAAAGATAAACTCTAACTATGTGAAGACATATAAAAACAAATTAGATCAGAAAGTAAAGAAAGTTAACATAAAGAAAACATATAATAAAAAATACACTAATAATAATCAAGAATTTCATAAGGATCAATTCATTAAAGAAAAGAAATATATTTCCAGATCTTTGGAAGTCCTTATCGATCCTATTGATGATCAACCTAGCTGTAGCACAAAAGCTATTAACAACCGATCTTAATCAAGGAAATGGATTCACTATCATCCAAACAGGAGAGATATCCTTAATTCAAAATTACTCGAAAATATTACACATATTCAAAACTGACGATTATTTAACTTACATTAACTCATTAGAATGCGAAATAATGACACTAGACGACGCATATTTACAACATCGAATTAAACACACTAAACTACAATTATTGAGTTTGATACCCAGATCCCGTGCTAAAAGGGGACTAATCAATATTTTTGGAATAGGATTAAAATGCCTGTCCGGAACAATGGACGATGATGACAGGACGGAAATTGAAGAAAAAGAATCAATACTCTTAATAACCATAACATAATTGAACAATCAAATGGACAAATCAAAATCAATGCTCATTTTGAGGAACAATTAAAAACATTAACAAATTTACAAAACCTACAGACTAAATGTGTTGCCATATTTGCAAAAAAAAATAGTAGTTCTTGCAAAATATGCTGTAAGTCATCTTTTGAAAATAGTTCAATTGAGCAAGTAGTTGAGTTTATTTTTATTGAAATTTTATCATTTGGCAAAAAGTTGTTGGTGGGTTGCGTTTATAGGCCAAATAAGAGAATACCTTTAACCGTTTTGTATTCTACACTTGAAAATCTTGCCTCAGAGTATGATGATATAGTCATTACTGGAGATTTTAATTCAAATGTCTTAATGGAGACGGCACTCCCTGATAATATGTTACCGTTTGGCCTTTTTCCAGTTAACATGACAAACCCAACACACCATACGTCCACAACAAGCACGCTGATTGACCTTTTCCTTGTGTCTAACACAGCTAACGTAATTTTGTATGATCAGATATCTGCGCCATGTTTTTCTAAGCATGACCTTATTTTTCTAACTTATAACTTTCAAGTTCAACAAGCTAAACAGTGTTTCAGTTATCGTGACTTTAAACACCTAGATTTTAATCGTTTATATGAATATTCCTCTTACATTGCCTGGAGTGACATCTATTTTATGTCCTCCGTTGATGAGCAATCTTTATTTTTGGAGCACAATATTCAACATCTTTTTGACTTAACTGTACCTCTGAAACATAAGAAAACAACACCTAAACAAAAACCCTGGTTTTCAAATGCTGTTGAGAATGCTATACATCAAAGAGATTTTGCATATGCCAGGTGGAAAAGATTTAAAACTTCCGAGCTTAAAATACAATATTCCGCTGCCAGAAAACATGTTAATAAACGTATCAGATTTGCAAAAACCGAATATTATTCCAAACGATTTAGTACTGCAATCAATACTCAACAAACTTGGAACACTATTCGTGAAATAGGAATTGGCAATGCAAACAACAATATTGACTGCCAAGTGGATGCAAATATGCTTAACAGAACGTTTACTAACACCCCTGTAACCCAAGCAAATCCCACTTTTTTTAATTTTTCCTCAGACACGTTAGATACTGATAATGAGATAATCGGTGAACATTTTCAATTTTCTTGCGTTACTCAATATGACGTTATTACAACATGTTCTTTGATAAAATCAAACGCAGTGGGTAGTGATAACTTACACCCAAAATTCATAAGATTACTTTTGCCCTTGATTTTGCCGTATGTTACTCATCTGTTTAATACTATTATAATGTCAAGTATGTATCCGTTAAACTGGAAACATGCAAAAATTTTGCCATTACCTAAGTCGAATGGAGAATACAGACCTATAGCCATCTTGTGTTTCCTATCGAAAGTTTTAGAAAAACTTTTGTATAAACAAACGATTACATATGTCAATAATCATAATTTGCTTAACAGTATGCAATCTGGTTTTCGTCAGAATCATAGCTGCGTTACGGCTCTTGCGGAAGTAAGTGAGAATATACGGCAAGGACTGGAAAATGGGAACATTAATTTTTTAGTGCTTCTGGACCATTCTAAGGCTTTCGATACGGTAGACCATGATATACTCATTAAAAAACTGAAATACTTTTTTAGATTTAACGATACATCTACTAAACTTATATCATCATATCTTTCGAACCGCACACAATCGGTGTTTGTAAACAATGTATATTCAGATAGCTTATCCCTTATTAAGGGGGTGCCTCAAGGTTCTATTTTAGGTCCACTTTTATTTTCCTTATACGCAAATGATTTGCCAGAGCAACTGACTAAATGTAAAGTACATTTATACGCAGATGACGTGCAGCTAACTTTAAGTAGCCCAGTTCAAAATATTGCTTCAGGTATAGCTTATCTAAATGATGACTTAAACAGAATCTACCTTTGGGCTTCTGCAAATGGACTCTGTCTGAACCCGCGTAAATCTAAATGCATTGTAATACGAAAGAAAAGTTTAGTTCCCTCGATTTCTGAGGATATTGTTTTAAATGGTGAGAAGATTGAAATTGTAAACACAGCGAAGAATCTTGGTATAATTTTCAATAGCAATTTGACATGGACTGATCATGTCAATTCACTGGTTGGTCAAACCTATGTAAAGCTACGAGCTGTCTGGTCAACACAATATTTTACCCCGTTAAGAATTAGGGCATTACTTGCCAAGACGTACTTGATTCCCTCCCTGATGTATGGTTGTGAATTATTTGGAAGCTGTGATTCAGTTAGCTATAGAAAACTAAATGTCTTATTTAACAATATTATTAGATATGTGTATGGATTGAAAAGGTTTGATCATGTTTCCTCTGTTTCAAATAACCTTTACGGAGTCTCTTTCGAAAATCTGATAAAAATTCGCACCCTGATGTTCTTGCATAAATTAATAAACAGTCAAACCCCCAGGTATTTATTTGACAAAATACGTTTTTTCCAATCGCCACGAAACCGAAATATTGTAATACCTCGACATCAATTCCTAATGTCTGAATGGCAATTTTATGTACATGCCGCTCGTCTTTGGAATAATCTTCCACTAAGTCAACAAGTAAATAGCAATGCTAATAGTTTCAAAATATTTTTATTTAATTTTTTCAAATAATTTTTATTTTTTTCTCTTTATGATTATCAATATTGTTATATTTGTAATAAGTTTGTTATGTTAATAATTTATAATTAATTAATAATATGAAAATAATTTTTTTTGTAACGTAATACGCTCCTGTACTATAAATATAAGACTCAGTCTTGTTGTACAGGAAATGGAATCAATTAAATAAATAAATAAATAAATAAATTACTTAGACGAAATATGGAATTAATCAATCAAACTAAAATAGATTCACGCAAAGCTTACCTCAGATACGAAATTGAACATGTCGGGAAATTGATTGAACAAGCTAGAGAATTGCTATTGACTTCAAAATTGCGAACATTAACAGGGATATACTAACGGATCAGGAAATTAATGACTTTAACATTACATTGGAAAAAATGGAAAACATCGAATTAGATGTTGCGACTCAACACAAAAACATAATTTTTATAATTAAGGTACCTAACATGACTCAAAACAACTATAAAGAAATTGTTATACAACCAATACCTAATTTTAACAAAAAACAGTTAACCTTAGTTAATAGGAACTACTTAATGAAAGATAATATAATCTATGAAAAAACTAACAAAATATCTAACCTAAATGAGGAGAAAGATAATTGTATTCAACGCACATTTAACAAAAACCATATGCATTGTAATTATGAAACCAATACTTTAACAGAGATTATGGAAATTGGAGTTAACGCGATTATAATAATTAATGGAAATTTTAAAGTAAATCACACATGTAATGAATTCCCACTCACCCTGAATGGAAACTATTTAATATATGTTGAGGACTGCCAAATTTATCTAGATAAATGGTATAACAGGAAAGGTTATTCTAATACAATAATTGTACCTAATCCTATTAGAAACATAACAACTAATGATTCACCAGGGTTCGGGTCAAAATTTTGTGTATAACAAAATCCTGTTTTCAAAATCCTGCTTTTCGTAATACTGTTTTACAAAATACTGTATAACACAATACTGTTTTGCAAAATCCTGTTTTACTGAGCGGCGAAAATTTTTGTAAAACTAATGCAAAAAAGCGCGCGCTTTGTTGCTTTATTTTTACAAAAATTTTAATATGAAGATGAAGATTTACTTAAACTGTGCGAGTGGTTTGAAAAAAACTACATCAAGGGCTCATATCACCCAAAATATCCTGGAACCTTTTGGTCGGTTTACGATGACAGTAAGAAATCCTATCCAAGAACTCAAAATAGTGTGCAGTTGGGTAATCAGGTCGTGGTAGCTGTAAATACCATTTCAAAACGCGCGAATGGAGAAAGATGTTACATAAATTTAAAGAAAAGCGTACACAAACATTAAAAGAGTTATAAGAAAAAGGTGTGAATTAAGCCATACAGGCTATCTAAAGTGAATTGCAAAAAATCTTGTACTATTTTAAGTTTATAAAATGCATTGAAATTAATTTTTTGTTAGTTTTTGAAAATTATATACTTTTGTTGAAGTTATTTTTAATAAAATAAATTTTGTAAACCAGCATTTTTACTTCACAGAATTTTGCAAAACAGTATTGTGAAATCCAGTATTTTGCAAAACAGTATTATGAAAAACAGGATTTTTAAAATTTTTTTGACCAGTATTTTGTCTAAACAGTATTTTACATAACAGTATTATATGGATGAAATCAAAAAATGTGATAAATTTTTGGGCCAAATTTGTGAGAACCAAAAGTGTTAATATTTCGGTTTTTTCTTAATGGAATCAGTAAGTATAGTCAGAGAACTTATATTCTTAGAGAAGGTGCATTAGAAAGCTCACTTTTTTTTGAGCTTTCTATGGCGTGAACGATGAGGGCAAAAATTTGATTTTAGCAAATTCTACTTCATCACTAGATGACGTTAGTGTTCCCGTGAACTGAAGGGACAAATTATTTTTGTTTACGAAATGTGGTAAGGTAGCACATGTAAGAAATGTAATAGGCGAGCAGCAAAATTAGGATGGTTGAAAAAAACAAAAATCAAGAAATTTTTTTTTTCTTTTCGGCGAGGGGGTTTCATATTATTACATGTTATTGTTTATGATATTTGGGTGTGCGGGGGTGTAGAAAATGATTTTTTTATTGGTGGATAGGTTTCTTGACATGGGGGTATAGTTAAATGTTTGTAACTTAAGGGACGAGGAGGGATGGGTAGATTTTTGTTTTAATGGGTATAAATTGCATTAGATGCGTGTGTATGTGCATTTTTGTTTACATTTGTAACAACAATAAGCTTTACACGCAGGAGCAACAACAATGTTTACAATGTTTTTTTTTTTGTTGTTGTTTTGGTTTTTTTATTTTGTTTTTTTTTTGTTTGGTGAAGCAAAAGATAAGCAAACCAACAACAAACATACTGTTTTTTATTGTTGGACAAAAATATTTTCTATCATTATATATGGTGTTAAAACTTATTAAATTTAAATTTTTTTGAATTTGCCAAATTTCACTATTCTTTGAAATTTGGCAACATGGCTTGTGTTCGTATATTGTGTATTACAATTACTAACATAAAATATTTTTGGATTTAAAATCTAAAAAACATCTTTATTTCTGTTTGTAAAAATGGTAATGTATATTTGAAATTTTTGAAATATTTGAAATATTTGCAATATTTCAAAAATTTCAAAATATTTAAAAAAAGGAAGCTAAGTATTTTACTTAACTACATATTTCATTTATTTCAAAATATTTTTATTTCAGCTTTGAAGTATTAATATTAACAAAATATTTATATTTCAGCTTTGAAATATTAATATTTATTTACTTACTCCAAATTATTTGAAATAAATAAAAAAATATTAAAACTCAAATATAAATATTTGTTTACTTACTTAAAAACTTTTTTAAGTAAGTAATAAAATACTTGTACTTGAACTTTCAAATATAATTACGAAAAATATTTCAAATTGTTAATTTAAGTAAATATTTTTAAGTAACTATACAGCTTTGTTCCTGGCACGAGCAAATTTTTTTTATAAAACAATTAACAATAAAAAAATACTATATAGGTAAATTATTTTTTCGAAAATCTATTTTTCAATACTGATAAGCATATACATTCAAAAGTGCTTGACAGTTACTACATGACAATTGTTTGTGTAGTAATCAGTAGTAGTTGTTTTCAACTGTAATTACTGTTGTTTTCCTATGGAAAAATATAAAACAATTGGTATGACAGTTATTTAAAGAACTAACAAGAAGTACTGCAATTTTTTAGCACTTGGTTTAAGTAGTTATTTTTAATATGATAATAAACAACTACCAAAACAGTATTTTCACAGTAAACTGTTATTTTTGTTAGTTATTTTAAAAGCACAAATTTTTTTCAATTTCGTTTAATTTGAAAAATTCATGGTTAGTTTATATATGTTCCCAGTGTAGAAAATCATTACCAGATATGTGGTTATGTAACTACATACTTGGTAATGGTAACTAGTTACTTTTGTTATTACATTTTTTATTACCTTTATATGGCGATGTCGCGAAAAATAATGAGTTGTCGTTACACACCAGCATACGAAAAATCAAAAAATATATCGTTACCTATGTGCTTACCAGTACTGACAAAAATAATGAGTCTAAAAATAGATTTTCTAAAAAATAAATTATATAAAAAAAAATATTTTTTATTGTATTGTATTTTTTTTTTTTTTTAAATAAAATTTGCTGGTGCGGGAATCGAACCTGGGTCTACAGATTGCCAGTCGACAGCTCTACCATCTGAGCTATATCGACATGTAATATTTAATAGATAAAAACACAATTGACCTGCTGCACACAAGTAAGCTTACTCGCCAACATACAAAAAATCAAAAAATATGTGGTTACATATATCCTTACCAGTGTTTAAAAAATATTGAGTCTAAAAATAGATTTCAAAAAATTTTCAAAAAAATCTAAAAAATTATTTTCTATTTGAAATAATGATAAAAATAAGTAATTATCAGTAACTCATTATTATATGTTTTAAAATAATACAGAAGGTAAGTGGGTGTCATTACTGGTAGTCCAAAAAATAATGATATGTCATTACCGTTTCTACACTGGGTTGTTATTGATATATTCCTAGCATGCAAATAAAAATCAGAAATTCTTATTGTATCACCAATCCATTAAAGCATAATAACTGAAGAAACGTTAGGAATTTTCGCTTTGAATTTTAAATATGCTGAAGTAATTACACATATTTTTGTAATCGAGAGAAAAAAAATTGTTTTTTTTATAAAAATATACTTTTATAATATCAAAAGGATTAAGAGTAAAAAAAACAATGGTTTTTACACATTTTGTCAGTTGCTTTAAAATTTTTGTAGTAAAAATTTTTCAGTTAATTTTACGATATTGTTAGTTGTTTTTAATGTATTTCTTAGTTATTTTTTAACACTTTAAAATAACAACATTTTTAGTTATTTTAAAGTTAAATGCCTTTGTCATTTTTTTAACTGCATATACCTTTTTTTTAACTGCCATTTTCAATAGATTATACCGACAAACTTTTTTGAGTGTATATGACGACATTTTTTTTGGTTTTCTACTATGCTGGCGTATAAGCACAACTCATATTTTGTTCGTAAAGACTGCTGCAGATGTAATTTAAAACAAATGAAATTTTATTTGAAAACTTGACTACTACAATTTCATTAGATTAAACTTACATTTTCTTTTTGACTGTTAATAACACTATGCGACAGTCAAAATCGGGATGGGATGAAACCAACGGGAAATGTTATATCGGTCAAAAACAAGTTATACGTGTCCCGGCGTTTCGCTGGGTCACGTCTAGGAATCGAGATATATCTTTTTTTTGACATAACTCGAGAACCACTAGTCCGATTTTGCTCAAACAATTTTAAAAAAAATTAAAAATTACAATTCCTTTAATCTGTGCATATAACGGTTTTCTATATATTCAACAGTTTTGCCGGTAAAAATAAATGTATGAAGAAAAAAATATTTTTTGCCTAAAATATTAAAAAAAAGTAATAAACAAAAGGTTATTTGATTTTTATGGTAGCGGTAACAAACATTTATTTTTACCGGCAAAACTGTTGAGTATGTATATAGAAAACCGTTATATGCACAGATTAAAGGAATTGTAATTTTCAAGCAAAATCGGACTAGTGGTTCTCGAGTTATGTCAAAAAAAAGATATATCTCGATTCCTAGACGTGACCCAGCGAAACGCCGGGACACGTATAACTTGTTTTTGACCGATATAACATTTCCCGTTGGTTTCATCCCATACCGATTTTGACTGTCGCATAGTGTTATTAACAGTCAAAAAGAAAATGTAAGTTTAATCTAATGAAATTGTAGTAGTCAAGTTTTCAAATAAAATTTCATTTGTTTTAAATTACATCTGCAGCAGTCTTTACGAACAAAATATGAGTTGTGCTTATACGCCAGCATAGTAGAAAACCAAAAAAAATGTCGTCATATACACTCAAAAAAGTTTGTCGGTATAATCTATTGAAAATGGCAGTTAAAAAAAAGGTATATGCAGTTAAAAAAATGACAAAGGCATTTAACTTTAAAATAACTAAAAATGTTGTTATTTTAAAGTGTTAAAAAATAACTAAGAAATACATTAAAAACAACTAACAATATCGTAAAATTAACTGAAAAATTTTTACTACAAAAATTTTAAAGCAACTGACAAAATGTGTAAAAACCATTGTTTTTTTTACTCTTAATCCTTTTGATATTATAAAAGTATATTTTTATAAAAAAAACAATTTTTTTTCTCTCGATTACAAAAATATGTGTAATTACTTCAGCATATTTAAAATTCAAAGCGAAAATTCCTAACGTTTCTTCAGTTATTATGCTTTAATGGATTGGTGATACAATAAGAATTTCTGATTTTTATTTGCATGCTAGGAATATATCAATAACAACCCAGTGTAGAAACGGTAATGACATATCATTATTTTTTGGACTACCAGTAATGACACCCACTTACCTTCTGTATTATTTTAAAACATATAATAATGAGTTACTGATAATTACTTATTTTTATCATTATTTCAAATAGAAAATAATTTTTTAGATTTTTTTGAAAATTTTTTGAAATCTATTTTTAGACTCAATATTTTTTAAACACTGGTAAGGATATATGTAACCACATATTTTTTGATTTTTTGTATGTTGGCGAGTAAGCTTACTTGTGTGCAGCAGGTCAATTGTGTTTTTATCTATTAAATATTACATGTCGATATAGCTCAGATGGTAGAGCTGTCGACTGGCAATCTGTAGACCCAGGTTCGATTCCCGCACCAGCAAATTTTATTTAAAAAAAAAAAAAATACAATACAATAAAAAATATTTTTTTTTATATAATTTATTTTTTAGAAAATCTATTTTTAGACTCATTATTTTTGTCAGTACTGGTAAGCACATAGGTAACGATATATTTTTTGATTTTTCGTATGCTGGTGTGTAACGACAACTCATTATTTTTCGCGACATCGCCATATAAAGGTAATAAAAAATGTAATAACAAAAGTAACTAGTTACCATTACCAAGTATGTAGTTACATAACCACATATCTGGTAATGATTTTCTACACTGGGAACATATATAAACTAACCATGAATTTTTCAAATTAAACGAAATTGAAAAAAATTTGTGCTTTTAAAATAACTAACAAAAATAACAGTTTACTGTGAAAATACTGTTTTGGTAGTTGTTTATTATCATATTAAAAATAACTACTTAAACCAAGTGCTAAAAAATTGCAGTACTTCTTGTTAGTTCTTTAAATAACTGTCATACCAATTGTTTTATATTTTTCCATAGGAAAACAACAGTAATTACAGTTGAAAACAACTACTACTGATTACTACACAAACAATTGTCATGTAGTAACTGTCAAGCACTTTTGAATGTATATGCTTATCAGTATTGAAAAATAGATTTTCGAAAAAATAATTTACCTATATAGTATTTTTTTATTGTTAATTGTTTTATAAAAAAAATTTGCTCGTGCCAGGAACAAAGCTGTATAGTTACTTAAAAATATTTACTTAAATTAACAATTTGAAATATTTTTCGTAATTATATTTGAAAGTTCAAGTACAAGTATTTTATTACTTACTTAAAAAAGTTTTTAAGTAAGTAAACAAATATTTATATTTGAGTTTTAATATTTTTTTATTTATTTCAAATAATTTGGAGTAAGTAAATAAATATTAATATTTCAAAGCTGAAATATAAATATTTTGTTAATATTAATACTTCAAAGCTGAAATAAAAATATTTTGAAATAAATGAAATATGTAGTTAAGTAAAATACTTAGCTTCCTTTTTTTAAATATTTTGAAATTTTTGAAATATTGCAAATATTTCAAATATTTCAAAAATTTCAAATATACATTACCATTTTTACAAACAGAAATAAAGATGTTTTTTAGATTTTAAATCCAAAAATATTTTATGTTAGTAATTGTAATACACAATATACGAACACAAGCCATGTTGCCAAATTTCAAAGAATAGTGAAATTTGGCAAATTCAAAAAAATTTAAATTTAATAAGTTTTAACACCATATATAATGATAGAAAATATTTTTGTCCAACAATAAAAAACAGTATGTTTGTTGTTGGTTTGCTTATCTTTTGCTTCACCAAACAAAAAAAAACAAAATAAAAAAACCAAAACAACAACAAAAAAAAAAACATTGTAAACATTGTTGTTGCTCCTGCGTGTAAAGCTTATTGTTGTTACAAATGTAAACAAAAATGCACATACACACGCATCTAATGCAATTTATACCCATTAAAACAAAAATCTACCCATCCCTCCTCGTCCCTTAAGTTACAAACATTTAACTATACCCCCATGTCAAGAAACCTATCCACCAATAAAAAAATCATTTTCTACACCCCCGCACACCCAAATATCATAAACAATAACATGTAATAATATGAAACCCCCTCGCCGAAAAGAAAAAAAAAATTTCTTGATTTTTGTTTTTTTCAACCATCCTAATTTTGCTGCTCGCCTATTACATTTCTTACATGTGCTACCTTACCACATTTCGTAAACAAAAATAATTTGTCCCTTCAGTTCACGGGAACACTAACGTCATCTAGTGATGAAGTAGAATTTGCTAAAATCAAATTTTTGCCCTCATCGTTCACGCCATAGAAAGCTCAAAAAAAAGTGAGCTTTCTAATGCACCTTCTCTAAGAATATAAGTTCTCTGGTATCATTCAAGTCTGTTTGTAAATTTCTCAAAGCAAATACAATGAATTCGTGTATTTTTGTAAAGGGTTTGGAAAAGAAAAAATGGCTGGAGGATATGTTGCAGAAAAATGTATTCAATATAGAAAATATCAATTGCTGTAATTTGAAACAACTCGATGAAAAATATCCCGATTGCATCCGTTGTAGTTCTCACAATCATGGAACTTGTGCTCTGAAAAATGCTCTTTTACTTCAAAAATTTTTTAAACTTCAAAAGAAGTGAACCCCAATTTGCCATTTGAATAAAAAAAGAAATTACAAATGCTTTCTTTCTCAAAAAAAAAAAATATTTATTTGTTTTCAAAAATCTTTATTTATATTTAATACATATTATTATCGAAAATTAACTAAATATAAAAAATAAATTAAATAAAATCTTAATTATTAAAATTAAATATATTAAGAAAAAGTGTTTTATTTCCTAATAATCGATACTATCAAATATTAGATCGTTAGAATCATTCTGGAATTATAGTAAATCAACATTTACTTGCATAATAGTATTATCACCATCCTCATCAAAACTAAAATTATGATTTAGACATTTTAGACAGTTATTATCGGGGGTTTTATTATCCTCATCATATTCACAATTACCCCTAGCAACTGTGTTAACCTGATTGTTCATAATTATTCGTTTTTCGTCTTGATAACTTAAAACAATTTTATAGACATTTATTGTGAAAACATTATGTAATTTTGATAAAAACAAACACATATTATCGGAAAAAATTTTACGTTCAAATAAAGCAGTTTTATAATCAAACATGCAATATTTGTTTAAAGCTGACTTTTTAACCCCCTTTGATTTTTTAATTTCTTTATTGTCAATAGTTTTAATGGAATACATTTTCGATCTGAGACCGACAAATTCAGTCATAATTATACCATTATTCTCATCCTTCATTTTACCCAAAACTTTTTTATTGAATAATGGTATACCATAAGGATTATCAACGCGATAATCTGAGGTATCAAATTCAGACAAAAAATCATTAAGTATATCATTGTAAAAATCTTCCGTTTTGATTGAATAAATAAATGAATCTGTGTCCATATAATTGAGGATAATACTTTCCCCATATTTTGCCTTCATTATCCTATAATGGAAATCATACATTTTCCATTTAGATAGTTCAAGCACGGCAAAACCTATGTATATGGGTTTGTCGTATAATACATTAACTCTCCCCATCTGAACTGCAAACAAGTCATCGCAAAACTTGGCAATGCTTTTAACATTTGGGCGAGAAACAAAATATCTTACCCCTCGACGATTTCTATTTTCACTCTCCCAGTTTTTTGCGATTTTAACATCTACCCTCTTCTCAACATTTTCCATGGTTTTCCCATAGACAGCGTTATTCAGAAGTTTGAAAAAATCTTTTTCAAATGTATTTCGTGCTTTTGCTCTATGGTCTGTATTTAAGTTTATATATTTCTGAAGCCATGGAGACTGATTAAATTTTACCCCCTATGGTATTTTGTACAAATTAAACCATTTGCAAGACATTGCTTAAGGTTTCGATAATGAATCTGATAATTACTTTTATTAGTCAAGTCTGCAATAAGTTTTTTATATTTGGACTCTCCAACTACTTTGCTTTCCGGAGCAAAAGGCAGATCATTATGAAGTTTATGAAGAGAGTGAGGATATGTTAAATCAACCTCTAAAATGTAACCGATAGGAGAAGTATCGGATATTTTATTTGGATCAAATTCGTTTAAGGAGTTCTCGTCAAGCCACTCAAATTCTCCAGTTGGAAGATACTGAGACATTGCCCATCCATATAAGTTATTTGCATCTAAATAAGCTAAATATTCAGATGGTTTACTACTATCATAATCATCTATATACTTATTATTGGCTTTGGTATGTCTCTGGGAACATTGTACGAGACCCCCCTTATTCCTTTTTGTATAAAAAGATACATATCTTTATCTGTGAATAATTCTAATTCTTTCTTTGTCGTTTAAGCATGGCGTCCCATGAAAGACCGGGGGCTGTAAAATAATGAGCTGGATCTAATTTATATATAGATTTACAAATTTTCCTAAAGTTTTCAAATATGTCTGCCAACAACAGCACATCTGTTTTCAAATATAATTTTACATAATCCAACAGGTTCTCACATCTAAACTCATTCCAAACATTTTTCGCGTGTTCATAATCTTCTTCGGAACATTCGGCATCATTTAAAATATTAAAAAATTTATCTCGACTGGGGAGTTCAGTCTCACTGAATCTATCCAATGAATCTATATAAGAGTATGGAAAAACACCATTTCTTCTTATTAAATTAAAATGATTTTCATCAGCGAAATTTTTGCGGACAATATATAAATCCTCAACATGTAAATTTTTTGCTAGGGAATCCAAACTGGAAGCCATAAATCTGAATGAATCAAGAAATCTTATTTCGAATTTTTCTTTAGTAGAATTTTCAAGAAATGGTAGATTCACAGACAAAGCTATGTATAATTCCTTGTTGAGAGGAAGAACATTTATATCTCTATTTGGAATATTATTAAGATATTTAAAGAACATATGACAATCATATGATGAAAAATTGTGGAAAAATACTGGAATAAACTTGGGTTTCCTATATTTTAATTTACAATCATTGTGTGCAGCTCCTCTATATTTGCCAGTGAAATGACAGTGGTCTTTCACTTTTGAGAAATAAATCTCCTCTTCACAAATATGACACATATTAGAAGAATTATGAAAATTGATATCTTCTGCCATATTAATTTCAACTTCTTTATAAATATAATTCTTATAAATGTTTTTTAAATCTTCAACTAAATCTTTGACAAAAACTGTGGGTGCATCTTCACCAACATACATTTTAAACTTATCTAAATTTTCGTTAAAGCTACATTTTATAAAATAACTAAATGCACATGGAATGTGCTGTTGTATTTTCCTAGTTTTAACACTAACCTCTTCATTTATACTACTTAATACCGATTCAAAATCAGCATACACCGTGAATGGCAAATACAGTTCCTTATGAACATTCGAATACTTTATGCTAGCATCACTTTCATCTGGCATTCTTGTGCAAATTTTATTGCAATTTTGTTTATGTTCTAATATGCATACCTCACTTTCTTTGTAAGTGAGGCACGCATTACATATAAATATTTTCCGTGATGTCCTGTCAAACTGCTACGAATAAATCTGTAAATAAATAAAAAGAGTAAATAACAAACATTAAAAAAAAATCGAGATACATTTTAATCAATATTAAAAAAATAAATTTTTAAATTTTTGCTACTAACCTTGAAATATCTTTTATTAACACATAATGTGATCTATCTTCCTCTATGAGAAGAAGAAGATTTATGTGATTTCGCTTCTCCTCCTTTGTGAGATAATAGGGTCCGACTATCCTTTTCTCTTCGTATCCAAAGACGTTGACACTGATATCTTCATTTTGTCTTTCAAAATCTCTCAAGTTCTTTAGAGGTAGTGGAAACGTGAGGTTGACAAAATTTAATTCGATGTTGTTCACTATTATTTTGTCTTCGGCTATACTACAGTTTATGTTGTATGATGAACATTGTGTTTCTTCATCATGAGACAATCCTCTTGCACAATACAATGCAGCAATAAGACTCCATTTGAAACAATAGACATCTTCATTATGGATATTCGTAAATGCTTTTTTCATTCTTAATTCCTTTGGAAGTGTAATATATTGTGATCCTCTTATAATGTTTGCTTCATTCACATTAATATTTAAACATTTTATATTTATAAGAGACCACCCACTATCTCTTTCTTGGAACTCAGACATTTTGTTCCGGATTTCATTAGTTTGCATATTATTGGTGTCTTTCAAGTCATCGCTTAGAGTGACCATTATCATTTTTTTTATGTGAGCTATTGTAGCTCCCAACACTTCATGCTCAGTTATTTTCACATAATCACATACAAGCTCCATTTTAAACTTGTATGTTATGTGTTTGACTTGGCAATCCTTAAGCAATTCATTCAAAATTACTTCCTCTTTTTTAAAAAATTCCTCCGGCATAATAATTTCCTCCTTCTCATTTTCTAACACATAAACTGCTAACCTTTCATTATAATCACTGCTTCTTACAGTGAATCGAGGGTTAATTGTCCTTATTCCACAAGTATTGCGATGTTGAAGTGTACGCATGTGTTGTACATAGTTTATGCAGGCAACCGCTACATTGCAAGGAACACAAAATTTCATTGAAGAGGTTGCATGAGTCCTTTCATGCTCCTTCATCGAGGAACGGTTAAGGAAAAACTTTCCACATTCAACACAATGTTTCTTCTTATGTTGAAGCATATTACGTTTGCTGTTGAAAGCAGTTTGGCATATTAAACAGGAGAACATTTTGACTTATTTATTTTTAGATTTTAAATAAATTTTTTTATTAATTAAATAATTTTATATTTCTTTTTTTAATTTTATTTAATCTTTTTGTAATAAATTAAAAATTTATTGAGAGTCATTTTTACAGTTGATTTTTTTAATAAATTTTAAATTTATTTAGTCTTTTTCACAGTTGAATTTTTAAAATTTTTTATATTTTTTTAGAATTGAGTTTTATAAGAAATTTAAAATATTTAAGTATTTAAATTATTTTTCACAACGACTTGCTAAAAATTTTAGTAGTACTCTATACGATGTAGTATAAGATACTGAACTTAATTTTCTAAATGAAACCAAAAATATGATCAGTTAATCAAAAAGTTTCGTTAGAAAATCTGCAGCGGTTCAAGTTCGGTTGTCAAAAGGTCAATCCACAACAAAATAAATATAGAATAATTACAAGAGGCAAAACTAAACAAAACACTTGCATGACCTATATCTACATTTTTAAAAAATATAACATTTGTAGTATTCAAAACGATCCTCTGAACAACACATCTGCCACACATATAGTATTATTTATGACCCTTAAATAAAAAAAAAAAATACTTTTTCCTTAAATCAAAACACATAACGGACAATTCTTTCTTAAGTGGCTCACATCATTTCACACTATGCCCCACACCATTGACTTTTATATTTAGGCTCTAATATAGAGTACAATTATAGACAACATCAAAAATATAATTCATTTAATTGTGGTCAATTATGCCTAAAATTTTTGTATGAAATTAATGATAAATAAAAACAATTATTATTTATATTTTAATATATATTATTTATTTTTTCGATTTATTTAATGCAATAGTTTATACATTTTAACAATTTCAATTCCATTGCGGATATTCCCCAATTTTGGGAATAATAAATTCATTTAGATCAAAAACCTCCAACACTAATCGGAAGGGTTGGTCACCTACTGCAGGTACTTTTTTGATGCAGTATTTGCCCGATGAAAACTCCTTTACCTCTTCCTCTGTTATAGCATTAAATCTTTTTGGCAGAAAGATGACATAGTTTTCCACCTATTTTGTTTGCATTTTAATAGCTTTCAAAATATTATATAATTTAAGATCCTCCATATCTTTTATATGGAGAATAGGCTTGTTGTTGAGGTCATCAAATTTGTTTAACAATGATTTTGATACAGCGCTCATGCTGGTGGTTTCTTCTTCGACGACTTTTGTTTTTAGAATGAAACCTTAGGATGAATTAAATTTTAAATTAACTTCTTTAGAATTCCCCCCAGAGAGTAGAATAAATTCAACGGACCAATACGAAAAAAGCACTTATTTAGATGCAAATAACTTATATGGGCAGATTGAGTGCTGACTCTCTATTTCACAGTATTATGAAAACAACAATTTATTGTTGCTGTATTTAAAACTAATGGATTCAGAAATAAAGAAATACTGAGACGATTAAGATGTCAATGCGAGAAAATATTATAGAATTCCTTAATGAATATAAGGAGTTCATGTCTCTAGAAGATTTAAACTTTCTTTTACAGAATGCTACTTATCTCGATTCATATGAGAATAAAGAGATTGTTTTTTCAGCACATGGAGAGCATTTTGAAGATTGTCCATGGTCTGATGATGGGTGTACTGAAGGGCCTGATACTTGTAATTGCGTCATCTATAAATTTAGAAAAAATAGTGTTTACGATCTTATAAATATGTACTATAAACATGTAAATTTTTAGTAATTTTAATTTATGAGCAAAGATTTAATGATGTTTTCATTTATGAATTATTATATAAATTAAAATTCTAATAAAATCAAATATATGAAATTTATTTTTAGTATACATTTTTTTATTTTTTCCTTAAATCAAAACACATAACGGACAAGTAAGAGGCAGAATTAAACAAAACACTTGCCTGACCTATATCTGTATTTTTAATATTACATTTTTTTATTTTTTCCTTAAATCAAAACACACAACGGACAATTGGTTCTTAAGTGGCTCACATCATTTCACAATACGAGATTTTACAACCCCAAAAATCCAAAACAAAATAATATAGAATATTTAGAAGAGGCAGAAACAAACAAAACAAACTGTAGAATTCAAAACAATCCTCCACCACCACCACGCAATTGATTTTTCATTTTAATATTACATTTTTTATTTTTTTCCTTAAATCAAAACACACAACGGACAATTTTTTCTTAAGTGGCTCACATCATTTCACACTACTACATTTACAACCCACAAAACAAACTGTAGAATTCAAAACGATCCTCCACCACCACACAACTGATTTTTCACCAATCATTTCACACTACTGGAACACATAATCGATTTTTTAATTACCACCTATTTACACTATGGGAAGACATAACCGATTTTTAGGCACCAATCATTTTACACTATGGGCACACAATATGTAATAAGCAATTAACAGAATTTAAATCCCATAGTGGAAAATGATTAAAAAAATTTAAGTCACATGGAAAAACAATAAAACCACATTTAGTTCCCAATTACCATTTTACACTATGGGCACTCAATAAGCAATTAACCAAATTGTGTTCCCATCGAAAAGCAATAAAACCACATTTACTTCTCATCGAAAAGCAATAAAACCACATTTACTTCCCATCGAAAAGCAATTAAACACAATTGTGTTCCCAATCCCCCACTACTTAAATTATATAATTTCGTATATAACTATTTTACTCGGGCATCGATATTCTTTATTAAATGTTCATTAACCAATTTTAACCGTTTTTCGTTTTCGAGAGTTCTTTTTCTCCAGTCGTTACACTGACAGTGATCGACTTTGCTTCGCGAATCCCAATCACAATGAAAAAAAAAATTAGGAAAACCACCTTTTGAAATAACACCTTGCAATATGTTCACAACTTTCAGGTCACATCAAATCTTCCAATTATGTTCATTATATTTGTTTTACTTCAATATATTGTCTAATGCAGAGATACAAGCCAGCCAACTGGCGGTTAGCCTCCGCCAGCCGACACCTTTGCCAAGCCGATTCAGCCGCCGACAATAATCGGCTAAGCCAATTTTCGGCTGAAGCCGATAGAAAAATGCAAAAATATTATTTTTTTTTTTAATTTATAAAGTTTGTTTAAATATACATAATTATTTGAAAAGTAAAATTTTCTTGTTTTGAGATATCGTTGATTTTTAAAATGTTTTGCATCAAACTGGCGGTAGCACAACCAGGCGGTTTTCTTGATACTACAATACTACATGTTTCCGCATTATAAGGATTGCGTTTGAAAAAAATGTCCATCACAAAATCCAAAAAAAAAAACTGATGACACAGTCATTCAATTTTAAAAATAAAAGCTATTTTATAACCGCATTTTTTAAGATTATTATAAAACTATATACATACAAATTTTTATTATTTTTATTTTACAAAATTTTTTAATTTTTCTGATGCCTTTCCATCAACGTTTTTATGGTATTATTAAATACCTTTAGAGCTGCTAAATACCACTTTCCGCGGAAATCTTTGACATCGTTGGCGACATTTTTTGTTACCTTAGTTTCTCTTTTAACGAAGCCCAGAATTAACGAATTAACTTTTCAAAGCTCTGTTAATTAATTCGTAACAAAAGAAATCCAACGAAAACATATATGAATTAATTCCATTCAATAAATAAATAGTCTTTTGTGAATTAATTCATTCAATTTTTAATTCAGAATTCAAAAACTGAATTAAAGAATTAATTCTTCAAAGCTCTGGGTGAGATAAAGCTAGGAATAGTCGAATTTCATTTCCATTTTGGTCTACTTCTCTTAGTTTAGTAGATATGCACCATTTTAAAAAACCGGTAGGGAAAAAATAGGGCTATCTTTAAAACATCGGGTATACTGGTGGGGCCATCTATTAGGTGATGGCAGAGAGATGAAAATCTTATATTTTAACAATAAATTGTGTAAAATTTAACAACTGTACACTCATAAAAAAAGTCCGTACAAATAGGTCAAAATACCATAAAAATTAGTTCAATTTAATCAGAACACGTTTAACAGACTTTTCTACTAACTTTTTTTTATTAGTGTATGTATAATTTTATCGACATTGTGAAAAATAAAATCAATTTTTATAAATTCGGAAAACTACATTCAAAATAATAAGTCTGTTGACTGAACAGAAAAATTTGTTACATTAACAAAATTTATTCCTTTTTCTTGGCTTAATTTAATAAAATTAGTTGATTTTAACAATTTTTTTTTGTCAAATTTAACAAATAAATTTAAGTAAAAAATTTGTAAAACTTCATTTTTATCTGCAAGTAGATAAAACTGAAGTCGTAAAATTTATTCAAATTTAGGGTCTCGGGACCCTCCCCGGGCCTAATCCATATCATGTGAGGGCATATAAGGGCACTCCAATAAAGCAAACATTTTGTCCGCTTTGCTCTATCTCGCTTAATTTTCGAGATATGGGCCATTTTATGAAGTGAAACATTTTTATTAAAAATTTCCCAGGGTCCAAGGCCCCGCCAAGGTCCATTTTTGGATAGAGATAGCCCCTTTCTCTGGGGTATTACACGGTTAGAGGTAGTCGAAATTTTCATAAATTTTGCTCTATCTCTCTTATGGCGTTTTCTTTTCTGGAAAAAAATGTTGCCTTGTTAAAAGGCAACATTTTAAAAATGTTGCCCTCACCCCATTAAAATGTTACATTTTTTCAATCAGAATAGAACACAATAAAATCACTGTTGCATTTTTCTAAACATATGTATGTGTATTGTATACTCGTATGCAATATTGTTTACGCAAACTATTACTAATTGTAGCCTAGTGGTTGTGATGCCTGCCTTTGACATGGGCTGGACGGGTTCAAATACCAGACAAAGTAAAAAATAAATTTTTTTATGTATTTTCTTTTTTCAATTAAATTTTTTTTTTTTTTCATTTTAAAGCAAATTGTATAATTTTTTATTTATTTTTAGCCTAAAAAATTGTTAAATACTAAATAACAGCAAAACTATAAAAATCTAATTAAAATTTTATAAAAACAAAAAAAAAAACAAAAAAAAAATATTGTGCTCCAACCGGGGTTTGAACCTGCGACCTACTGCATCACAAGCCATGATAGTACCCCCTAGGCCACCAAGTTGTGAGTTAGCTGGCAAAAAACATTACAGTATATACACATGGCATTGACATAAAGAAAAAAACAGGGCAACACTCTACCCCGTAATTTTTTTGAGGGCGAAAAATGTTGCCTTTTTGCCCTTTATTTAGGCAACATTTTTAGAAAAGAACACCTAGCCCTCTTAGAATGTTACCCTTAATTTAGAAAAGAACACAAAAAAGGCAATTCAAAAGCAAAATGCAAAAAAAAGGCAACATTTTTTTCAGAAAAGAAAACGCCATTAGTTTTCGAGACATGGGCCATTTTAAAAAATCGGGAGGAAAAGAAATGGCGCCATCTTTAAAACTTCAAATACATTGGTGACGCCATCTACCGGGTAATATTAGTAACATGAAAATATAATATTTTAACAATAAATTTTGTAAAATTTAGCGAATTAGTTAGTTTTAAATAATTTTGAAAATTAACATTCAAAATTAGTTAAAGTACTGCGGATTTTTAGTATAGTGTTAAATGAAGATAACTAAAATCTTTGCTTAAATCAGTGTTTCAACTAAAAATTTGTTAAAAATTAGTCAAATCGATTTGAAACCGGTTTGACAGATTTTTCTACTGACGTATTATTTTAAGTGTACCTACACTCAAAATAGTATGTAGTTTAAATTAACTGAAAACGTAATTTAAAATAAATGAAAAATCACTTGAAAACCGGTCTACTGACTTTTCATTTAAATCAAAAGAACTTTTCATTTATTTTTAAATGGTATTAAATTAACTACAAAATCCTTAAAAAAATAATGATTTTTCATTTATTTCGTTTTTTTAACTTTCAGAAAATTAACTACAAAATCCGTAAGAATAAATGATATTTAGTTTATTTCGTTTTTTGAACTGACCTAGAAATCTAAAAAGGTTTCTTTTTTTAACAAAATATTTTAAATGAAAATATTAACTGTAACAGAAAATCCGTATTTATATGTAGTTTATTTTTTTAAATAAATGACAAAAAAAGTTGAAAATGTATTTCCTTTCTTTTTAACTGTATAATCATTTAAAAATAAATGTACGGATAACTTTTTAAATAAACTACAGCCAGTTACTGTAATAATATTTTCAGTGTATAAAAAAATGACAAATTTGACTTCGATATTTTTGCAGTTGCTTTTTTTGAGTGTATGTATGTATTGAAATTCTTGGAAAATCTACCTTTTAGCCGACGTTGCCGCTTAGCCGCCGCCAGTCGACACCAGCTGCCGCCGATGCGTTTGCGGCTCAACTCTAAAAATCAATCGCCGCCGACCATTTTAGCCATTAGCCACCGCCAGCCGACAGAATGGACCGGCTTGTATCTCTGGTCCAATGTTTCATAAGATTCCTTAATATTTGTGCCCAATGCTAACTTAGCGTCTTGACGAGACATCGATTTGTTCAACCAACGAACAATTTCTTGTTCACCCATGAATTTGTCTAGTGTGGACCACTCATGTTCATGTTTTGTTCTTGTTCAGACAACGTTGTCAGCACAATTGTTCTCATAACTACCCTACGGGAAATTTTAACAAACTGTCACCGAACTGGCCCCTTTATATGTAATAGACTGGTCACTTTTACATGGCGTTGTCATAGGAGGGGGAAATTGACCCCTTGTGACAAGTCACAAGACAAATCCTAGGACAGGTTACTGAACTCTCATAAAAAACAAATTTCAGGGACCTGTCCTGGGATTTGTCTTGTGACATGTCACAAGGGGTCAATTTCCCCCTCCTATAACAACGCCATGTAAAAGTGACCAGTTTATTTCATATAAAGGGGCCAGTTTGGTGACAGTTTGTTAAAATTTCCCGTAGGGTATGTGCAATATCAGCCACGATGCCAGATCTAATTTTTACTTAGTGGCATTACTACAAAAAAAAGAAAATATTAGAAAATTAATAAAATGCTAAGAAAAAGTAAATAATTTGTATTATTATTAAATTTAAAGAAATTTACTTTTTATTACTGTTAAAGAATTAGTGGAAAAGGCATTGAAAACATGAAAAAAATAGTTTCGATTGTGACCTACTCCCACAAAAACAAAAAATAATGAATTGTCTGACATTACGTATTCTCCACCTAGAGTTGTCAAAACCGGTTTCCGAATTATTCGATAAACCGGTTTTTCCTATATTTCCGGGTTTTTAAACCGGTTTTTGAAAAAGGGCGGTTTTCGAATTATTCGGGAAATCGGTTTTTTCGTGTCGAATAATTCGACATTTTCGAATATTTATAAGGTGAAAATTTCTAATAAATTTTCTTCATTTGTTCAATAATTATGCAAAATCTTTAAGTGGCTATGCATAATAATTTGAAAACCTTATAACACATTTATAAAACGAATTTTGTATGGAAAATTTATTTTATAAGTCACTTAAAAATTTTCAAAGTGATTATGCATATGACCTTTAATGTTTGATTCCCTCCTTTAGGTAGGGTTTATTGACTTTGTCGTTGCTTTGACGTACATTAGTGGACTATTATCGAAAAAAATTATTTTTTCTAAACAAAAATGTTGAAATTCTTTCAAGAGACTGTTTTTTTCAGATTTCTACATTTTCTCTCTATCTTAAAAAAGTCATAATTTTTTGACAAAAAGTTTAGTAGGAAAGATCTAAAAATTTGTCTTAAAATGCATATAAACTCACGTTTTCCATTTCCTCAATAAATAAAAGGATTTTCTTTTCTTATTTTTTAGATTTTTTCCCCCCATGATAAAACATTTTGCGATTTAAAACCGTAAAATTGTAATAAAAATTTTAAAAGTCACAAATTGTTTCACATTAATTGGAAGACTACAATCTTCATGAGGCCAAAGTCTTTCCACCGCAATTTTGTAACAATTCCAGAGCAAGTGAAAAATCATTTCTGTTTTTTATGGGCGTTAATAGCTTTTTTCGCAAAAATTACGAAAAAAATACTGCGCTTTTAGATCTGTCCGAAAGTGTTTTTATTTAGAAAAAAAACGCCTTTAGAAATAATAACTTTTAGTTTTAAAGGTGGATTCGCACTAATGGAATAATTTACGCTGCGAATTGCTTTCAAGAAAGGAAAAATATAGAATGTTTCAAGATTTTTAGCAATTTTTTGCAAGTTTTATAAGAAAATTTGCATATATAGCAATATAAAATTATTATTTACAAAAAAACCGAAAAACCGGTTATTCAAACTGGTTTTGAATTAAAAAAAAACCGAAAACCGGTTTTTTAAAAAGGCGGGTTTTAGAAGTTTTCAAAAACCGGTTTTTCAAATAGGTCGAATACTTGACAACTCTATCTCCACCCAAAACAAATGGACAAATTTTTTCCCGTTATTCTGCCGACGATTAGTTTTTGGGCAAAGAAATCAATGTCTCGTCAAGACTCAGAGTAATGGAATTGATGGTTTTTTGTTTGTTTTGTGCAACAGCACAACCTTCAAACTTGAAATTGGTCCGTCAATGAATAATCGCCAGTCGCTAGCGTAATATTCCATTCCCAATTTGCGATAGGCAACAGGAGGACCGCGGTCCGGTCGAAACTTGGACCGGCGAATATTGTTAAAATTACCTACACATTTAACTTAATTCAAAGGTAATTCTTCAAAAGATAAAATATTTAAAAAAAATCGCAAGAAAACTGATGTCTGTTCTTTCTTTTAGAGGCCTCATGTGGTCATTTATATTATCGTTGTTGTTGGTTTCTATAACAGTTTTTCTCATCTACTGTTGTTGTTGTCGTGGCTGTTGCAATGCCATCTTAGTTAAACAAAAAATTGTGTGTTTAATCAACAATGTTGCGATATAAGGGAATTTCATCTCTATTTTTTGGGTATTTCTGATTTTTGTGTTGTTTTTCAAATTAAGTTTACAGTTATCTGATAATAAAATTCTGAAAAATTTTTACTGAAATCCTGTTATAAATTTTGAAAATAAACTAATTGTAGGTTAGGTTAGGTTAAATGGGAGCCCGCCAAAACGGCGAGTTCACTCGGATTGTAAGTAGATTTCATTATAAATTTGGATATATTTTTTTTTAAACCAAAGTCATAAGAATTCTGCTAAATTAATGACGTATTAGTTTTAGTGTGCTACCTGTACCGAACCGCTCCAAACATGAAGGCTGGGCAACCAATTTTTTCTTTAAAAATAATTTTTTAGTAAAAATTTAATTGTTGCCAAATTTGGGGATTCAAATTGCAACTTGCAAAATAGGGACATTAGCTAAAACTTTTCTTGCAACACTGTTAATCAGTTTAATAATTAAGATTAAGACCGCAGATGCAATTTTTCGCATTAGTATTAAAAAATACCTAAATATTTTATTGCTTATATAATTCAAAATAAAAATTTTAAACTAATATGTATTTTGAGTTTTTTTTCTGGACCTCGCCAAAAAATTTTAACATTACCCGGACTCTACTTAAAATTACTTGCCGACCACTATGACTAAACCTTTTCTGTCATTGCAGTAGGTGAACGTATTTTGATCGTCAACGGTATAAAAATGCTGAAGTTCGGCTAGGCGTTTCCGGTATGCCGTTAGCCCGTCCTGCTGTGTGAGTTTTCTGCGCTTCAAAAAAAATGAGGTCAAAAATTCTGAATTCCGTTGCAATTATCCCAACTTAGCCATAATTAAATCCATTTCGTTTTGTGTTAGCGGTTTTGGATGGCAAGGAGAAACATGTGGCCACATGTGTAGGCCATTCCTTACCCTGTAAAAACTTCTTTATGTGAAGCTATTGATGATAAGGTAAGAGAGGAAAATGCTCGATATATTTGGAATTTGCCCTCATGCGACGCAAAAAGGGCTTATCTTAAAGGGTTAATTGTACATCGCGATACTCCAGTTCGTCGACGACCAACAATACCATACTTGGGACTAATGAATTACGTGGACTAATTAATTGACGATTTAATTAACATTGATTGATATAAATGGTAACGAAATTAGTTTCGTTACCACTGTTTCAAATTTTATTGAATAATGACAATGGTTTTTAATTTCATTACCATTGATGTATCAATTGAAAAAATAATTACCATTGACAGATAAGTTTTTCGAGAAACGTAAAAATGCAGAAAATTCACTGAAATCAGGGTTGGAAATTGCTAGCTTAGACTGATGCACATTAAAAAATTGTATGTAACCAGAAAAATTATTATTCAGTAAATTATTATTAAGTGTTGTTTTTTAAAATTCATAATCCAAGGACTATAATCAGGGTTCGTAATGCACGCACATGTGCGAGTGCAAGTGCATATGCACGTGCATTAAAAAAATAGCTAACATTAGAAAAAAATCGCTAATATTGTCGAAAATTGCCAATAATAATTTAAAAAATTTTAAAAATTGATAAAAAATCGACAAAATTGAAAAAAAAAAACTCGAAATTTTTAAAAAATCGCCAAAAATTTTAACAAAATTGACAAATAAAAAAATCGCATAATTTATAATAAAAATTATCAAATTTTAAAAAATCTACGAAATTTAAAAAAAATCGCCAATATTGGAAAAAATCACAAAAAATCGTCAAAATTTGAAAAATCGTCAAAAATTTTAAAAAATCTGCAAAATTGAAAAAAATCGTCAAGATTTAAAAAATTTCCAGAATTGGAAAAAATCACAAAAATTGGAAAAAATAGTAAAAATTTGAAAAATCGTCAAAAATTTCCAAAAATTGGACAAAATTTCCAAAATTGGGAAAAAAATCGTCAAAATTTGAAAAATCTTCAAAAATTTAAAAAAAATCGGCAAAATTGAAAAACAGTAAAATTTATAAAAAATCGTCAAAATTTAAAAAAAAATTCAAAATTGCATAAATGTCAAAACTGTCAGAAATTCGAAATTTTGAAAATCGTCAGAATTAGAAAATATGGTGAAAATTTCAAAAATTAGAAAAATCGCCAAAATTTCGGATTTACAAAATTGAAAAAATAACCAAAATTCATTTCTCGCATTTATTTTTCTCTACGAGGCTTAGTTTTTGGTGCAGACATTTTCCCCTAGCTCTTTTAGTTTTTGAGATATGGACGATTAAAATTTTATTTAAGCGATTTTCGCATTTATTTGGAATATCCCCCATATCTCGAAAACTAAATGAGTTAAATGAAAACGGACAACGGTTTTGGAACGGGGAAGTCATAGTGAGTCATCTGTGGAAAAATAAGTGCGAAAATCGCTTAAATAAAATTTTAATCGTCCATATCTCCCAAACTAGAAGAGCTAGAGGAAAAATGACTGCCCCAAAGGTCAAAACTCACTACCAATACCCCGATAGCAATACAATACAATATTTTCAATATACATAATATAATATATATGTGTTATCCTGATAAACAAACACAGGTAGGTGATCGTTTATCGGTGCCTGATGTTTCTTCCCTATGTGAAAGGACTTACAAATACATTTGGTTATTATTACTAATCATGGGTTTTTTTTCTTATGTGATAAGACTTAAAAATACATTTGGTTATTTATAACTAGTGCAGTTTGTCAAGATACTTAATATAATTATTCAAAAGGAGTTTCCGCTCATTAGTAGAATGAGTTGATATAACACCCCCAGACGAAGATGCTTGCCCGGTTCCCAAAGGGATTAAGGGTAAGTTAACGGTAACTCCAGGTTGCTTAACATTCTTATTTCGGATTTTGACATAAATGTAGATACAAATTATGATAATTATTATTATTACAATAGTAGAGATAGATACGTTTTGAATTTTTTCATGTTGTTTTAACTCTGTGATAATTTTTATATTTTCCATATTTATACCCTACAAGTTTGTGCTGATGTTTGTAACACCAAAAAAATATTGGTCCTAGGCCCACCTTATAGTATACCGATCGGCTAAGAATTTTTTTTATTTCGATTTAACGATGTCCGTCCGTCCGTCTGTCTGTCTGTCCATGCATTCTTGTGCGCACTCTACAGGTCGCAAATATTAAGATATTTTGATGAAACTTGGTACACCGACTTATGTCGGCCGACGACGCCTATTGATTTTGGTAAACATTGGTCCATCTTTAGACCTAGTGCCCATATAAGGGTCCTACCAAAATTATATTGTTTATACGCTGCAGGTCGCAAATATTAAGATATTTTGATGAAATATGGTACACCGACTTATGTCGGCGCAACGACGAAGCCTATTGATTTTGGTGAACATCGGTCCATGTTTAGACCTAGTGCCCATATAAGGGTCCTACTAAAATTATATGGTTTATACGCTGCAGGTCGCAAATATTAAGATATTTTGATGAAATTTGGTACACATACCTACGTTGGCCCAAGGACGAAGCCTATTGATTTTAGTTAACAGCGGTCCATGTTTAGACCTAGTGCCCATATAAGGGTCCCCCCAAAACGAATTTCGGATCCAAACATTAGTTGGCTTTTAACCAGACTGGTGTAAGGTATTATATAGTCGTCATGCCCGACTTTAACCTTTTTACTCGTTTTATAATGAAGTTGTTCTAAAGTTACTGGTGAATCGGGATACGTATATGGGTGATATCAAAAAATGTGATAAAAACCGTGTTACCACCGAATTTCTAATGCATGGATTACATTTGAGTTACATATTTCGATATATATCAGCGCATTGTCACCTGTTTTACAAAATTTATAACAATCTGACCAATTTTTGGTTAATACATAAAATTTGTGACCAATTTTATAGGCCAAATGTAAACTCCGTAACAAGTAACTCATAAGGTTTTTTAACTTTAATAGCTTATATTTTAATAACCAATAAAGCTAAACACTAACTGTAAGAATTTTTATGAAGAGGAAAAGTGCCGTTTTTAATAAAAATTAATACATTTTACAAACTTTTTCGTATATCTTAGCAATAACGACTTCAACTCTGTAACGATTTTTCGTCATAATTTTTGATAAAAATGCATATACCAGAATTTTGGAGTTATCTATTATTTATATTGCGAAAAGTATAATGTTATTTATACTCAAATGATCGTTGGACTGTAAGTAATCATCCAGTATAACAGACTTGAAGCTTTTCTGCAGCATGTAACATTCTCGAGATGAAAAAAGATGTCTTTAATAAGATTTGAAAAAATGTTGTAAACTCCGTTCCTAATTTTTACACCAAACTATTTAACGAGTAAGAAAAACAATGTCATATTTGGATCCACCTTGTAGGCATCATGCGATTTTGTTTCGGAAAAAAAAATTCTGACAAAGCGTTTCTGTAAACTCCGTAAATGTAGATAAATGTTTAAAATATTTTAAAATAACCATAAACAGAGCTGATTCAACTAATATTTATGCGTCAAAAGACTATTCAACTAATAATTTTGCGTCAAATCAAAAAAAGTTATCGGTTTTTTACCCTAAGCTGTTGGAGCGAAAAACGATTGATTTTGCATTTCATTGGTTTTGAATCGATATTTCGAGTCATTACTGACATTAGTTTGACAAATTAAATTTGTTTCACACAATTTAAGAATTTTTTGATCGTGAAATGTTATGTTTTTAATATATTATTTTGTAACTGCGCAACCGCTGTTTGGATTTTAAAAAATTTTATATTTTTGAAAAGCATTTAAAAGGACCAAAAATACAAAATTAAAAAAAAATTTTTTTTTTCGCGGAATGAATTGTATTTTTATTCGAGAAACCGCCAATTTGATAAACACAAATTATATATCATTGGAAAGCAAGTTGAAAACCAAAATACGTAAAACTAATAAATTGAAAATTCGTACCCAATTTTTTTTGTTATATCTTTTGCTTGCAGAAATGTAAACTCCGTTACAACAAAAAAAATTAAAATTGTGCAAAAAAAGTTATTTATTTATTTATTTATTTATTTATTTCAGTCTATGGAATACAATTTCCTTACAGACTATGATTTAAAATATATATATGTACATATATAAAAAAAAGAATTTCTTATAGTAGTTCTAAGATTTTGGCTTTAAAAAGAACTAGAGTGGCCTCACTCTTACATCAGCCGGCCATAAAGAGGGGTTAAAAAGCTTATCATATAATTCAGCAGAGACTCCAATTTTAAATGAAATTCTGCTAAGCGCTTCGAAATCAGCATTCTTTTTTATTAATTTAAAGCATTTCATATCAGATTTTTCAATATTGGCACGTTTATCGACATATTGAAGAATTTGTTCAGCTGTAACCGTAGGCTTAAAAGAAGATAAATGAGCCCACTTTTTATGGGCAATAACCTCTAAATATTTACTATTATTGTCACCAACAACAATAGGTTTACGTTTTCTTTTAGATTTCGCAGTAAACCAGTCAGAATTTTTCACTGGGATACTTCTATATGCTTGAGAGCTAACAGCAGCATCATTAGTACTTGTTACGAAAACAGCGTCCGCACTTTTAGCAGCAACAATAACAGGCTTAGTATGACGACTGTTAGAAAGATAATTGTTACAATTAGCAGTAGCAGCATGATTAACAGCGCTATCAGAACAACAAAGACTATGTCTACGTATTCGAGCTTTATGAGCATTTATACCACCGTCAACTGCATCATCATCAATTTGACGTCTATTAGACGAATGATTAACAATACCTCTTTCTCTTTGATGTTTATTATTTTTTGAAGCCAAACCGGTTTCTGCATGTGTTTCTTTGTTTACAAAAGAAACACTCTCAACTTTGCTGCTTTCATTTACAAATGCATGAAATCAGAGAACTTATATTCTTAGAGAAGGTGCATTAGAAAGCTCACTTTTTTTTGAGCTTTCTATGGCGTGAACGATGAGGGCAAAAATTTGATTTTAGCAAATTCTACTTCATCACTAGATGACGTTAGTGTTCCCGTGAACTGAAGGGACAAATTATTTTTGTTTACGAAATGTGGTAAGGTAGCACATGTAAGAAATGTAATAGGCGAGCAGCAAAATTAGGATGGTTGAAAAAAACAAAAATCAAGAAATTTTTTTTTTCTTTTCGGCGAGGGGGTTTCATATTATTACATGTTATTGTTTATGATATTTGGGTGTGCGGGGGTGTAGAAAATGATTTTTTTATTGGTGGATAGGTTTCTTGACATGGGGGTATAGTTAAATGTTTGTAACTTAAGGGACGAGGAGGGATGGGTAGATTTTTGTTTTAATGGGTATAAATTGCATTAGATGCGTGTGTATGTGCATTTTTGTTTACATTTGTAACAACAATAAGCTTTACACGCAGGAGCAACAACAATGTTTACAATGTTTTTTTTTTGTTGTTGTTTTGGTTTTTTTATTTTTTTTTTTTTTGTTTGGTGAAGCAAAAGATAAGCAAACCAACAACAAACATACTGTTTTTTATTGTTGGACAAAAATATTTTCTATCATTATATATGGTGTTAAAACTTATTAAATTTAAATTTTTTTGAATTTGCCAAATTTCACTATTCTTTGAAATTTGGCAACATGGCTTGTGTTCGTATATTGTGTATTACAATTACTAACATAAAATATTTTTGGATTTAAAATCTAAAAAACATCTTTATTTCTGTTTGTAAAAATGGTAATGTATATTTGAAATTTTTGAAATATTTGAAATATTTGCAATATTTCAAAAATTTCAAAATATTTAAAAAAAGGAAGCTAAGTATTTTACTTAACTACATATTTCATTTATTTCAAAATATTTTTATTTCAGCTTTGAAGTATTAATATTAACAAAATATTTATATTTCAGCTTTGAAATATTAATATTTATTTACTTACTCCAAATTATTTGAAATAAATAAAAAAATATTAAAACTCAAATATAAATATTTGTTTACTTACTTAAAAACTTTTTTAAGTAAGTAATAAAATACTTGTACTTGAACTTTCAAATATAATTACGAAAAATATTTCAAATTGTTAATTTAAGTAAATATTTTTAAGTAACTATACAGCTTTGTTCCTGGCACGAGCAAATTTTTTTTATAAAACAATTAACAATAAAAAAATACTATATAGGTAAATTATTTTTTCGAAAATCTATTTTTCAATACTGATAAGCATATACATTCAAAAGTGCTTGACAGTTACTACATGACAATTGTTTGTGTAGTAATCAGTAGTAGTTGTTTTCAACTGTAATTACTGTTGTTTTCCTATGGAAAAATATAAAACAATTGGTATGACAGTTATTTAAAGAACTAACAAGAAGTACTGCAATTTTTTAGCACTTGGTTTAAGTAGTTATTTTTAATATGATAATAAACAACTACCAAAACAGTATTTTCACAGTAAACTGTTATTTTTGTTAGTTATTTTAAAAGCACAAATTTTTTTCAATTTCGTTTAATTTGAAAAATTCATGGTTAGTTTATATATGTTCCCAGTGTAGAAAATCATTACCAGATATGTGGTTATGTAACTACATACTTGGTAATGGTAACTAGTTACTTTTGTTATTACATTTTTTATTACCTTTATATGGCGATGTCGCGAAAAATAATGAGTTGTCGTTACACACCAGCATACGAAAAATCAAAAAATATATCGTTACCTATGTGCTTACCAGTACTGACAAAAATAATGAGTCTAAAAATAGATTTTCTAAAAAATAAATTATATAAAAAAAAATATTTTTTATTGTATTGTATTTTTTTTTTTTTTTAAATAAAATTTGCTGGTGCGGGAATCGAACCTGGGTCTACAGATTGCCAGTCGACATCTCTACCATCTGAGCTATATCGACATGTAATATTTAATAGATAAAAACACAATTGACCTGCTGCACACAAGTAAGCTTACTCGCCAACATACAAAAAATCAAAAAATATGTGGTTACATATATCCTTACCAGTGTTTAAAAAATATTGAGTCTAAAAATAGATTTCAAAAAATTTTCAAAAAAATCTAAAAAATTATTTTCTATTTGAAATAATGATAAAAATAAGTAATTATCAGTAACTCATTATTATATGTTTTAAAATAATACAGAAGGTAAGTGGGTGTCATTACTGGTAGTCCAAAAAATAATGATATGTCATTACCGTTTCTACACTGGGTTGTTATTGATATATTCCTAGCATGCAAATAAAAATCAGAAATTCTTATTGTATCACCAATCCATTAAAGCATAATAACTGAAGAAACGTTAGGAATTTTCGCTTTGAATTTTAAATATGCTGAAGTAATTACACATATTTTTGTAATCGAGAGAAAAAAAATTGTTTTTTTTATAAAAATATACTTTTATAATATCAAAAGGATTAAGAGTAAAAAAAACAATGGTTTTTACACATTTTGTCAGTTGCTTTAAAATTTTTGTAGTAAAAATTTTTCAGTTAATTTTACGATATTGTTAGTTGTTTTTAATGTATTTCTTAGTTATTTTTTAACACTTTAAAATAACAACATTTTTAGTTATTTTAAAGTTAAATGCCTTTGTCATTTTTTTAACTGCATATACCTTTTTTTTAACTGCCATTTTCAATAGATTATACCGACAAACTTTTTTGAGTGTATATGACGACATTTTTTTTGGTTTTCTACTATGCTGGCGTATAAGCACAACTCATATTTTGTTCGTAAAGACTGCTGCAGATGTAATTTAAAACAAATGAAATTTTATTTGAAAACTTGACTACTACAATTTCATTAGATTAAACTTACATTTTCTTTTTGACTGTTAATAACACTATGCGACAGTCAAAATCGGGATGGGATGAAACCAACGGGAAATGTTATATCGGTCAAAAACAAGTTATACGTGTCCCGGCGTTTCGCTGGGTCACGTCTAGGAATCGAGATATATCTTTTTTTTGACATAACTCGAGAACCACTAGTCCGATTTTGCTCAAACAATTTTAAAAAAAATTAAAAATTACAATTCCTTTAATCTGTGCATATAACGGTTTTCTATATATTCAACAGTTTTGCCGGTAAAAATAAATGTATGAAGAAAAAAATATTTTTTGCCTAAAATATTAAAAAAAAGTAATAAACAAAAGGTTATTTGATTTTTATGGTAGCGGTAACAAACATTTATTTTTACCGGCAAAACTGTTGAGTATGTATATAGAAAACCGTTATATGCACAGATTAAAGGAATTGTAATTTTCAAGCAAAATCGGACTAGTGGTTCTCGAGTTATGTCAAAAAAAAGATATATCTCGATTCCTAGACGTGACCCAGCGAAACGCCGGGACACGTATAACTTGTTTTTGACCGATATAACATTTCCCGTTGGTTTCATCCCATACCGATTTTGACTGTCGCATAGTGTTATTAACAGTCAAAAAGAAAATGTAAGTTTAATCTAATGAAATTGTAGTAGTCAAGTTTTCAAATAAAATTTCATTTGTTTTAAATTACATCTGCAGCAGTCTTTACGAACAAAATATGAGTTGTGCTTATACGCCAGCATAGTAGAAAACCAAAAAAAATGTCGTCATATACACTCAAAAAAGTTTGTCGGTATAATCTATTGAAAATGGCAGTTAAAAAAAAGGTATATGCAGTTAAAAAAATGACAAAGGCATTTAACTTTAAAATAACTAAAAATGTTGTTATTTTAAAGTGTTAAAAAATAACTAAGAAATACATTAAAAACAACTAACAATATCGTAAAATTAACTGAAAAATTTTTACTACAAAAATTTTAAAGCAACTGACAAAATGTGTAAAAACCATTGTTTTTTTTACTCTTAATCCTTTTGATGTTATAAAAGTATATTTTTATAAAAAAAACAATTTTTTTTCTCTCGATTACAAAAATATGTGTAATTACTTCAGCATATTTAAAATTCAAAGCGAAAATTCCTAACGTTTCTTCAGTTATTATGCTTTAATGGATTGGTGATACAATAAGAATTTCTGATTTTTATTTGCATGCTAGGAATATATCAATAACAACCCAGTGTAGAAACGGTAATGACATATCATTATTTTTTGGACTACCAGTAATGACACCCACTTACCTTCTGTATTATTTTAAAACATATAATAATGAGTTACTGATAATTACTTATTTTTATCATTATTTCAAATAGAAAATAATTTTTTAGATTTTTTTGAAAATTTTTTGAAATCTATTTTTAGACTCAATATTTTTTAAACACTGGTAAGGATATATGTAACCACATATTTTTTGATTTTTTGTATGTTGGCGAGTAAGCTTACTTGTGTGCAGCAGGTCAATTGTGTTTTTATCTATTAAATATTACATGTCGATATAGCTCAGATGGTAGAGCTGTCGACTGGCAATCTGTAGACCCAGGTTCGATTCCCGCACCAGCAAATTTTATTTAAAAAAAAAAAAAAAATACAATACAATAAAAAATATTTTTTTTTATATAATTTATTTTTTAGAAAATCTATTTTTAGACTCATTATTTTTGTCAGTACTGGTAAGCACATAGGTAACGATATATTTTTTGATTTTTCGTATGCTGGTGTGTAACGACAACTCATTATTTTTCGCGACATCGCCATATAAAGGTAATAAAAAATGTAATAACAAAAGTAACTAGTTACCATTACCAAGTATGTAGTTACATAACCACATATCTGGTAATGATTTTCTACACTGGGAACATATATAAACTAACCATGAATTTTTCAAATTAAACGAAATTGAAAAAAATTTGTGCTTTTAAAATAACTAACAAAAATAACAGTTTACTGTGAAAATACTGTTTTGGTAGTTGTTTATTATCATATTAAAAATAACTACTTAAACCAAGTGCTAAAAAATTGCAGTACTTCTTGTTAGTTCTTTAAATAACTGTCATACCAATTGTTTTATATTTTTCCATAGGAAAACAACAGTAATTACAGTTGAAAACAACTACTACTGATTACTACACAAACAATTGTCATGTAGTAACTGTCAAGCACTTTTGAATGTATATGCTTATCAGTATTGAAAAATAGATTTTCGAAAAAATAATTTACCTATATAGTATTTTTTTATTGTTAATTGTTTTATAAAAAAAATTTGCTCGTGCCAGGAACAAAGCTGTATAGTTACTTAAAAATATTTACTTAAATTAACAATTTGAAATATTTTTCGTAATTATATTTGAAAGTTCAAGTACAAGTATTTTATTACTTACTTAAAAAAGTTTTTAAGTAAGTAAACAAATATTTATATTTGAGTTTTAATATTTTTTTATTTATTTCAAATAATTTGGAGTAAGTAAATAAATATTAATATTTCAAAGCTGAAATATAAATATTTTGTTAATATTAATACTTCAAAGCTGAAATAAAAATATTTTGAAATAAATGAAATATGTAGTTAAGTAAAATACTTAGCTTCCTTTTTTTAAATATTTTGAAATTTTTGAAATATTGCAAATATTTCAAATATTTCAAAAATTTCAAATATACATTACCATTTTTACAAACAGAAATAAAGATGTTTTTTAGATTTTAAATCCAAAAATATTTTATGTTAGTAATTGTAATACACAATATACGAACACAAGCCATGTTGCCAAATTTCAAAGAATAGTGAAATTTGGCAAATTCAAAAAAATTTAAATTTAATAAGTTTTAACACCATATATAATGATAGAAAATATTTTTGTCCAACAATAAAAAACAGTATGTTTGTTGTTGGTTTGCTTATCTTTTGCTTCACCAAACAAAAAAAAACAAAATAAAAAAACCAAAACAACAACAAAAAAAAAACATTGTAAACATTGTTGTTGCTCCTGCGTGTAAAGCTTATTGTTGTTACAAATGTAAACAAAAATGCACATACACACGCATCTAATGCAATTTATACCCATTAAAACAAAAATCTACCCATCCCTCCTCGTCCCTTAAGTTACAAACATTTAACTATACCCCCATGTCAAGAAACCTATCCACCAATAAAAAAATCATTTTCTACACCCCCGCACACCCAAATATCATAAACAATAACATGTAATAATATGAAACCCCCTCGCCGAAAAGAAAAAAAAAATTTCTTGATTTTTGTTTTTTTCAACCATCCTAATTTTGCTGCTCGCCTATTACATTTCTTACATGTGCTACCTTACCACATTTCGTAAACAAAAATAATTTGTCCCTTCAGTTCACGGGAACACTAACGTCATCTAGTGATGAAGTAGAATTTGCTAAAATCAAATTTTTGCCCTCATCGTTCACGCCATAGAAAGCTCAAAAAAAGTGAGCTTTCTAATGCACCTTCTCTAAGAATATAAGTTCTCTGATGATACGGATCCATCTTCCCACTGTAGATGATGATGGTTTTTTGTTAACCAATTGACTTGTCTTTGGTTCGCTGCTGACAAATGAATGTAATCGAATGTATACTCCTTAGCGTCGAATACCAACGCAATTTCCTTTACAATAAAACTATTTGAATCTCCTCTAAAGCCTTGAAGGTCAATAAAAACCATTTTTGACATTTCTATTGCTTAAACAATTTTATGAACCTGCCCTGTCAGAGGAGTATATTCAATTAAACGATCATGAATAAGGATGCAGTAAGCTGATGAGTTTGGTGGAATATTAGTGCCTGTCTCAAACTCAATTTTTATATCTATCGGACCCCCTGCGACCGACTCGTTTTGGTGGCTTACATCGATAACGGTAATAGGAGCTTTATTTTTGAATTCTTGGCAAGTGAGTAGAGGTTGAGGTTCTCTCATATAGTAACTTTGCTGAAATCTGACATACATATCATATAGGATGGCAAAGCGTTCTTGATCGAATTTAATATTAAGATCATCATAAGGATATGAATCCGAGTTTAAGTGAACTTTGAGGTTGGTTAAATCACAATTAACGAATTTATTGTCATGCAGAAAGGCTATCAAGACAAAACGGGGTCGTTCTCTATTTGAAGACAATTTAACATTCCAAATCTGATTAGTTCCTGTTGTTAACTGTGGATTATAATGGCAGTCCCAACTGCGGAATGCTATTGGTAAATTTACTCCCTTTTGTATGATTTTAATCATATTTATTTTACTCGAGTCGGAAAGATGTACATGTTGTATCCTCCATGAAATATTCTTAATAGTAATTTTTGGTTTTTCAGTAGATGCAGTTGAGTATACCAGCTGATCATCACTTTTGCTTCGTAGTAGAATCAATTCATGTTTACAATTTAAAATAATTTTATTAAAGTCTTCAGCAAATCCCAATAATACTTTTAATGGTACGTAAAAGTTAAAGTGTCCATTTAGCACATTTAGATCATCTACTTTATTCCAACCAGCATTTTCCATGACAGCACCATCCATTGCCATCAATGAAACATAATTTTTGATAGTGCTTGAAACGCCTAGGTGTCTAGTACGGTCAATTTCAACACCATTGAGCTCATAACGAATTTCGTCAAATAGATGAGCAACAAAATTGTTTTTCAATCTGAAATTAGTAGAAGATGGTACTAATTTTTTACTATCGCTACTATCTTCAACGGAACCTTCAATGTAAATAAAACTTTTACTTGGCAAAACATATAAATCCTGATTTTGTATTGAGATTCTTATTTCATCGTTATTGTTAAATGATTGCAAGTACGGAGTGTATGTGTGATAATCTTTCTTTATAATATTATCATCCGATAAGGGTACACCCAAAACATTAATTAAGGAACTCATTGTTGATGACGTTGTTGTTGTTTTTTTAATTGGAAATTCAATGATTTGAGAAAATTTATATTTGATTCAGTCAATTTGCTGGCTAAATGTGACGATAACAATGACGATGGTGTTGGCTTCGGTGTAACTGGTGGCAATATGTATTTTGGTGGTAATGATGTGGTATATGGAATGTTATTTGTTACCATTTCTTTGCTGTAAATTATCATTATTTTCTGGGCCTTAAATGTAATCGAATAGTTATTACTTCTCCTCGAAAATTAATAAAATCGCCGTGTTGATCAACTATCCGTAGTGTTAGTGAACTTACTTCTTTAGAGTTCACTGGCAAATAAATGAGATTTCTAGGTATTTCATCCATTTTATAGCCAGGTGGGACATTTATTGCAAACTCATGTAAGGTATGTGCATGAGAATTGTTTATATAAGTATTTACTACAATATTACATTCTATTCGCAAGAGATTGACCTTAAAAATATTTACTGGTAGATCTGAAAAATTATTTACAGTGGGAGAGAGGACTTTTTTATTGAAGCCAAACAATTGCCCTATCGTATTGTTCTTGTTAAAGTATATCGGATCTTCCGTACTATATACTTTGACTTGCATTGTATTATTATTAGCTTCTATAAAAATTTTCTTCTCCCCCAATCCATCTCTCTCATATTCCTCCTTTATAAAATCGACAATATCGTTCAGCTCATACGATCCAATAGGTATTGTAATAATTTTATTACCGATGTGAAATAAATTATTGTTTATGTCCACATTTGGTATGCTGTTGTAGGAGTGGAAATCTATGAGAGCACACTCATAATCATCATTTAAATTTATTGGAGGAAAATAGTTTGCTGATAAATTTGAGGAATTTCCGTTCAATGTTAGTGTTATTGACATTTTGCTTTCCGATTTGTTAATGTAGTAAACAAAACAAAAAGGTTGGGTTTTAAAAGGATGTATATTTTTTTATTTTTACTTTTTTATTATTATTATTTTTACTTACATATTATTTTTATTATTATATTATATATATATATTATATATATATATTTGTGGGGAGGCAAAAAAATCGCCCATGGCTCAGGGAAAATCGTATTCTAGGGATCAAAATAAGAAACTTTGCCGAAGGAACCATACCTCTAAAACTACTACCCCCCAACTGTTGACTTTTGTCCCGTAGGGTCAAGTTTTGAAAAATCACACTTTGACCCATTTAGAGTGCCCCAATCGAGTCCAAATGTATGACCGACCCCCACTAACTTTGGAGGGCCGATCCACCCATGCCAGTGGCACACCCCCTGGAACTCCCCTGGGGGGTTCCCCATACAAACATTTTAAAAAATCACCATTTTTGGCACTTTATTTTATTATTTTTTATTTATTTTATTTATTTTTATTATTTTATTTATTTTTTCTCCTTAGAAATTTATTTAGTCAGAACATATGTAAATGAAAAAATTAATTTAACTTAGTAATAGAAAAGAAAAAATAAAAAATTACTGTTTGAAGTCTTTTTTGCTTTCAAGTCTGGGCAATTTCGCACGGCTCTCTAATGTCGTCGCCATAACAGCCTCTACATTTTCCGGTATAACTCGTTTGGAAACGCTAGCTAGCAATTGAACGTGTCGTTCTGTTTCTTGTATGTGTGATGGAATTTTTGGATCATTAAACGGTGGATCATCTTGATTTAAATATTCTTTCAAAGTATCGTATGGAATGCTTCGCGTGAATGGTGGTTCAAATACGTCATTTATGTCATTCATATTGATCATTTCCGTGTAACTTGTGCAATAAAAGTTTATATCTGGTTTTTTATAAGCTCTAAGTCCCGTTGGGTCGTCAACATCGGTTCGATAGCGTAGAATTATCTTGATAGCACAGTCGCGCTTTTCTTTGCTATCATCAAACAACATTGATAACAAGATATTTTCCGAATGCGCATAATATGAATTATCTGTAATTACTTTATTGACAATTTTGCGTAAACGAGGTTCTAGAAATCTTGACCAACTAATGAATTTGAAAAATAATCTACTACCGTACACGACAGAGCTGTAATACTTGATATTGAAGTACATTGGCACATAACATGTAATTATAAATTCAACCAGTATTCTTAAATTTGCATCTGGATTTTCTGTTGTCACATATAATCGTAATAGTCTAGCGGCCTTGGTGAGCCACCGAGAATGTACAATTTTCCCTGGTTTGATGTTTGCCAGATCCACTGAAACCACGCCGCTAGAAATTGCATGGGCCATGTCGTATAAGTACTTGGAATCGGTGGAAAATTCAATTTTTTCTGGAGCAGGGGGCATATTTTTCAACTCAATTTTCTGAAAGCCGTCCACCACCTGAAAATATATAAAAATAAAACAATTAAAAACGGTTGACAATTATAATAAATGAGTGATAGCAATAACTTACCGGAAGAGTTTCACAAGATTCGATTTGACGGCTCAATTTTCCGGTTGCCGATCTTGGTCCAGTGCTGGTTGATTTATCCAAAGCTTCAAACAAATGCCGAAACGGAAGTTCGTTGAAGTGTAGAAGGCAAACGAACCAATGCAATGGTCTTTTTAACAGCAATTCGAATCGTCGTATAATTCCACCGTTTGGGCCAGTGTTTGTTGGCTCACCGTCAGTGCATATGCCAATTAATGCATCCAGTGATATATTTTTATCGTTGAAAAAATCATTTAATTTGGTTGTTTTGTATTCAGCGGTTTCATGTTCCAGTCTTACGTAACCAATCAATTCAGAATTCGGTTCTCTCAAAATAACAAGATGAGGTTCTTTTACCATTCTAGTATGATACTTCTCATCAATTGTATCTCTCGTTAAAGTATCATCTTTTCTGCCATCGAATGAAAATGCTAACAAATTGGTATCATCTAACCGTTTGCGAAGCACTTCTTGTCTGCATTTCTCTTTTTCTCGGCGAACTTTCGATTTATCCATGATGAGAGGTTTGCCATGGATATCTTTCATTTTAAAATCTTGGAAAAGAGCTGTTCCCATTGCTGATGCTACTCTATCAGGCACGCCAAATCTGTCACATACCAAGGCAAAGTTAAAACAGTCGTATCTCTGTGTGTATTGTGAACTTGTGCTTATATCCAAATCTTCTTGAACCGGTGGCGGTGCGTATGTTGAATCATCGGGATCTTGGTATGTTGGCATTGATGACATAGACGTTGCTCCTTGCTCTTCAATTTCCATCGCAAATCCATCCATTGTTAGACTTCTCTGATTATGTTGATCGTGCATAAACTCTTTGAGGCGTTCGGGAACCAAACCGCATGCACATGGAGCTGCCTTCAAATCGCATTTACATGTTCCAATGAAAAAAATTGTTTCCAGAGATTTTATATACTCTGTAAATTGTTGGGGTTTGTTTCTTCTCTTGATTTGCTCTTGATATTTGTCAAGCAATCTATTCAATTTATTACATACACTTTTTTTCAGCATTATTTCCATACCAAGTTTTTCCCAAATTCCAATCAACTTATCTTGTACTTGAATAGTGAATGCTTTATGGGACAACTTTTTTTGTTCGCTCAAGTAAAAATAATATCTCAAGATATCCAGATGGGTTGGTAAATTAAGATCAGTCAAATCAGTAGACACACCAAAAACAGTAACATCATGCCTGGGTATATGACTCATTGGGTTTTCGATAGTTGTTGATGTTGTTATTGCTTCATCTTGCGGTGTAGAGGATGGTGGATTCATTGTAAACTTCTTGATTTGGAATGATTTTTTTTTAAATATTTTTTTATCTCAAATTAGCACTTCACACTTCGAGTTCTTCACAACGACTTAATGCATTCACAAAAACTGTTGCGTTATATATGGTCTAGGAGACGAGGTAATAAGAATGAAATGGTAATTTCAATTCTACCTGTAACCGATTTTGTTGTCAAAACTGCCCATAAAGTACTTACATGTAAATTAAACGTTAATCTGACTACAAGTTCTGTTAAGCAAGTGCGCCTTTTATTACTTCTGGAAAATCCTTTATGATAATTTTATGCTCAATTCTACCTGTAACCGATTTTGTTGTCAAAACTGCCCATAAAGTACTTACATGTAAATTAAACGTTAATCTGACCACAAATTCTGTTAAGCAAGTGCGCCTTTTATTACTTCTGGAAAATCCTTTATGATAATTTTATGCTCAATTCTACCTGTAACCGATTTAGCTTAAGTAAGTTTACGACATGCAGCTGTGTCTTGTGGTGGCTTAAAAAACCCACACAATCTATTTTACGACCTGAAACAGAACGACACGTTCAATTGCTAGCTAGCGTTTCCAAACGAGTTATACCGCAAAATGTAGAGGCTGTTATGGTGACGACATTAGAGAGCCGTGCGAAATTGCCCAGACTTGAAAGCAAAAAAGACTTCAAACAGTAATTTTTTTTATTTTCTTTTCTATTACTAAGTTAAATTAATTTTTTCATTTACATATGTTCTGACTAAATAAATTTCTAAAGAGAAAAAATAAATAAAATAATAAAAATAAATAAAATAAATAAAAAATAATAAAATAAAGTGCAAAAAATGGTGATTTTTTAAAATGTTTGTATGGGGAACCCCCCAGGGGAGTTCCAGGGGTGTGCCACTGGCATGGGTGGATCGGCCCTCCAAAGTTAGTGGGGGTCGGTCATACATTTGGACTCGATTGGGGCACTCTAAATGGGTCAAAGTGTGATTTTTCAAAACTTGACCCTACGGGACAAAAGTCAACAGTTGGGGGGTAGTAGAATTCGTTTTAGAGGTATGGTTCCTTCGGAAAAATTTCTTATTTTGATGAGAATACGATTTTCACTGAGCCATGGGCGATTATTAAATCGACCCGCCCTAATATATATATATATTTCTATATATTTCTTATTGATAAATTTTAACATTCACTTCTTTTTGGAAGATTCCCAATTCTTAATTTTATTATCATCTTTCTTCTGATTACAATTATTTTCATTGTGATCATTACTACCACAATAATTACAATACTTTATTTTTTCATATCTAATCTCAGAACTCTTAAAAATTTTATCCATTTTTCTACCCCTCTGCTAATATATGAAAATTTTTAATGTGTTATCAAGTGGAAGGTTTTCATTCAATTGATATAGTTGACAAAACATTTAGTCCTTTTATACTTAGCTCTATAGTCTTAAAAGTAATCATACATATTATAATATTTCGTTTTTATTAATCCAAGAATTGTGATGATTTGAGAAACCCAACCATTTCACGAATACTTTATTATCCTTAGTTTTAAGGACTTTTTCAACAAGATATGTATCGGGAAATCGAGTCTTTGAGAGTTCCTCATCATAGAATCCACCTTCAATTTTCTTTCCCTGGTAATCCTCCAAAATATATGTTGCGGGGTATGTATTGTTTATAAATTTGATTTTAAAAATTTCTGTTGTCCAGTTCGGCGTGTACACCTTTTCAAAAATATGCTTATATTTACTGATGCGTACGTAATCTCCAACATGAAATTTTGAGATTTTGTATATTTTCAGATGATTATATACTGTATTTAGCAATATTTTCTCATTTGCAGAATTAACGTTTATGGGCGCCATTTTAATCGTACGATGAACTTTTCGATTGTAATCATCAATTAAATTTTTATATAAATCAATCCAGTGATATGATCCGTTGTAGCTAAATTCCTTCCACATCATACCTTTAAGAGTTCTATTGAAGCGTTCAACAATGGATGCCTTCATTACACTATACGTTGAGTAGTGATTAATATTATGCTTTTTCATCAATTTAGCAAAGATTTTATTAAAGAATTCCTTGCCGTCATCAATATGTAAGTTTTTCGGTATACGACCTAGGCCGAAAATATTTTCCATTGATTTGCAAACATCAGATGCACTTTTAGATTTAAGAGGTGCGGCCTAAGCAAATTTTGAGAATGTGTCAATTACTGTCAACAGATATCGATATTCCTTGTTATCCGATGAATAATTCCCCATTTCAACCAGATCAGCTTGCCATAAGTCATCTATACCTTTCATTATAACTCTTCGACGTTTAAAATTTTTTCGAGCTTGTTTATGCAACTCTTTCACCAAAATTCTCTTCTTATTCATTATAGATATTATATATTAAATAGTTTATTATTGTATCATTCGTCTTTATACCATTGCTTAAATATTTTATTTTATTTAGACACCGCAACAAACCCCTCTTCCTCTGACACGAATTTTAGTACTAAAGTTTTCAAATAGTTAATTTGTTGACGCAACAGCTCAAGTTTTTCGTCAATGTACGATTTTAGTCTTTGATTCATATTGGAAATTTTCTCATACCTATCATCATCTTTGTTATATATATTCAAAAGTACGTCTGTTTGAAATTGGTTGATTTGTGAGAGAAGAAAATCTTTTGTGACGGCGTCGTTTTCTTCCATAGGGCTCGCAACATTTTTAATCCTTTTGTTTTCTAGATTAAGGTTTTTATCACTATCCAAAACGAGATTAAACATTTTCGACTCATTCTTCCTTATTATATTATTATCATAGTTTAGCTTAGAATTGTAATAGTGTCCGAACTTGTCGACAGACATTCTCAGTATATTAACTGAACTCATAAAATTTGATATTTTATACTATTATACCAGCTTCCTGCAATTCTTCGATAATCGAAACTATTTCATTATTATGATTATTATGACCAGCAGCTTGAGAGGCGATTAATAGTCTGAGGCGATCAACTAACTCATTCGGATCATCCCAATAAATATAATTAGGTTTACTAGAATTCAATTTCATAAGACCGCTCCCTGTTTTATCAATTTTAAATAATTTGCTGATAATATTTTGATACTTGTAGGCCCTTGTACCCTTTATTTGGCCATCAGATTTATAATCTCTTTTGTGAGCATTTGTATCCATTAAAATCTTTTTGTAAATATCTAATTCTGTTTTATCATAGTTTTTTGGTATTCTATGAAACATTAGCTGAAGCAGACCAGGCGTTAGTAACCAATTTTGATTTCCTATCATAATTTTATCCTCATTGAACTTAATGTAGCTGTTGCCAAATTTCCACTCACCATTCGAGTCTTTGTGAGGACCATAAAGCGTATCTAGTTCATTTTTTTGACCTAAAAGTGATAAATCGATTGAGCTTGTTGTTGTATTATTGTTAGTAACATTAACTGGGGGTTCAGTTTGATAGTAAAAATCATCCTCATCATCAATTGTTTTGTATTCATTACTCGTATAATCTTTCTTTGGGGTACTTGTCTCCAGTTTCATTGGTAATTTCCTAAGCGATAAACTACTCTCATTTTCCATTTCATTTTTGATTTCATTTTTAATTTCTTCTTTTTCGCCTTTAGAAATTCTCTTTCTTTTACTAGAAATTTTGATTAATTCTTTCAACGGATTAGTTACGGGCTTAAAAGTATCTTCGAGTATTTCATGTGAGTTGACTTCACCCGTTTTTATGCTTCGGAATTTCTTCTTTAAAACGTTTCTTGCCTTTACCAGTTCTTCCAACACTTCAGTCATATTAATCAGAAACAGATCAGGAGCAGACCAAGAATATATCAGAAACAGACCAGAAATATATCAGAAACAGACCAGGAATAGATCAGAAACAGATTAAGTTTATTCAGTATCAGTTTAATTTATAAAAGGACGTAATAAATTTTTAACTTTTTGACTTGATAATCCATCCGATTCAAGATTTGAAGCGTTACTAATGTCATCTTATTATTGCAGCTAACTTATATTTCAATAAAAATATTAAATGACTTTCTATAGCGGCCAGCATTTAATTCATCATCTTTACTTATTGTTAAAAATCCATATTTTTCTTTCCAACATTCTCGACATATTTTAGAAAATTGCTCATAGGTCATATCCGTTCCAACATGATCACTATATACATGCTTCATATTCATTTCATCCTGCTTAAACATTATAATCATATTGGCATTATCTCGTATCAAATGTTTAGCAATTCGGGTATAAGTTTGATATAAATAAAATGAATCCACATTTTTATGACGACCCATACAAAAGTATGCACGTATAGTATTTTGATTTTCACATGCAACGTCATCAAATATAATTATAGAGTTATTTTTAGCTTCGTGTGGTGGGATAACGCTGTCATTGTCAGAAAATGTAAAATACCCCATTCCATTAATCGGTGATATGAGCTTCTTTAAGTACTCATATTTAGGTTGAAATAATGATTTCGAATATAAATAAATATTTTCAAATTTTAGTCCATTCGGACTTTCAATCAAGCTAATCATTACGTTAGTCTTTCCACAGTTGGAAGGTCCTACTATAAGTGCTCTTATAGAATTCGGTAATAGAGGATTTTGCCTTCTTCTCCTCTTATCTGTGTTTGTTGTGGAATCCACATCCCTCACAAATATATTGTTACGTTGTTTGATCAACCGCATTTTAACAACTAAAGCTAATGTTATAATATTTCCTTTTTATTAGCGTTCAGATTATATAAATAGATGTTTCAATATCACAGACCTATTAATCATATGAGTTCTGTCACTGGAGGTGGATTAGTAGATAGAGTTATAAATTCTCTACCATTTGAACTTCATTTACCCGGCTATGAATTTTGTGGACCAGGCACTAAGCTGCAAAAACGTTTGAAAAGAGGTGATAAGGGGATAAATCCGTTGGATGCTGCTTGTAGAGAGCACGATATAGCTTATTCTCAAAATAAGAAAATCAATAAGCGACATCAAGCGGATAAAAGACTCGAAAATCGAGCTTGGGAGCGAGTTTTATCCAAAGACAGCAGTATCGGAGAAAAAACGAACGCATATTTTATAACTAACACAATGAAGGCTAAAGTGAAATTAGGCATGGGCCAAAAGGAAAAAAATAAATTTGGAAAGAAGATCTTTAGCACCGCAATACGAATGGCTACGACAACTTTAAAGAAGGATAAACCTGTAGATATAAATGATGCAATCAAAATTGCTCGTAAAATTTTAAATAAATCGCTGAAAGGAAAAAAATCAAAAGTTGTTATACCTCGCATTATCAGTGTACCCAAAATAGGAGGTTTCTTACCGCTAGTACCAATACTAACTGCTCTAGGAGCCTTAGGTGGTCTATCATCTGGTGGAGCAGCTATTGTGAAAGCTATTAATGCTTCAAAAGATGCTAAGAAACAACTCGAAGAGGCTTCTAGACACATTAAGAGTATGGAGGCAATAGCAATGGGAAAAGGTCTTTACATTAAACCATATAAGAAGGGGTATGGTCTTGTATTCGATAAAATGTCAAAAAACTATTAAAGATGCTCCCCAAGAGACCACTTACTGAGATCGATTTAGTTAAGTTCAGCGCATATATCCCCAACTTTAGAGGGATTTTTATGAGAGATTCACTCCCCAAACACCCTCGACGAATAGAATGTGGCATTATCAACCTAGACTCCTCAATAGGAGACGGCACGCATTGGGTAGCATACTACAAAAATAAAGATCATAAGGAATATTTCGATAGTAGACACTAATCGGAAGGGTTGGTCACCTACTGCAGGTACTTTTTTCATGCAGTATTTGCCCAATGAAAACTCCTTTACCTCTTCCTCTGTTATAGCATTAAATCTTTTTGGCAGAAAGATGACATAGTTTTCCACCTCAATCTGGATACTTTCTCCATATTTTGTTTGCATTTTAATAGCTTTCAAAATATTATATAATTTAAGATCCTCCATATCTTTTGTATGGAGAATAGGCTTGTTGTTGAGGTCATCAAATTTGTTTAACAATGATGATGATTGAATGATAAATTCAACAGACCAATACGAAAAAAGCACTTATTTAGATGCGAATAACTTATATGGACAGATTGAGTGCTGACTCTCTATTTCACAGTATTATGAAAACAACAATTTATTGTTGCTGTATTTAAAACTAATGGATTCAGAAATAAAGAAATACTCAGACGATTAAGATGTCAATGCGAGAAAATATTATAGAATTCCTTAATGAATATAAGGAGTTCATGTCTCTAGAAGATTTAACCCTCTAACCGGCCTAAGCTTTTTTGCAATGAAATTTATACCATGTGTTCCTCATGAAAAATAAACAATAAGTTCTTCTACAAAATTTTTTTTCGTTGCCTACTTTAGGCGATATGGGCCAAAATAGTTTAAGAGTGAATCTCGACAATTAGCGCATAAAAATTACTAGGTTTAGGCACAAATTATTTCTCTTACCAAGATGTAATTGCAATAAAAAAATTACATTTTTTGTGCTGTTACGTAAGAGGATGTAGCGATTTTCGTTTTCTGAAAAAAGCGAAATTGAGCGAAAACGCACCAAAACTTCAATAAATATTATTCAAACTTATAAGCTTTGCTGCCTATACCAAATATACTCTTTTTACCAAATTTCAGAAAAATTCGTCCATTCATTTTGAAGTTAAGGCGATGTCCTTTAAAGGTATCCTTATGGAATCCTGTGCGTCCTTGGACCATAGTAAGGAACTTTTTGAATATCTTAAGCTCCAATCTTACTTCATGGTCACTATCAATTGTTGTAGTCAATCTAAATATGTTTTTAAGATTTTTAAAAATTTTGGTTGTTTTAAAATATTTAATTTCTGAAATTTTACGAAATTTTAATTTTGACACTTTCTCGCTTCCAAACCGTGCATTATATACAAAAAAATTCTTCACAAAAAATTTAATAAATTTTGTTTTCTGTTCCAAAAGCATAATTTCTTATTATAAAATACTCCTTTGGCGTATTTCTGGTCAATTTAATATACCCCGCCTGGAGGCGGGCTTGCCGGTTAGAGGGTTAAACTTTCTTTTACAGAATGCTGCTTATCTCGATTCATATGAGAATAAAGAGATTGTTTTTCAGCACATGGAGAGCATTTTGAAGATTGTCCATGGTCTGATGATGGGTGTACTGAAGGGCCTGATACTTGTAATTACGTCATCTATAAATTTAGAAAAAATAGTGTTTACGATCTTATAAATATGTACTATAAACATGTAAATTTTTAGTAATTTTAATTTATGAGCAAAGATTTAATGATGTTTTTATTTATGAATTATTATATAAATTAAAATTCTAATGAAATCAAATATATGAAATTTATTTTTAGTATACATTTTTTTATTTTTTTCCTTAAATCAAAACACATAACGGACAAGTAAGAGGCAGAATTAAACAAAACACTTGCCTGACCTATATCTGCATTTTTAATATTACATTTTTTTATTTTTTCCTTAAATCAAAACACACAACGGACAATTGGTTCTTAAGTGGCTCACATCATTTCACAATACGAGATTTTACAACCCCAAAAATCCAAAACAAAATAATATAGAATATTTAGAAGAGGCAGAAACAAACAAAACAAACTGTAGAATTCAAAACGATCCTCCACCACCACCACACAATTGATTTTTCATTTTAATATTACATTTTTTATTTTTTCCCTTAAATCAAAACACACAACGGACAATTTTTTCTTAAGTGTCTCACATCATTTCACACTACTACATTTACAACCCACAAAACAAACTGTAGAATTCAAAACGATCCTCCACCACCACACAATTGTTTTTCACCAATCATTTCACACTACTGGAACACATAATCGATTTTTTAACTACCACCTATTTACACTATGGGAAGACATAACCGATTTTTAGGCACCAATCATTTTACACTATGGGCACACAATATGTAATAAGCAATTAACAGAATTTAAATCCCATATTGGAAAATGATTAAAAAAATTTAAGTCACATGGAAAAACAATAAAACCACATTTAGTTCCCAATTACCATTTTGCACTATGGGCACTTAATAAGCAATTAACCAAATTGTGTTTCCATCGAAAAGCAATAAAACCACATTTACTTCTCATCGAAAAGCAATAAAACCACATTTACTTCCCATCGAAAAGCAATTAAACACAATTGTGTTCCCAATCCCCCACTACTAATTTAATATGGACTAATATGTTTATATATAGTCAAATGTGACACTACATCTGTGTGGATATAATTATGTATAGCTTTGAGTTTTTCAAAATATTTATATATGATGACATATATAGTTCAGTATAAATATATATGTCCCCATATATATTAATATGTACCATATTCAGTTACATATGCTATGACAATTTTAATACAGCGTCATATATAATTGAAAATGGCTTTATAGGTAAACATATAAGGTTTTATATAGCTCAATGTTAAATTTGTTCTAAGTTGTTTTAGATATATATCTAAGTATAGCGAAATGTAAAAAAATTCTATGTTTTTTGAGATATATTTATGTATGATTTCAAAATATAAAAGGCGTACTCATTATAACTCGTAAATTCCGTATAAACCTTGTATAAATACAAGCTATATTTTTTATGTATGGAATTTGACATTAAGACTCTAATGCCCAAGGCCGCTAAAAAGCGGTCTTCAGATATTAAATAGTTTTTCGTTAAATAACATTTTTTATTAAACAAGTTATATTATATCAATATAAAACATAATTACCTACTTTTTTGCCTTCAAACTGTTTTGTATAAGGAACGATTTTCAAGCGAGAAGGATGTAAAGTGAAAATTTTGTAAATTTGAAAAAATTAACTTTTTAAAACCGTAAAAAATTTTTGAAAAATCGTCAACAATACATTTTCGATCTGGCATACATTATCCACACTACCGAAACTAGCTTCAAGTCTCTACTTATAAAATCAGTTAAAAATTTTGCCCCAGGATTCACAGGATAACGTCTGGATACATCTTACGAATATCTCTCTAACTCAAAAACTACTTGAAATTAAACACAGATTACATACTCAGAGCTAGTAGTAACCGAAAGTAGTTTCGTCAAAATTTATTGATGTTTTGTGCCAAATTTCGTAATTTTCAAAAAGCGAAAATCGCCATAACTTCTGAAAGAACAAGACTAGATGAGGAATTTTCAGTACGTGATTTTATTTAATTGATAGTGTTATCAAAAACCGAAATTTTTTGACTACTAGATTTCTTGATTTGTCTTCAACCTTTATTATGCGATATCGCCTAAATAAAGCGATAAATTAAAATTTTAATATTTCTTCCATAGTAGATTTTCAATGCCAAATATATAGTTTAAATATTATCGCAATCAGAAGAAAGAGCATTAGAGGGTTAAACTCATTAACATACCAGGTTTACACAGTTTACGGATAGAATACAATTTTATATGAGAAGGCTTAAAATGCTTGGTTACAATCAGAGCTTTGAAGAATTAATTCTTTTTTGAATGAATTCACTACCAGCCTAATTAAATTTTCTCTAGAATTGAATGAATTCCTTTTCTTAAGTAATTCACTGAATTCGTTCAACTGAACGCGTTCATCAAACAATATATTCAAAGAATTAATTCCATTGCAATAGTTCTCTTTATTAAATCAAATGAATTAATTCACTGGTGAACGAGTTCAATTTTATAAATCGAACGGAAAAAAAAGTGAATTAATTCCTTAATGAATTAATTCACCACAGAATTCGTTCAATTTCATTTTCGTTCAGTGAATTAAAAAAAAATAAAATTATGTTCAGTGAATTAAAAAAAAATAAAATTATGTTCAGTGAATTAAAAAAAATTAAATTACGTTCAGTGAATTAAAAAACGTTCACTGAATTCAAAAAAAAAATTACGTTCATTTAATCGAAAAACAAAAATTATGTTCGCTGAATTCAAAGCCTGTTTTCTGCCGTTCAGTAGAAGAAAACATTGTATTGTAAAAACGTATAAATGAAATACGTCATACTCAAGCATCTACATTTTACTGGGAAGCATAAGTTTTCAAAATTAATAGTTATGTTTTTTCCAAATTCATATATATCTGTAAAGTTTTTATTTTTAATAGTAAAAGGCTTTATTTTTTAATTATGTAGGTTGATAAAGTGCATCGGATTTCTCTAACACTTAATATGGATAGAAAGAGACCTAAGGTCAGGAGAGCATGGGATCGGTCTCATTCGATGCTCAGATGTTGTCCACAAAAAAAAAAAAAAAAATTGATTTTTTACCCTTAGTTCCCTTTCTCTATGCGCTGTCACATATATATATGTAATTTGTTTATTTTTACTAGCGAACGCTGTACTTTTTTTTTTTTTTTTACATTAGACCAACACTCAGGGGCAGTGTTGCCATAAGACAAATGCGAAAAGATGCTAGATCGTCGAAAAAAAGTGCTAGAAAGTGCTAGATTCAAAATAAAAAGTGCTAAAAAAGGTGCTAGATTCTTTTTCTGTTTTTAACATGCATTATGGGTTTTTATCAGATTTGGCAACCGATTCATAAGGTTAAGGCCAGTTTACATTATAAGATTTTCGGTAGTATTTTGCTTTAGTACACATGCAAAATATATAGGTTGCAAAATCTAATAGTGTAAACCAGTCTTTAGTGTTAATGGATAACGTTATTTCATAAATATTTCGTTAGGGTATTTTAAGGTTATCGGTATAATAAGTTATTTCGTTAAGTTGTTTTAGAGTTACCGGTATTTAAAGTTATTTCGTTTGATTATGATATATTATGCTAGTTTACACTGTACGATTTTTGGTATGATTTTGCTTTAGTACACATGCAAAACATATAGGCTGGATTTCAAAATCACACCGAAAATCTTATAATGTAAGCCAGCCATTAGCGGTATTTTAAGGTAAATGATGGTCCCTAGGATATTTAAAATTTTTGAGTTAGGGTCTGTTAGGTTAAACGGTATTTTAAATAATTTCGTTAAAGTATTTTGCGGTTAGTGATATTTTAAGTTATTTCGTTAATGGTATTTTTAGGTTAATTGTAGTTATTTGAATTCATTTTAAATCGTTATTGATGTTTTGGGGTTAGTGTTGACAAACCATGGTTTTTATTGATATATTGAATTATTAATAAAAAAAAAACTATGCATTTCATACAGTCGCCATTTCAAAAAGTCATCATTTATTGCTGGCTTTAAATCAGTAAAGAAATTAAAAAATCATAATTTGGAGATAAATTAGAAACGTTCTCCATAGAAATAATTTCAGATTTTGAGGCTAAAACATATCAGATTCTACAGAAAGATTAGCTATTATACGAAATATTGTAGGTTTTGTTAACTATTTCTTTAGAAAAATCATCAATTATGTGAAATTTTTTCACAGAAATGCCTTCAGATTTTGAAAATATTTTTTTATATTGATAAATCTTCAGATTCTAATGCCTTTTGCGGTCAAGTAAAATTATATTTATATAGAGAAACCATCTAATTTTAAATTCTTCCTGCTGTAGAAAAAATATTTAAGATTCAGAAAATTTTTACTGAACAATATTTTTTGTTAGTCCTATACTTTTGTAATTTTAACATACATACATGTAATATTTCTTTTCGAAACAGATTTTTACCATTGTTTCCAAAAGTTTAAAAATCTGCTAACAACCTCAGACAGGGTTTTCTGGCTGTACTTTAAGGTCATTTCGATTGCCGTTAACAATCAGATGTTGGTTTTCAAATTGGAACTCTTTTGGAAGTGATCTACCGTGAACTTAAGTCAGAAATGCCAAACTAACTTTTCTTATTTCTTCTTTTTAGAAATTCGTAAATATTGTTATGCCAATATTTAACAAAAAGTTGGCATGACTGGTAAAGATATTTATTGACTATTCAACTTTAACCCAATTCAGAGAAGCTGAATATTTGTGTGTGGACTGTGATATTTGTAAATCCTGTTATTTCTTGAACTCGAGAAGTGTTTCAAGACATTTTTCATATAGATATTGAATTATTTAAAAAAGTGCTAAAAAATTTCAATATTTTTAAAAAAGTGCTAAAGTAGCACCTAGCACTTTTTTAGATTTTTGGGTGCTAACTCCCAAAAAAAAGTGCTAGATCTAGCACCTAAAATGCTAAAATGGCAAGCCTGCTCAGGGGATGCCCCCTACTGATGCAACGCATTGTGTTGATATTAGGAAAATAGGTTATGGGAAGGAGGAAATAGGGAGTAGTGTTTGTGAACGTTTGACTTGAATTTATCTAAATTGTAAGTATCAGGGAAGACACCTGCGGGGAGTTTATTTCACATACGGTCGGTTGGACTAATGAACGAATTCTCTCTATAATGCGTTGTGCTATTAACTGGACAATCGACCACAAACGGATGGATGAGATCTACTAGACAAGCGCGTGTTGCGGCCAAAAACACGTGACCCCGGGATAAGTACACTTATCTCAGCAGAACACTTCCCATGGTAGTAACGATAGAACAGTGTTACACAATCCACATTCCGACGATGCTCCAATGAGTCAATAGAGCTGGATACCCTACTGTCATTAATGAGCGCCGACGCCCTCCTTTGTACACGGCCCAAAAGCTCCAAAATAGACTTTGAAGCCCTTGCCCATATATGGAAGTTGTATTCCATCTTCGGGCGGATATAGGTGGTATAAATAGTGAGAAGACCAGAAGAAGTGAATTAGTTCTTACACCGGTTAAGAAAGCCAAGACACTTGAATGCCTCTTTCGACACACACACTGTATTCTCATGCCCAGAACATCAAGAGCTTCAGATTCCTCAATACTGATACCACGCATGTATATAGATGACATTGATTGCTCGGCGGTCCTATGAGTCAGCAAACAACATTGGGTCTTGCGTGGATCAAAATCGACCCTATTCACGCGACCCCACTCGGAGATTGTAATTAGGTCCTGATTGAGTGTGTCATTCATAATCTGCCTCTTACCTTCAACCTCCACAAGGCTTGGCCTATGATCAAAGGAATATGAATGACAAATGTTGCTGTCATCTGCAAAAGAGTAGATAGGATTGGAAGTCTGACAGAGAAAGTCGTTCAGAAAGATAAGAAAGAGAGAAGGAGAAAGAACAGAGCCTTGTGGTACCCCTGCATTCAACTGAAACTCATTAGATGAGACCCCATCTATAACAACTCTTATAGTGCGATCCCTGAGAAAACTTGATATGAATCGAGAGAAGTCATCACCGACACCAAAAGCAATAAGCTTTTATACGAGAGCTTTATGCCACACACGATCAAATGCCTTGGAAATATCCAGCGCAACCACTTTGCTTTCACCAAATCTGTGAATGGACTGACTCCAACGCTCCGAAAGGAATGCCATCAGGTCTCCCGTGGAACGACTTCTACGAAAGCCATACTGTCGATCATTAAGAAGCAAATTGTATTCAAGATAATTAACAAGATGGTAGTTAACCATGCTCTCCATGACCTTCGAGAGCGCAGAGCAGATTGCGATTGAACAGTAATTATCAGGGTTAGTAGTCGCACCCTTTTTGGGGATTGGCTGGACATTGGCAATCTTCCAACACGATGGAAAGATACCCATGCGGTACGACGTGCTGAAGATGGTTGCCAATGAACGCGATAGCGTCGAAGAGCACTGTTTCAGTACCAGCGCTGGTATACCATCCGGGCCCGTTGACTTATTTACGTCTAGATTCGCAAGAACCCTTTTAACTGCTCGAGGACGAAAGAATATCTTGGGCATAGTATGTGATACTCTTTCGAACACGGGCAGTGGTTGATCCCTTTCCGGCAGAATCGAATTTTCCGTGAACAGTTCAGCCAGCAGGTTGGCTTTATCAACCGGGTCAGTGAATATTTGGTCATCCTTTATAAGAGTTGGGATAGAGGAACTAGCATTATCCTTTACTCTTTTAACGAATGACCAAAAGGTCTTACTGCCCCGTGGAGCAGCAAGAACCTTAGCACGCAGACGCTGTTCGTACAGAAACTTTTCACGTCTCAGTACTTTGGCACACTCAGTTCTCGCCTGTTTACGCAGCATGTCAGTATTGGTGTTCTTATTCGTACGCCAATTACTGAAAGCTTCCTCTCTGGATCTGACTGCATTTCTGCACGTCTGGTTAAACCAACACTTATTTTTGGACTTAGCCGGAATGTACTTTGAAGGAATAAAAAATTTCATTCCAAGCAAAATCACGCGTTCTACAATTTTCGCAGCGGCATCAAAATGGTCATCCAAAAAACATAGTTTCCAGTTGAATTGCCGATAAAAATCGTTAAGTTCGACCCAACGAGCCTTTTCATAAATTAGAACAGAGCGTTTCGTGGATGCCTGTGAAGCGCTATGAAGCCCGGAATATGAAAAGGATCCGGAAACGGTACAGTGATCCGAGTTAGCGAGAGGTGCAAACGATCTTACTTCATACTTTTCAGGGTGCGAAGTGAGAAAAAGGTCGAGGGTATTCTGAGATTGCCCTTTAACACACGGAATGTGTGTTGGCTCATTCACCAACTGCACCAGGTGATTGAGTGCGGCGAAAAGTTCGACGTAAGTGCCAACGGAAGTCGTCCCGCTCGAATGGCGAAGCCATGAAGAGTTGTGAATATTGAAATCACCAGCAAACACGAGTTCAATATTCGGATAGCTCTCCAGGATTTCTGAAATGGAGGCGGAAAGAGAATCAAAACAATTAAATATCTTGCCTGTTTCCATGTTTGGGCTTCTATAAAGAAAACCGAAATACAAGATGTGCGCCCTGATCTTGAATTTAACCCAAAGACAGTTAAATTCGTTATCATGCGTGGTTAATTGTTGCTGCCACTGGTACACAACATCATTGCGAACGTACACCGCAAGGCCCCTATGAAAAACAAAAAGCGATAGTAGGTGATATCCATAGGTATATGAAAATCCTGTGGATCAGCATCCTCATTCACCTGGGTCTCACATAAGGCTAAAACATCCAGTCGATGAAAACGAATGTGAGCATATACAGAGAAATAATTCGCTCTAAGTCCCCTTATGTTTCAGAAATCAATTCTGAACTTACCTGTGTTTGTTGTTATTGTTATTATGGTTCATTTTTTGTTTTGTATTATGTTTTGTGTTTGTTATTTATTTGTTTAAGAAAGTATATTTTATTTTAAATATTAAAGTTTAATTTATTGCACTATTTATTTATAACTATATAAAAAGTCTAATAGTTAATAAATATTTACATACATATTTATAATATAATTTTATTAGCCTCTAAAAGTTAAATCTAACACATGTACACGTTTCAGTCTTCTCGTTTTGTTACTGTCATCTAAGAGAGAAATAGCCAGAGGATTTGCATGGTTGCTTAATCTTTGGAGATAGTTTTCGCCTTCGTATTTCTTCGTGGACTGTTGGAACATCAAGATCATTTTTAATAATTTTATTTGCCACAAACCAGGGAGCGTTAGTTATTAGTCTTAATGTTTTAGACTGGTATATTTCTAGTATGTCAACATTTGATTTGCTAGATGTACCCCATAGTTGAATTCCATATGACCAAATCGGTTTTAGGATAACTTTATATATTCTTAATTTATTGTTTAAATTGAGTTGTGATTTTGATCCCAGTAGCCAATATAATTTACGGGTTTTTATCTTAAGTTGTTGTCTTTTAGCTTGTATACGTGCATTCCACGTATCATACCAAGATCTTTAACTTTATTTTGTTTCGGGATTTCATCTCCATTTGTATACAATGAAGAACAATCTTGTTTTCTTAATGTGAATGTGATGTGGCTGGACTTATCAGAATTTACTTCTATATTCCACTTTTGAAGCCATTTTTCAAGAAGATTAATCTCATTCTGAACAAAGATCGAAGCTTCCGTTGGACATTAGCTTGTTGCAACAATTGCTGTGTCGTCTGCATATGTAGCTACTGTGACATCGTTGGTTGAAGGCATATCTGCTGTAAAAATGGTGTACAATATTGGCCTAAGTACACTACCTTGGGGAATTCCAGCTTTGATTTCAAATACACCCGATTGTTCATCATTAACTTTCACAAAAAATTGTCTTTGAGAGAGATAGCTCTTAAAAAATAAATAAAATGGAGCTTGTAAAACTTTTTTTATTTTAAAGAGTAAACCATTGTGCAATACTCTGTCGAAAGCTTCCCAGAAAAATATTGGTAATGACACCTCATTGCTGTCTGCATTACCAATAATGATATATCATTACCTTTTGCATTATTTTGTAATATAAAATAATGACTTCCTAATAACGGCCTATTGTAGTCATTGCTTTTAAATACAAAATAATGAATTACTCGCAATAGTTTAAATAAGTACTTTTTACAAAGTTAAATTTTATACATTTATATTTATTACATGTAAATATGTTTTGTGTTCAAATTTTTATGGCTATGTAATTCTAAAATTACACTCTAGCAAAAACTTTAATTTCTCTGAATGTATTTCCTGAAGCTAATAGTATTTGTGTAACTCTTTATTTTTAAGAATCAAGCAAGCAGTCGGATAACCACTTATAATTCAACTTTTTGTAAGCATGTTTGTAACCACTTATTATTCAGAATCTCATAACTACTTACTTCTCATTTTTTCGTAAGCGAGCGGGTAAGCGTGACTACTTATAAAAACGACCACGCCAAACAAAAAGAATGAGTTTATTTGGTAATGAAAGATTTTGCTGGGTTGTTGAATATCAAGAAAAACGGCTGAACAATAACGTTTATTCTCCAGAGTATCAATTATTACATTTATGATTCTGTGACACTGTTCTGGTGCTCCATGCTTATGTCGAAAGCCCAACTGATGATCTGGAATGATGTTTTCTTTCTCTAGCACTGGCAACAATCTTCGTAAAAAATTTTTTTCAAATATTTTAGAAAATATTGAGAGCAGACTTATTGGTCTGTGTGATGACAATAAATTGTCAAGTTTATTTGGTTTTAAAATCATAATGATTTCGGCGCATTTCCATTGTGATGGAAAATAATTCAATCTTAATATTGAATTGAAGATTAATGTCAAAAATATTATGCTTTTTCGAGTTAATTTGTTCAGAACATTGGCATTGATTTGGTCATATCCGGGAGATTTCTTCTTATTTAATAGCCTAATCTCAGATTGCACCTCATTAGGTGATATGTGTTTTAAGGACAGGGACATTTGACATGGTGAGTCTAGAAATTCTAGTATTTCGTTATTTTCTTCAACACTATTAAAAGTATATGGCTGAAATATATTTGTCAAGTGATGATAAAAGGCGTCCGATGTGCTTTTATCTGATTTACACCATGTACCATCCGACTTTTTAATACGCGTATTACGTTTAACCGGCCTTTTTAAATATTTGGTTGATTTCCATAGTAGGTGATCATCATATTTGCATTTATTGATTGTTTCAATAAATTTTGCGGTGGCTTTGTTTTTATATTCAAAGAGTAGATTTTTTAGTTCCCTACAAGCCTTATTGAACAATCGCTTGTCAGTAGGATTTCTACTAAGCTGCCAGTTTCTTATTAGTCTTCTTTTTTCTGTTATGAATTCTCTTATTTCCGTTGATATTTGAAAAGTACTTTTTTTAACCACTACATTTTTTGGTGTAGAGAGAGCGGCAGCTTCGTGAATGAGTTTGGTAAAGTTTTCTACGGCGTCGTCGAGCTCGTGTCCATTTTTCAATCGTATTTTTAGATTTATATTCTGATCAAGATAATATTGAAAAGATTGAATATCAGTATTAGGAGTAAGAATGTTGTTGCAGTTTTGTTTTATATTAAAAGAAGTTGAATAATTGATGAGTATTGGAGTGTGATCAGAGCTCAAGTCAATCATATCCCTTATTTCTAAGTGATGATTTGGAATTCCTGCGTATTTTTTTTTTTTTTTTTTATTTTATTAAAAATTTACTTAACCTATTGTTATCACACAATTTACAGAGTTTTAGTTAGTTTTTCTTTAACTTTTCAGCTTTAAAATCTTTAAGTAGTTGAAAATACATATACAGATGGGCATCGATTATCCGTGATTCAATTAACCGGGATCTATAAGGAAAGGAAGATTTTTTTATTTCAATCGATTAACCGTGATTACATCAATTATCCGGGATTGAAAAACATCTATTTATTTTGCCGAAATTTGGTTTCAACGTGCTAGCAACACTCAAATTAATATGTGTATAAAGCGAAATAAGGGAATTCCCTTGTTTGCATGTTTTTCCTCTGGTATATAGTAGCATTTGAAATTTAAGTAGTAAGGAGTGTTGATGTGTAATTTTAAAATGGCATCGATAGCAATAAAATCGAGTAAAAGGCAAAAGTATTAACTATTCAAGAAAAAATTGATTTAGTCAACGACTATTTAAAAAAACATGTTTCTGTTCAAACACTATCACAAAAATATAGAGTGGGCAATAGGGTGGACCTTGTGTCGATATTTTGGTAGATGAGGGCTCTATTCCGTGCCTTTTTGAAAAAAAATGACAATGCCGAAAAAAAAAATTAAAAAAAAAAAAAAATAGGGGTTGCGCACGAGCCGAGAAAAAGGTCCACTTTGCCAAAATTAGGGGGGAAATTGCCATAGGTCATCAGGGGTCACCCGTAGGGGGGAAGAATGTATGGCCGACCCCCATTAACTTTTTACCGCCAACATTTTCCCCCAAGCCACCCACCCCCTAGCTCCTCCCCTTAGGGGGGTCACCATACAAAAATGGAGGTTGCTCAGTATTTTCGAAAAACACCATAGGTCATCAGGGGTCACCCCTAGGGGGGCAAAATATATGACCGACCCCCATTAACTTTTCATCCCCAACATCTTTTCCGAACAAACTTACCCTCTATCTCCACTCCTTGAGGGACTCCCCATACAAAAATACTGAAAATCTATGTATTTACAGTTGCACAATATCGAGATTTTTTTGATTTTTTTTGATTTTTTTACAGAAATTCCACCAATATTCCACCAAAGTTAAGATGACAACACAACTTAGATCGCGCGACGATATTTTTTTGATTGGTTATCCAAGCATGAATATTACGGGGAACAAATTACCGTCGAAGAAGCAAGTGCTAAGAATGCATTTCTTCAACATTCGCAAACGAAACATGTCGAAGAAAAATAGTGCGGTTATAGTCGCGGACGCAGTGATGATTTTTTGGCGCCAAGCAGCTATTCCGACGAAAGCCAGAGGAGATGTTACAAGAAAAATAGCTGCGCTGCACGATGAGTGGGATGCTTTAAGAAAGTCATCTCACAGAAAGACTGAGTCCACTAGAGAAAAAGAGAATAAGTTTTCTGATAGCTTGGATAATCTTTTCGACATCGCACACGCCAACGCCCTTGAGAAAATGACAAATACCGAAGACATTGAGTTTCTGCTAAAGCAAAGAGAAGATGGCCGGCCAGGAACTATGGGAGGTGTGGACGCTACTGATACTCGAACGAGGAAAAGAAAAGCTGAGCGCGAAGAACAAGAAGAGTTGCGACGCAAACGTGCAACGGAATCTAGTAGAGATCAGTTCGCTAAAGGCGGTAAGTTATTTCGCGCTTTGTGTGTTCGTCCAATGTTTATATTCAAATGAAATTCTTTCAATTGCAGTGGTTAAATTCTCAAGCAGTGATTCAAGCGATGATAATGGGAGACAGGACGAAAACTTCCCGGCAGAAGCTGGCCCATCAAATGTTGGTGACATAAGAGGTTACAAACAATGTTTTACTGAACGAGTCCTATCAGCTTTGGACAAGTGCAAAGTGACTGACCGAGACGCGGTCGGCATTATGATAGCGGCGGCAGAAGCATTTGGACGCGATCCTCAACAATACACAATAAACCGTACATCGCTTCGGAGATGTCGGCGTTCAAATCGAGAGAACATGCTGAGTTATGTGAAAGACAATCCAGAAGTAAGATCGCATAGATTTATTTGCTCTCATTCAGAATTCTTATTCTTCAACGCGTTTCATTTATCTCCAGCTTGTCGCAGCTAAATCCTTCGTAGTCCATTGGGATGGCAAAATGCTTTTGGATTTTGTGGGTACAAAGAAGGTGGACCGTCTACCGGTAATTGTCTCGTACGGAGAAAAAGAACAACTTCTTGGAGTTCCCAAAGTAGAAGATGGGAAAGGAAAAGGCCGGAGAATAGCACATGCCGTTTATCAACTGTTGGCATCTTGGCATATGACACATCGAATACAAGGACTTTCTTTCGACACGACATCAACGAACAGTGGCCCATTCTCCGGAGCCGCAGTTGCTCTTGAGCGGCTGTTGGAGAGAGAAATCTTATATTTACCTTGCAGACACCACGTATACGAACTGGTGCTAAGGGAAGTTTTTGAGACAAAAATGGGAAAGACCAGTGCACCAGGCGTTCCTTGCTTTGACCGTTTCAAACAGGAATGGGACGCTGTAAAGGTTAAACCATTCCATTCTGGCTTGATAGACGATCAAGTCGTCAGAAAAATTCCTGTGGCAATGCAAGTCGGCATAAAGGAGTTTTGCTTAGATCAATTGAAGGAGAAACACCCTCGCGATGACTACAAAGAAATGCTACAATTAATTCTTTTGTTTCTGGGTGAAAAACTTGAGAATTACCATTTCCGAGCTCCAGGACCCGTTTCCCATGCTCGATGGATGGCAAAAGCCATTTACAGCCTCAAGATGTTTTTGTTTCGGAGAACTTTTCACTTATCTGTATGTGAATTGAATGGTATTCGACACGTTTGTATTTTTGTGGTGCGACTTTACGTCAAGGCATGGTTTGGTTCTTCTCGAGCAGCTGAGGCGCCGAATCAAGATTGGAAGTTTTTGAAGGACATCGTCGAGTACAAGTCCGTTGACCAGGATTTATCTCGGGTAATGATAAAGAAATTTATCGGTCACCTATGGTATCTCGCCGATGAGCACATAGCCCTTGCCTTTTTCGATGACAAGGTTTCAAATGAGTTGAAGGCCAAAATGGCCCAAGCATTGCTAGAAAAGGAGAATGACGAAGGTGAAGAAGATGAAGAAGACGAAGAAGACGAAGAAGGTGAAGAAGATGAAGAAGACGACCCGGTTCCCCCAGCTCCTCGCGTCGTAATCAAAAGCACCAGCGTTAAAAAAATCGAGGTGAAATTCAAAGATGTGAATGAGGAATTCTTGGCTAAAGACTTGAGCAACTTCGTCTCTCATAATACCAAAAATTTATTTGTACGATTTGGAATATCGCAAGATTTCATTCTAGCAAATCCAGCAACCTGGAAATCTCGCGCAGACTATCAAGAAGGTCGTAGAATTGTAAATAACTTGCGCGTTGTGAACGACACTGCCGAAAGAGGAGTAAAAATGATACAAGATTATAATAGAATACTGTGTCAAGGCGAAGAAGAGAAACAGTATTTACTACATGTTATCGATTCTTACCGCAAGAAATACCCATCAGCGAACAAAAATATGTTAATTTGACTATATTATATTAAAAGTGCTTAGTAGTACTACTCAATTACAGCTTCTTTTATTTTTGTATGGGGAGTCCCTCAAGGAGTGGAGATAGAGGGTAAGTTTGTTCGGAAAAGATGTTGGGGATGAAAAGTTAATGGGGGTCGGTCATATATTTTGCCCCCCTAGGGGTGACCCCTGATGACCTATGGTGTTTTTCGAAAATACTGAGCAACCTCCATTTTTGTATGGTGACCCCCCTAAGGGGAGGAGCTAGGGGGTGGGTGGCTTGGGGGAAAATGTTGGCGGTAAAAAGTTAATGGGGGTCGGCCATACATTCTTCCCCCCTACGGGTGACCCCTGATGACCTATGGCAATTTCCCCCCTAATTTTGGCAAAGTGGACCTTTTTCTCGGCTCGTGCGCAACCCCTAATTTTTTTTTTTTTTAATTTTTTTTTTCGGCATTGTCATTTTTTTTCAAAAAGGCACGGAATAGAGCCCTCATCTACCAAAATATCGCAAAAATTTCATTTCAAGGTCCACCTTAGTGGGCAAACAAACAGTTTATGACCGTAAGTTGTTTTTCACGTGGAAAAATTTCGCTCGAACTTTAAAGGCTTTAAATTGCAATTTAAATTATAAAATTAAAAATTTTTTAATTTTATAACAAAGACACAATAAACACAAAATGTCACTTTTTCCCAAGAAAAATAATAGTATTGTACATTAAATTTGCGTGAAAACAAACTACACAATTTTCACGTGAAACCCATTATCGTGAAAAATCAATTTTTTACATGGAGTATAACAGTTCTTTTACGTGAAATCGAAAAAACTTACGGTGCTTTAATAAAAAATAAAGATAAAATATTAAAATATTGTGCAGAAAGTGGTTCAGTTACTGGCTTCCAAAATCGAAAAACTTTAAAAAGTGCATTAGAGCCAAAAGTCAATTTTGCGACATACGAATGGTTCCGACAAGAACGTTTTAAAGGGACCCCAATTTCCAGTTTAATCATAATGGAAAAGGCTAAGTTCTTCCATTCAAAATTAAATATAAGAAAAGACCTCAGATCCATACATCAAGACCGGTAATAAATAAGTTTTAGCCAGTAGAATTCTTATATTTACTGGTGTGCAGTGTTGAGTTGGCCATAACGTCCTAAGCATCGCATATGTTCTGACACACAGTGCAGTTATATGATTTTCCCAAGTGTGGAGTTAAAAATAACTCCTAGGTTTTTGGCGGAATTGACAATTTCTATGCGTTCACCATTAATGTGAATATTTGGCTTAGTCACAATTTTTGAAGTCCTTTTATGCACTACAATACATTTGGATTTAAGTGGGTTGAGACTTAGTCCATTACCGTGGCCCATAATAAAACATGATTAAAATCATTATTTAGTTTATTTGTACAGTCATCAACATTTCCATTCCTGGTGCTTATATATAACTGAACATCATCAGCAATCATTCTGATCATGCAGTGATTTAGTTGTTTTGGGAGATCATTGGCATAGATCGAAAAGAGCAGAGGGCCAAGTATAGACCCCTGTGGGACACCCTCACGACTGGAAGGAAATTAGAAGTTCTTGCCTTAAACTCAACGCACTGAAACCTTTCATTTAAATAAGAGCCAATTTAATTGGCAGAAGTTGAAGAAAAATTCATCTTTTTTCCAGTTTTTGTCTTAAAATGACGTAGTCGACTGTGTCAAATGCTTTAGAGTGATCTAACAATACTAACATAGTCAAAAACCCATCATCAACTTCCTTTCGAATACCCTCCGCAACATCAGTTAGGGCTGTTATACAACTATGCGCTGCACGGAAACGATATTGCCGATCAGTTAGTAAATTGTTGTCACTAATATATACTGTTTCCAATTATTCGACATAGGCGGTTAACCAGTTATTGCATTATTCGAAAAATCATTAAAATTGATTAACCGGTTATTCGGGTCGGTTATTCGAGAAAATTGGCGATTAATCGATTAATCGTTTAAAGCAAAATTAATGTATTTCCTTAACTTTTTATCAACAAAGACACTAACAGCTTCCTGTTTTTGTTAAATATTAACATGATACTCGTATATGAACACGATGTATTTAAAAAAAATTCAAATTAAAAAGCACATCTACTCGCGACAGAAATGCTAGAGATAAAACAAAAATCACCTCTAATTAGCTCTATTTTGAATGAGTTTAGCTATTTTGAAGTGTTTTTGCTCCATCTCTAGCAGTTTTCTCTCGCGTTAAGGTTGAAAGTTTCGGAATCTGAGATTATCTAAATTGAGACATTTCTTATGCTAATAGAAAAATTTATTTAAAAATATAGCTGAAGCTATTAAAAATTAGTTAAAAATGGCAAAAAAACTGCTGAAACTAGATTTTTTTTCTAAAAATTAGTAAGTTGAAAACAGCATAACCTAAAGGTAGATTTTCTATTTCTTTACGAAATTTTTTTTTAATCTGTAAAACTTTGGATACAAAATTTCTTTAAATGCAAATTTAATCAATACTACAATAAATATAATATTGCATTTAAAAAAATTATTATCCAAAGTTCTCCTGCCTCCTCTGAAGAAATAAAAAAAGATTTAGTTCCAATTGAGTAAAATATTAATTAAATGAAAATATTAATTTACTCTACAAAAATTTGCAAAAAAAATTTTCTGAATAGTAAAGGTAGTAGACTAAAGAATATCATAAACAATTGTTAAATTTCTCAGTCTTTTTTTCCATTTTTAAGGTCCATTGACAATAAACAAAATTATCCAAAGTTTGAGCTAACATACGCACAGGGATCTTTATTATTCCAGTTTTAATGAAAATTTCCACTAAACTAATGAAGTTTTCTTAACAAAATGAATGGAAAGCTTCATAAAAATTTTCAATATACGAACTTCAGCGAAACTTCATTGAATCAATGTAAGAATTCATTAATAGAATGTAGACATTTCTCTCAGTGTACAGTTACAAATGGCAAATTCCATTTAAATTTGAATTTTTTAGCTTTCATTTTGTGTTAACTTTAGGTTATTTCATAATTGTTTAAAAATGTTTTAAAATTCTCCAAAAATGTTTTTAAATTGTCCAAAAATGTTTTAAAATTGTCCAAATATATTTTAAAATTTCCTAAAAAGGTTTCAAAATTGTCTAAAATGTTTCAAAATGATCAAAAAATGTTTTAAATTTTTCCAAAAATGTTTTAAATTTGTCCAAAAATCATTCAAAATTGTACAAAAATTTTTCAAAATTGTCCAAACACTGTTTAAAATTGCATAAAAACGTTTCAAAATTCATTTCAAAATTGTCCAAAATGCATTTTAAAATTTTCAAAATGTATTTCAAAATTTTACAAATATATTTTAAAATATGTATTACAAATATATTTTTAAATATTTTATTTGTATTTAAGAAAATTCTATTTGTATTTGAAAATTGTCCAAATACATTTCAAAATTATTCATTTGTATTTAAAAATTTTAAATCTGTATTTCAAAATTGTCAAAATGCATTTCAAATAATTCCATTTGTATTTCAAAATTCTCTGAATGTATTTCAGAAATTTCCAAATGAATTTAAAAAGACTCTATTTGTATTCCAAAAGTTTCCAAATGTATTTAATAAAATTCTAATTGCATTTCAAATTTTTCGAAATCTATTTCAGAAATTTCTATTTTTATTTTAAAAGCGTATTTACTAACGTACATGTCTCATAATTCCTATAAAATTTTCATTACGAAAGAGAAAACAGGCATGTTTGTAAAAATGCTTTTAAAATAAAAATATAAATTTCTGAAATACATTTAGAAAAATTTGAAATGCAATTAGAATTTTATTAAATACATTCGAAAAATTTTGGAATACAAATAGTCTTTTAAAATACATTTGTAAACTTCTGAAATACTTTTGGAGAATTTTGAAATACAAATGGAATTATTTTAAATGCAATTTTACAATTTTGAAATACAGATTACAAATTTTTAAATCCAAGTGAATAATAATTTAAAATACAAATAGAATTTTCTTAAATACGAATAAAATATATTTGTGATTATGTTTCTTGTAATTTTTTAGCCAAAGTTAAGAAAATTATGAAGTTTTGAGTAAAAAATAAGGTAAAAATCCACATTAAAATTGTAACCGGTTAATCGACCTGTTTTAACCGATTATTCGGATCGAATAATTATTTGAGTTTTGAATTATTTGTTTCGACATTAGCGGAAATAGAGGCGATTAATCGAGGAATCGGTTAATCGATTAACCGAATTGGAAACACTACTAATATAGCGGTTAATTTGCTTATATAGAATTCTCTCTAAAACTTTCGATAGATACGGTAAGATGGCTATTGGTCTGCATTCAGTTTTAAATTTTGGTACTGGCAAGACTTTGGCCTTTTTCCATCTTGAAGAGAACGTACTTTTAGTAATAATCTGATTAAATATATAGGTAATAAATGGAAGAAGTAACGGGAGAAGTATTTTTATAAAAGCGGGATGAATTCCATCAACTCCAGTAGCATTCGATTTTATTGATAAACAACTTGAGTCAACATCCATATGATTAACACATTCAAATGTAAAACTATCAAATTGTACATTGTTAGCATTAAGAATTTCATAGTATTGATGATTAGCTTGTGGCATGGGAATATTAATAAATTTTTCATTAATATCATCCGGGTTTTCTATGGAGTTATCCATTGCGGTATTTGCCCTTCCAATTCCAATCTCACGAATGGTTTGCCATGTTCGTTTGCTTTGTATTAATTTGGAAAATTTGTCCGCATAAAACTTGGATTTGGCATCCCTTATTGATTTGGTTACTCTATTCCTGGCGATGCGATAATCTCTTTGAAGTTCCAAGGTTCTATTGCGTTTCCAAAGCGAATACAAATTGTCACGTTCATTCATTAAATGCCGAATTTCTGCAGAGAACCATGGCTTTTGATTATTGCCTAATTTCTTTATTTTAGAATGAACTGAAGCATTGTAAAGATACATCAGGTTTTCTTCTAAAAAAGCCACCTGATCATCAACCGAAACTACGTGGTATATATAACTCCAATTAATTTTATTGAACTCCTCTTGCAGATACTCAAAATTCGTGTGCTTAATATCTTTATATGTGATACTTTCCCCACTTTTAGTTAGTGATATATCATAGATCATAAATATCAGGTCATGTTTTGAGAAACAAGAAGCTGACAGCTGATTATAAAAGAGAACATTGGATTCATCAGCCACAAAAAACATATCAATTAATTATTATTGGCAGTGTAGTGAGTGGGGATGTGAGTGTTCGTGGGAGTAAGACCAAAAGAATTCATTATATCGGTTAATCTGGATTCAATTAAAATATTTGAGTTAAAATCCCCTGCTATGATGATATCATTGTAGGATATGCTAAAGGTTTCAAGCGCGTTAGTGAAATTACTTAAATTGACATTACAGTTAGGCCTATAAACACTACCAATAAGCAGTTTCCTTCCCTCACTATATGCCTCAAGAAAAATATGTTCCATCGCATCAGTATCAACTGATCGGCATTTTACCTTACACATAAATCCTCTTCTTATATAAATGGCAACTCCTCCCGCATGTTTTTTCCTGTCTGCTCTATATAAGTTATAACCATTTAGTGAGACTAAACTGTCTGTTACAGATGAGTTAAACCAGGTTTCAGCCACTGAAATAATGTCAACACCTGAGTTTTCAAAAATATATCTAAATTCATCGATTTTATTCACAAGGCTTTGAGCATTTATGTGACAAATTTTCAAACCAATCTTTTGCCTGAACAAAACTCAAACCATGTTTGCTGCACCACCTGTGGAATCAAATCTATTTCCATATATAATCAGATCATGGATGGAATCAGATATATTTCTATATATATTGCAAAATCCAATAGATCAGGAATTTTGCAGGGATCAGATGACCAATAAGTTGGTGATCCCGTAGTGATCCCGTAGAGAGTACAGAATAGTTCGTATTTCTAATGCATTTATATAACTCTCTTCCTTTTGGATTTACGAGTCTAGAGCCCCACCATGGATGCTTGGCGTTAAAATCACCTCCTACGATATTTTTATGATCCAATGATTTCAAAAACGTTTTGTAATCTTTACATAATACAGTATGCCTTGGAGGAAAATATATGGATGATATAATTATGTCACCGTCATTTGATTTTAATTTAATGTCGGTTGCCTGCAGAAAAGCTTTTTTAACTTCAGGCAATATTTCATATTTAATACCCGTTTTTATTAAAATACATGAACCTGCATGAGCACTATTGTCTGGATGGTTGGTATTAATTAAATCATAACCTTTAATATAAAAGTAAGATCTACTATTAAAATGAGTTTCTGATACTAAAAGTATATCAATATAATTTGTGTTGAGAAAAACTACAATTTCACGTAAGTGATTGGAAAGTCCATTAGCATTCCATATAGATATTAACAAATTTAATTGCATAATTTGGTTAGAAGAGTGGACATCATGTTGAGTAGAGTGGTTGAAAATTTTGGTCGTTGATATTAAACATGGGTTCTTGATTATTACTATGACTTTTATTTTGTCTTATTATTAAATTTCTCTTTTGAAGAAGTCTCTTATATATTTCACAGCCTCTGCAGCTGGCAGTATGTTCAAGTAAGTAGTTGGACCATCGTGGAGGAGTATTTATTTCTTTTTTACATACAGCTGTTGGATGATTCAAACTACATTTTACACATTTAAACAATTTCCTACAGCCTATTTAAATATTTTCATATCTATTCAAGAATCATTGAATAATAGGATGTACAAAATGCCATCGCGGCGTTCGTAAACGTTTTTTCATTATTAGAAGAAATCAAAAAACAGTGTTGCCACTTAGTTCAACGCCTATGAGTTGAACGCCTATGAGTTCAAGAAATACTGATATTGAATGTTTTATATTTTTTTAAATTATAAAATAAAAAGTAATTGATAAAATAAAAAATAAATAAAAAATAAGTCAAAAAAGAAAAGTGAAAAAAAGTTCAAAAACGTGGATTTGAACTCGGACGAAAAAGTTAGAAAGCCAGGATTGTATCCACTGAGCTAAAGAAGCTCAACAAATCTGCGTAATAATTAAGTGTTATAAATTTTTTAAGGTCGTCTTGTAAAATGTTGGCCATTCCCGTGAAAAAAATTTTGTCGGTAGCATATCTTTTTTTATTTGGCGTCATACTAAATTCTATAAAATTTTATCCGGAAAATGGATTAATCAAATTGTATTTAAACGAATAAAAAATGTATTTGAATTGATATAATTTCATCCAATTTTGTCGGAGTTTTGGTCTTATTCAATTGCATTAAATTTTGTTTGTTTATATGAATATGTATAGTAGGGCGGGTCGATTTAATAATCGCCCATGGCTCAGTGAAAATCGTATTCTAGGGATCAAAATAAGAAACTTTGCCGAAGGAACCATACCTCTAAAACTACTACCCCCCAACTGTTGACTTTTGTCCCGTAGGGTCAAGTTTTGAAAAATCCCACTTTGACCCATTTAGAGTGCCCCAATCGAGTCCAAATGTATGACCGACCCCCACTAACTTTGGAGGGCCGATCCACCCATGCCAGTGGCACACCCCCTGGAACTCCCCTGGGGGGTTCCCCATACAAACATTTTAAAAAATCACCATTTTTGGCACTTTATTTTATTATTTTTTATTTATTTTATTTATTTTTATTATTTTATTTATTTTTTCTCTTTAGAAATTTATTTAGTCAGAACATATGTAAATGAAAAAATTAATTTAACTTAGAAATAGAAAAGAAAATAAAAAAAAATAATGTTTGAAGTCTTTTTTGCTTTCAAGTCTGGGCAATTTCGCACGGCTCTCTAATGTCGTCACCATAACAGCCTCTACATTTTCCGGTATAACTCGTTTGGAAACGCTAGCTAGCAATTGAACGTGTCGTTCTGTTGCAGGTCGTAAAATAGGTTGTGTGGGTTTTTTAAGCCACCACAAGACACAGCTGCATGTCGTAAACTTACTTAAGCTAAATCGGTTACAGGTAGAATTGAGCATAAAATTATCATAAAGGATTTTCCAGAAGTAATAAAAGGCGCACTTGCTTAACAGAATTTGTGGTCAGATTAACGTTTAATTTACATGTAAGTATTTTATGGGCAGTTTTGACAACAAAATCGGTTACAGGTAGAATTGAGCATAAAATTATCATAAAGGATTTTCCAGAAGTAATAAAAGGCGCACTTGCTTAACAGAATTTGTAGTCAGATTAACGTTTAATTTACATGTAAGTACTTTATGGGCAGTTTTGACAACAAAATCGGTTACAGGTAGAATTGAAATTACCATTTCATTCTTATTACCTCGTCTCCTAGACCATATATAACGCAACAGTTTTTGTGAATGCATTAAGTCGTTGTGAAGAACTCGAAGTGTGAAGTGCTAATTTGAGATAAAAAAATATTTTAAAAAAAATCATTCCAAATCAAGAAGTTTACAATGAATCCACCATCCTCTACACCGCAAGATGAAGCAATAACAACATCAACAACTATCGAAAACCCAATGAGTCATATACCCAGGCATGATGTTACTGTTTTTGGTGTGTCTACTGATTTGACTGATCTTAATTTACCAACCCATCTGGATATCTTGAGATATTATTTTTACTTGAGCGAACAAAAAAAGTTGTCCTATAAAGCATTCACTATTCAAGTACAAGATAAGTTCATTGGAATTTGGGAAAAACTTGGTATGGAAATAATGCTGAAAAAAAGTGTATGTAATAAATTGAATAGATTGCTTGACAAATATCAAGAGCAAATCAAGAGAAGAAACAAACCCCAACAATTTACAGAGTATGTAAAATCTCTGGAAACAATTTTTTTCATTGGAACATGTAAATGCGATTTGAAGGCAGCTCCATGTGCATGCGGTTTGGTTCCCGAACGCCTCAAAGAGTTTATGCACGATCAACATAATCAGAGAAGTCTAACAATGGATGGATTTGCGATGGAAATTGAAGAGCAAGGAGCAACGTCTATGTCATCAATGCCAACATACCAAGATCCCGATGATTCAACATACGCACCGCCACCGGTTCAAGAAGATTTGGATATAAGCACAAGTTCACAATACACACAGAGATACGACTGTTTTAACTTTGCCTTGGTATGTGACAGATTTGGCGTGCCTGATAGAGTAGCATCAGCAATGGGAACAGCTCTTTTCCAAGATTTTAAAATGAAAGATATCCATGGCAAACCTCTCATCATGGATAAATCGAAAGTTCGCCGAGAAAAAGAGAAATGCAGACAAGAAGTGCTTCGCAAACGGTTAGATGATACCAATTTGTTAGCATTTTCATTCGATGGCAGAAAAGATGATACTTTAACGAGAGATACAATTGATGAGAAGTATCATACTAGAATGGTAAAAGAACCTCATCTTGTTATTTTGAGAGAACCGAATTCTGAATTGATTGGTTAAGTAAGACTGGAACATGAAACCGCTGAATACAAAACAACCAAATTAAATGATTTTTTCAACGATAAAAATATATCACTGGATGCATTAATTGGCATATGCACTGACGGTGAGCCAACAAACACTGGCCCAAACGGTGGAATTATACGACAATTCGAATTGCTGTTAAAAAGACCATTGCATTGGTTCGTTTGCCTTCTACACTTTAACGAACTTCCGTTTCGGCATTTGTTTGAAGCTTTGGATAAATCAACCAGCACTGGACCAAGATCGGCAACCGGAAAATTGAGCCGTCAAATCGAAACTTGTGAAACTCTTCCGGTAAGTTATTGCTATCACTCATTTATTATAATTGTCAACCGTTTTTAATTGTTTTATTTTTATATATTTTCAGGTGGTGGACGGCTTTCAGAAAATTGAGTTGAAAAATATGCCCCCTGCTCCAGAAAAAATTGAATTTTCCACCGATTCCAAGTACTTATACGACATGGCCCATGCAATTTCTAGCGGCGTGGTTTCAGTGGATCTGGCAAACATCAAACCAGGGAAAATTGTACATTCTCGGTGGCTCACCAAGGCCGCTAGACTATTACGATTATATGTGACAACAGAAAATCCAGATGCAAATTTAAGAATACTGGTTGAATTTATAATTACATGTTATGTGCCAATGTATTTCAATATCAAGTATTATAGCTCTGTCGTGTACGGTAGTAGATTATTTTTCAAATTCATTAGTTGGTCAAGATTTCTAGAACTTTGTTTACGCAAAATTGTCAATAAAGTAATTACAGATAATTCATATTATGCGCATTCTGAAAATATCTTGTTATCAATGTTGTTTGATGATAGCAAAGAAAAGCGCGACTGTGCTATCAAGATAATTCTACGCTATCGAACCGATGTTAACGACCCAACGGGACTTAGAGCTTTTAAAAAACCAGATATAAACTTTTATTGCACAAGTTACACGGAAATGATCAATATGAATGACATAAATGACGTATTTGAACCACCATTCACGCGAAGCATTCCATACGATACTTTGAAAGAATATTTAAATCAAGATGATCCACCGTTTAATGATCCAAAAATTCCATCACACATACAAGAAACAGAACGACACGTTCAATTGCTAGCTAGCGTTTCCAAACGAGTTATACCGGAAAATGTAGAGGCTGTTATGGCGACGACATTAGAGAGCCGTGCGAAATTGCCCAGACTTGAAAGCAAAAAAGACTTCAAACAGTAATTTTTTATTTTCTATTACTAAGTTAAATTAATTTTTTCATTTACATATGTTCTGACTAAATAAATTTCTAAGGAGAAAAAATAAATAAAATAATAAAAATAAATAAAATAAATAAAAAATAATAAAATAAAGTGCCAAAAATGGTGATTTTTTAAAATGTTTGTATGGGGAACCCCCCAGGGGAGTTCCAGGGGGTGTGCCACTGGCATGGGTGGATCGGCCCTCCAAAGTTAGTGGGGGTCGGTCATACATTTGGACTCGATTGGGGCATTCTAAATGGGCGATTTTTTTGCCTCCCCACAAATCGACCCGGCCTAATGTATAGTGTAGAAAAACAACCAATTAATTAACTGAGAGATTTATCTGAATGATATTAATACATTTTTGCACAAAACCGATGAATTTCACTAGGCCTCGTCCATTGAAACTTTTTATTAAATTAATGGAATTTTTGATAAAATGTTGTCAAAATATTCATTTTATTTAATAAAAGTTTCATACGCTTAATCAAAAAGCGTCATTAAAACTAGATTCATAAAATATATGAAGCTTTTTCATCAATTGTAAGAAATTTTTCATTTACCTTGTGAAGAATACTTTATTATTTTACTAAAACATTTCTTTAAAACTGGTCCAGCAAACTTCTCTCTGAGTGGGTTATATAACAGTGATGGTATTTGAAAATTTTCGTTTGGTGCCTACATGATGCCAAAAAAGTGCCAAAAAAGCTTTAAAAGTGCCAAAAAAAATTAGCAACTGCAAATGTTTCAAATAATATGTTCAGCTTTTATTTCAAATATTTATACATTTACACCCTTATTCTAAGCTTTATAACAATAACAAAATTGTCACAAAACTGGTGTGAATGGAAATTATTATAATTTTGGTATTCTCAGAAAAATTGTCACAGCAAAACCTTGAAAAAATTGTCATGTAATAAAAAGCACATAATAACCAAATATTTTCAATTGTCAACAATTTAAAATATAAAAATTTTATTTTCTTTTGATGAATTTTAAAATTTTTCTTCACAGAAATAAAATATGAAATATATTTTGAGGTATTATTTTAAGATGCATCGAACCTTTTACCGATTCTAACATTCCTGCAAATTCCTCCAAAATATTACGTATTAACATGGGATTTTTGGGGCTAAAGGTGTTAGGAATAAGCTCAGGGTATTTGATGCTAAAATTTTAAGGAAACTCCAAGTACTTAGAACTAGTTCTCTCGTGTTCTGCGGTTCCTGGACATTTTTTTTAAGTTTTCATATCATTTAAGATTTCATGAAATTATCGAAAAAATCGTAATTTTTCACAAATTACAATGTTTTGATAATTTTATTTTTGGCAGAAAAAGCTTTCACCATTGTATGGTGAAAGTTTTAAAACTTTTGCTTGTCATAAAAAAAACTAGAATACCATAACAAATTTTTGAAAAATTCCAGTGACGGAGAATACAATAGAATCAATTAAAGTTTTTCTAATTTTATCCCCCTTGCTTTTGTTTTTAAAGATCAAAATAATGATTAAATTGTCCCCGAAGAACTGGAAGCTGGTCCAGAAAATTGTAGAAATTTTTAATGTAGCGTTTGTTTTTTAATTTTGTTACTCATTCTAAGAAGGCGTGGCTTTTAATGAAAAGCCAGCGAGATCGACCTTTTATCGAATTATATAGAAATTTTCTTAAAAAGTGCCAAAATTCTATGAAGAGTGCCATGGTGCCATTGAACATTCAATAGTGCCACAAATGGCACTTTTGTGCCACTTTTACCAACAGTGTTATATAATACATTATCCAGTTAAGCCCAGTATTTTATTCAAAAGAGCGAATAAATTTCGCTCTATGTTTGGAACTCAAAAACTATAATAAAAACATTAAAATACACAAATTTTTTATGATTTATAAAAAGTTACAATCACAATTAATCCAAATGTCACTTTTTCGCTACATTTTCAAATGATCCTGTCTATTAAATTGATGCAAAAAAAATTCCACCGCAATTTCGAAACAATTCCACACAAGTGAAAAATTATTTTTTTATATGGAGTTTGACAGCTTTTTCGCAAAAGTACGAACAAAATACGGGGCTTTAGTTGTTAATACACAGAAGAAAAAAAATTAAAACCATACAGAAACAACGTTTACTAAGATAGAAACAGCTTTGAAATCACACAAATCTCAGTTTTTTTTCTTTTTATATAAAAAATTGTCTGCTTATTTTTAAAATCGGAAAACACATTAACTTAAATATGAAAAAGTTTAACTAGAATCATATTTACTTTAATAAGGATAAGTATTATAGCCACCAATTATAAAATTTCGTTTTAAAGTTTCTTACTTAAATAAAATATCCTACTAAGTAGTCATCACTTAACACTGGCCCTAATATTTATACTTTATTTACAAAGTGTTCGTAAAAAATCAAATGTTAATTAAAATCTGATATAGTTATTGATTTAACTATAATTTTTTCTCTATGTAGTTACTTTTCTTATTAAGTATTTCTTTCATTAGATTTAAGATTAGAAATTATAATTAAAAAAGTGCGACATTGGTATGTCTCATTTACCCCAGAAATGAAAAATTTCTGGGTCAGTAGAAACCCAAGAAGCAACATAACATATAAGCTCAGCTTTTTAATTTTGTATTGAGTTATTAAGTATATAAATTGTATTTAAATCCACATACATTTTGTTCGATTCGAGATAGTAAATAATTTTATGTAAAATATTCTTGGGTCACATTTAGTTTTATAAAGTGTTGTTCGAAGCAATATACAAATTTATCTTCAACTAGATATAATTTCATCAAGTATATGTATTTGTATATGGAATATAGGGTTTGGGGTTCGGGAATTCCAGGGCGGGAATTCCCGGTAATAATTTGCCGGGAATTCCCGGGAAAATAAATAATAATAAACCCTTAATTTTAAAAATATTAAATTTTTTAAATTAAGGGTTTTCACAAGGGGTGTACTATTTGTTGTATAGTTGTATAGTCCTAACAAAAAACAGAGTTGTTAAAAATTAAATTGAAAAAATACAACATTTGAGAATAGCACGATACAACATTTTTACGTATGTTTAGTGTCCTATGTTTGAGTGTGCTAACCGATAGAAAACTGAATAGAAAATCGTTGTTAAACACAAATAAGAATTTTAACAACTCTGTTTTTTGTTAGGACGATACAACGATACAACATATAGCACACCCCTTATGAACAACCTAATTGTTTTTGTTTCGAATAGGATATTTTAATTTTAGTCATAAAAAACATTTTAAATACCATAACAAAAATGTCATTGTTAAAATCTTTTAAAAGGGAATACATTTATTTGACACACAAATAAAATCGTTGCCAAGTAATAAGGAGCATTTCAACTAATAAAGATTTTTCGCTTAACTTATTCAAAATTTAAGTAGTAACACCTAAAAACTTTGTAAAATGTTTAAAAGAAATATGAAAAAAAGCTTTGTTTCTTACAAATAATCGCCCTTACTATCTAAATTTTCCAAATGTATAGTTTAGGTAAAGTCGACTTTAGCTAAAATATTGGGTGGCAGTATACCTTGTCTTGGTTTATTTTTGGAGCATTCTGATTGGTTAATTTATTTGAAAATATAAATATTTTTGTAAGGTTTTCATACACAAAATGAACAAAACCGTTTGATTAAAAATAAAGTCGACTTTAAATTTAAAATACGCCTTTATATTAAGGGTCAATAATTTTATATGTAACGTTTTCATTAATAAATGTGAAAAGAAAAGACTAATGGTTAACGGTGGTATCTAAATTTGGTTATCCGACATCTAAATTTGGTTTACAAAAACAAAAAAAAAAATTGATGGTCATGCAACTTCTCTTGAAGAAAACAACAAGAATAACGTTTCAGCTAAAATTAGCAAAGTACCTGAAGAAAAAAGTGTAAGCTGAATAGACATTAAAGGTTTTATGGTAGGGCAAACATTTCCTAAAATGGTATCCAAATTCGCCACAGTCAATCCGCACCATAACTAGATCTTCGTTTATTTGAGAAAGTTTTTAAAACAAAAACCTGGCATTGCAAAAAAATGAAACCGATGTAAAGAACATTATATTAAATTACTACAATCATGTAAAAGATATCATGATAAAAGAAATATCGAGCAATATTTCTAACGATAGGAGATTTACTATAATCTTAGATGAATGGACAAGAATATCACAAAAGAGATATTTGAACATATGTATAAACGGAAATAATTCATTTTATAACCTGGGGTTGGTTTATATATCAGGAAGATGAAGAATGCTGATGAAATAAGAATTGTAGAAATAAGACTAGAAGTGTTTTATTTGTCTTTGGAAAATAACATTGTGGCCATCATATCTAATGGGATAAGTGTGATGAAACGGTTTGTTTCCGACAGTCCAGTAGTAGGTGCCGGCTGGAATCATGCAATTCTTTTGGCAGTGCTGCGAGTAATTTATGTGAAATCAAATGTTCAACATTCTATTTTCTACTTTGAATTCTCACTACACAGACTGCATTTGTACTGAAATAGTGTTTTTTTTAACAAAAATTACTTATATAGGTGGTTTTCATTAACAATTTTGTTCAAAAATATTTACCGGGAATCCCGGGAATCAAATTTTTTCATTCCCGTTTCCCGGGAAATAAAAAGTCCGGGAAATCCCAAACCCTAATGGCATATAAAATGATATAAGAGAAAAGATATTTTAATATATGATTACATAAGGCAACGAATAGGAAAATTTTGAGAATCGGAATCGCAGATAAACTCATATTTAATTTTATACGTTGTTATTCACTCTCTAATATGAATAGATACAATTGGAGCAAACCTAACTTGATCAAATCTAATCGTTTTTTCACGGGTTATGAGCATTTGTCTAATTTTAGCTCAATGACAAAAACAAAAAAGTGTGTATATTCAAATGAATAAGACGAACAAGCTCATCTATACGATTCTTATTTATGTAAGTTTTCAATAGTTTTAGACAATTCGAAGATTTCGGAATGTTGTCACATTTCAGCTAAAGCAAAAAATATCAATATCTGAATAAAATAATACAAATATACATATGAATAGAAATATGAGAAAAAATTTAATAAACAATTTCAATAATTTGCAATATTATAAAATATCAATTAAAAAGTGAAATGTTATTGAGAATGTAGATATTAGATATAAGTGTAATAATAATATTTTGCATTAAGAAAACGAAAAATTATCATATCTTCTAGATCATTTTATACTGTAAAAATTCTAAAATTTAAATAAAATAGACAAAAAAAGTTTTTTCAGTTTTTATGAACCCATACAAACAGCGACTTTTATTTTATTGGATAGGGAAATTTCCACCCACCCCTCAGCAAAATCGAAAAAAAAGGAAAGGTACTTTTTTTGGAAAACGGTACGTTTTTGGAAAACGGTACTTTTTTTGGAAAAAGGTTTTTTTTTTTTGGAAAAAGGTACTTTTTTGGAAAAAGGTCCTTTTTTGGAAAAAGGTCCTTTTTTGTCCCCTTTTTGCCCCTCCCGATAAGAATTTCCAAAAATGCCGTCTCAACGGACGTCTACACTGGTCGAGGAACCTACATACCAAATTTCAACTTCATAGCTCCAGCAGTTGGAGCAGGCCGTCAAGGGGGAGACTTTTTCCCCTTTTTGCCCCCCCCCCTGTAAAAATTTCCAAAAATCCCGTCTTGGTGGATGTCTACGATAGTGGAGGAACCTTTATACCAAATTTCAACTTCCTACCTCCAGCGGTTTGGGCAGGCCGTCAAGGGGGGCCTTTTCCCCCTTTCTGACCCCCATTTTTACAACGTCCATGTCCAAAATTCTAGAAAGTACTTTCCGAAAAAGTTAGCCCCTACTCAAAGGAACACATATCTTAAATTTCAGCTTTCTAGCGAAAGAGGTTTTGGCATGCCGTCAAGGGGGAGACTTTCCCCCTTTTTGCCTGTTCCGGTAGGAATTTCAAAAAATCCCGTTTTAGCGGGCGTCTACGTACCACGTACCAAATTTCAACTTCCTAGCTTCAGCGGTTTGGGCTGGGCGATGTTGAGTCAGTCAGTCACTCACGTTATTCTTTTATATATAGAGATTAAATACATCGCTCGTATAAGGGCATTAAATCAGTGGTCGGCAGAAAGAGAGAATGTGAATGTATTGGGTGTCTTTACACTGTGAGAAATTATTTCATAATTTTAAAATTTATATTTGTAATAAATTGTAATTCATTTCTTAATGAAGAAATGAATTAATGAATGTATGCATGAATGAATGAATGCATGAATATAAATAATAATGAAATAAAAATAATTCATGATAAATTTTATTAAACATATCATTTAAAAAATATTTGCTTTTTGCGTATAAATTATTTATTCTTAAAAAAGTATTCAATTAGTTAGTAAATTTAAATGAATGAATTAAAGAAATAAAAATAATTCATAATAAATTTCCTGTTCTCGTGTAATTGAAAAAATTTAAGAGTGTACTATTTTTCTAAAATTTCTTAAACAAAACGACATCAATCTGCTTTGTTGAAAGCTACCATGCTAATAAATTCAATATTTTTATTTGTTATGCTCTTAGTTGAGAGTTTTGTTGCAGTGTTGCCATTTCAGTGCTCTTCGGGTATTTTTTGGTGCTTTTTTCAGTCCCGTACCCGGTGATTTTTTACAAATACCCGTTTAAAAAAGCGGGTATTTACAGTGCTTTTTCAGATTTATGGCAGTGCTTTTTGTACAGTTTATATTTTTGGTATTTGTTCTCGTTTTTTTCAATTTTTTTGAATTTTGTGCCAAAGTTGAAAAAATAATACGAACTATCCAAAAAATACATTTTTCCACAATGCTTGTAGTACAATTTTAAATAGCAACTTCGTTATATTAAAACTTCAAAATTTTTAAATATTAGTTTGGTGCTTTTTTACCCCTTTTTTGGTTATTTTTTGAACCTAAGCTAAAGTGTGTTTTTAAATTCTCGATTTAAATTTGTCAAAAAATTAATATCGTGCTTTTTTACTCTATTTTTAGTAAATTTTTAGCATTTTTACCCGTTTTCATAATGCTCACGGTGCTTTCCTGCCTTCAAGAGTTGGCAACACTGTTTTGTTGCCATTCGTGTTGTGTACGTGTAAAAAGCCGATTATGATCGGCCACTGGTGGCTATGGATGCCGACCACTGCATTAAATCCATTTTGAAAACTTAACAGTAGTCGAGAAAAACGTGGAGAACCGTAATAAATTAATAATATTGATTATTTTTCCCGACAATTCATTAACATGAGTAGAGTCATACGGTTAAAGCTTCATACAGAATTCACACCGATACACAATGGGCCAGCATCATCGAATTTTGGCCAAAACTATAATATTGAGTATATGAAACTAAAAGATATCATAAAGGGGGGTTTGATTGTTGCGAATCACGAATCTAAAATAAAAAATATAAAATTCAAAATGGCGGATCCAAGATGGCGGCCATTAATTTTTAGATTAAAAATCTGAGATTAAAGTTTAGAAATTCAAAATGGCGGATCCAATATGGCCACAGACAATTTTTTCATTAAATTTCTTATGTCGTCTAATTTACTTCAAATTTCCACTAGGGGAAGTTTTTGGGTAGCAGATTACGAATCTGAAATCAAATTAAAAAAACTCAACATGGCTGATCCAATATAGCGGCCATAAACTTAAAATTGTTATGTGTTGGAAAATAAATTACACTGCACAAAAAAGAAAAAAAGGTTCTGATGATAACTGATTCACGTAGAGGGACCAAACAAAAATATAAGTGTATCGGCGTTTTAAAAGTTTTAGTTTAAATTTTAACACCCCTATGTTTTTGGGGGGTTAAAATTTCCCCTCTTTTGAAAATGTTTATTGCAAATCGGCATAGGAAATCATGTGAATCTTCCATTTTAGGTATAGGATATGTTCAGCGAACTTGTGTAAAACACTGCGAGAGACATTTTTGTGGAACATTTTAACCCTCCAACTCTGCAATTAAAGGGTATATTTTGTCCCTTTTTTAAAAGTGTCAAAAAAGACCCATAAGTTGAGGAGTTAGAGGGTTAAAATGTTCCCCAAAAATATTTGTCATGAAATTCTACTATAAGTCTCTGAAGACATCAAAGTTGAAAATTTAACTTGAATGCCAGAAATAAGTCAAAACTTAAAATGTGTTTAACCCGTGTAAAAAAGTTTAGATTTGACCAGATCTTTTTGGTTCTCAATAGATATGATTCAATCTAATTATATCCTGTACCAGATCACATCAAATATGATCAGATATGGCATATGTGATAATACCTTATGGCAAGATCTGATAAGATCTAGTGCCAAATTTGTACAAATCTAAAGTGATCTGGACAAATGCGCAAGATATTCCTAGATCTGATCAGATCTAATTAGATCTCAAATTTGTCCCCAATTTTGAGCTCTGATTAGATCTGGTAAGATCTACGAAGATCTGGCCAGATATGCCTAGATCTGATCAGATCTAATTAGATCTCAAATTTGTCCCCAATTTTGAGATATAATTAGATCTGGTAAGATGTGCTGAGATCTGGCCAGATCTGATCTTTTTTACACGGGAAGGGTTAATTTCGTACTTATTCAGAATTGGCACTCAAATGGCCCACAAACCTGGACTTTAGGGGGTTAGTCTGTGTCAGAAAACCAGAACATACATTTAAAGTATTTGTTAGTGCTATTTTTTTAGTTTTTACTAAAACTCTGCAATGCTGGAAATCAGCGAGATCTGAATGTACTTTTTCAGTTAAAGGGCAAAATCTCGAAAGTGTATGAACGGTCGGAAACGGTCGCAAAAACCTAGGTAGAAGACATCTTAGGGAACACATTGGCATTCAAGTTTTTCAAATATCTCTTGGAACATTTTGGAGCTTTTTTTGAAAAGTTAGGATTTTCAAAAAAACCCATATTTTTGAGGTAAAATTAATAATTTTCTTACTTTCTTCGTAAATACTTAACAGGTTTCTATTTTTTTTTTTTTTTTTTTTTGATAACTAGTTTCAGTTTTATAATTTGAGATTGTTTTTGGAACAAATTATTGTTTATTTATGACTTTTTTATTGTATCAATATAAAATAAAAAATGTCACAAAATTAAAAAACTTTGACTTTGAACTCTCTCCAGCTAACAACGAGTAACCATAATGATACAATATTTCACTCACAACATATTCAACAATCTTAGATTTTGAATATATAAACATATTTTCCCTTTACCTGAATTGTACTTTTGGCCAAAAATCGGCGATCCTTGCCCACAGTAAAAATTAATTATTTTTTTATATTTTGAGGGCCACGGCACCGGATTTTTTGAAAAATTATCGTTTAATATATATGTCAAAATTTTGAAAAAATTGTTAATATTAGTGAGTATGTAATTATGGTTGAAACATATTAGCTAAAAATTATATAAAATACTTTAAGGATTTTTGTGGTTTTAGAAATATTTTTATGATTTTAATAATAAAAAACTTCTATGATTTTAATAATAAAACGTGGTGAAAGTGCTAAGTGCTGGATAAAGTGCTAAATGCTAAAAGCTTTTTTCCTGCTAAATGAGTTGAAAAAATGCTATATATAGGAGGAAAACTTCAAAATTGGCAATCTAGATTTTATTGATTTTTTTGGTGTATGATTACTTACAACAGTAGCTCCTCTTAAAATCAAGCCATTAAATTGATCTCTGCTTGCAATACCCTGAACCTTGGAGATATCATTCACAATAGCGAATTCATACAGTTCCTTTGAATTATTACTATGGAAAGCTTTAGCTAAGGGAATCAGTTCTAAAGAAGCTTTCAAATGCCTTCCCTTAGAGTGAATATCTGTGAAAATGTATGCTAAATTGTTTAGCTTTACGTGAGTTATCTGGGCGTTAGGCCCTAAATATTGTGATCCAGGTTGAGCAAGACCTCGTAAACAAATATCATCAGAATCCATCAGAATCCAGTTATAAGTTTTATTAAAGAACCAACCTTCTAAAGCCTTAAGTAGAACCTGTTTGGATGCATTGCATTTGCAATCTAATATAATGGATGTTTTTGCATGGCTTTTTCGTGTTAGAATCAAATCGATGTCGTAGGTCGAATTAGCATTAACAATTTCAACAAAATTGTTCGATGTCATAAGTTCACCAGAAATATATTTTATGCCTGAAATATACATAAAAAATTACACAAATAAAAGAGTTAAGCATATATTACAACAAGTATTTCCAATTCGGTTAATCGATTAACCAATTCCTCGATTAATCACCTCAATTAATGTCGAAACAAATAATTTAAAACTCAAATACAGTAAAACTTGCTTAAGACGAATTCCGGGGGAATAGATAAATTAGTTCCTTGTAAGCGAGGTTCGTATTAACCGCTGTAAAATTTATTTAAAATGTTGTAATTATCCACAAAATACTTAAATTTCCTTGAAACAACTATAAAAATTTTACAATTAATTTATTTGGTTTCCTAAATATTTATATAGTTTGCAATATATTTAAGAAAAAATGTCCTTGTGTTCGGTTTAAAACTTGTCAGAAAACAAAAAAATATATTAAAAAATTGTCGAATTTTGTAAAGTTCGTATTAAAAGTGGAAAATTATATAGAAATTTGTTGGTGGGACCATCACAAACAGTTCGTTTTAACCGAGTGTTCGTCTTATGCGAGTTCGTATTAACCGATGTTTTTTATATTGAAATTGTTTCCAAAACTTCTGGACTTCTAAATTAGTTCGTATTAACCGAGAATTCGTCTTATCCGAGTTCGTATTAAATGAGTTATACTGTAATTATTCGACCGCAATAATCGATTACAATAGGTCGATTAACCGAATACATTTCCAATATGAAATTTTTCCTTAATTTTTTTATAAAACTTCATTATTTTCTTAACTTTGGCTAAAAAAATGGAAGAAAAGCTTATAAAAAACAAAAATACCATGAAATTCTTTAAAAGTCGAGTGAAAGAGGTCCTTCTGAAAACTCAGGACGTGTCTGACTGGAGTAGCGCCGAAGTGCTGTTTTAAATCTCTTAAAAATTAAAACTAATATAAATTATTTTTCCGTGCCCTTCAAATCGTTTCAAAGCCACATCAATTATACAACATGTTCCACTAGAAGATCATGGAACCCGAACCCATTTCACTGAATTAAAATTCTTATTCGTTTAGTGCCATTAACAATAAAGAAATAACCTAAAGTTAACACAAAATAACAGTTAAAAAATTCAGAGAGAATCGCTACATCCCATTCATGAATTTTTACATTGATTCAATGAAGTTTCCATAAAACTTTATGAAAAATTTCAGAATATTTATTAAAAATGAATGAAAGGTATGTATAGTTGATCTTTTATTTGGTAAATTAATGTTTTTCGTTCGATTTTAGATCATATATATATATATATATATATATATATATATATATATATATATATATATATAATATCTCTTTCTCTTTAAATTATATTCAATTAAAGAAAAATGATACAATTTTTACAAGTAAATTAAAAGGAATAAAAATTTTTAAAGAATTCGATAAGGTCAGCAGGACAGAATACGCATTTTCGGCTTTCGCTACAAAGCCATCGTCAGTGTCATTTGCCTTGATGTGTTAATAATTGATAATGGTCTACTTATGCTCAGTGGAAAACAAATAATAATATGTTAACAACAACTCAACTAGGCTAACATCAACGAAATCTAACAATGCAATTTTTATCCTTTGTTATACAGTAATTTTGACTTAACAATATTGCCAGCAAGTAGTGTTATGTGTTCTCCTTAGATAGTAACAAAAATGAATTGCTTTCCTATATAAAAAAGAACATCCAAGCACTCATTTTTATGACGTGCAAAGCAGACTTAAAGTAGCATAAACACCTTCTCTCCTATGCCAAGCCAATGTTAAAAAAATGCGTTTTTCACCTCAATTTGAACGCATTTGTGCCGAACATTATAGGTGCTTTTACGGATCTTGGTCAGATATTTCTTGCTGGAGAGTAAAGAAAAGTTTTTAATTAATGGCATTTTAGAAGTCATTTAAAATACGTTTATTGGAAGTAAGAAATCAGCATATATACCTACTTTATATGCAGTGGAATATGCATTCTTGTAGAATGCATTCGGTTTTTTTTTGCTGGGTATGTATATGCTACTAAATATAGTGCCATATATATTTATTAGTGTCTCTTAAAAATAGATTTGTCATTACACCCCCCAGTTTTATTGGAAATGGTCCCAAATAGAAGAAATCGACATCTCCAAATTGGGCATTTTAAAAAATCTTTAAAATTAATTTAAAAAACACGTTTTTGCATTTTTATCAAATTCGTGGATCATTTTGGATTCCAGGCTAAAGTGGGTTAGTGATATCCGATGCAGTTGAAATTCAATGTCTGAATCATTTTGACTATATTAAATAAATAAATGGAATAGAAAATAATTTTTTTTCGAAATTTCGAATTTTGGGAATTTTTAATAGTAATACAGTTTTTTCCAAAATGGGCCATTTTCTTCCAACTTTCGGCACAGGTTAACGTTTTCCAAAAAAAAAAATTGATTTCGTCCATTTGGGACCATTTCCAATAAAACTGGGGGGGGGGGGGTGTAATGAACGAAAATCGACAAATCGCTATTTTAAGGGACAGTCTAATATTTATATGTGCCCGAGTAAAAATAGTTATATATTGTCAAATATAATGTGATTGGGTTATATCTGACAATGAATGGAGCCACATTAAGACACATATCATTATGTACACCCGAGTAAAAAAAATTATATATAATCATATGTGGCATATATTACAATATATAATTAGACATGTCGTTATGTATATCCATATATAATTATATATGACGTCTTTTTCCAAAAATTTTCCTTATATTATGCCATATATAATTTCATCTAATTAGATACCGGCCTTTATAATATTGGATATGGTATATATGATTATATATTACATAGCATGGCTGATCTTATTGCATATATAGTTGTATATAGAGCTATATCTTAATATATATGGTGGCATTTTAGCAAAATATAATTATATATGGTATCATTTAAACAATATATAACTATATATGGGGCCAATTAAACCATATATTATGATATATGTTACCATTTCAACAATATATGGTCATATATGGTACCTCATGAACAAAATCTTTAATACAGTTGCAGATATGATAATATATGCTACTATAAATGGTGCAATATATATTTATATATGGTGTTATTTAAGCAATATATTAGCATATATGGTGCCATTTAAACAATATATGGTCCTATATGGTAACTCATCAGCAACTACAATATTAACGGTATTTCAGAAGCTATTAAGTGTATTTCAGAAATTTTAAATGTATTTCAGAAATTTATCAAATGTATTACAGAAATTATTAATTGCATTTCAGAGATAATCAAATCTATTTCAGAATTTGTTGATTGTATTTCATAGTTAATAGAGGAAAATTTCTGAAATACATTTCATAATTTCTGAAATACAATTGATAATTTCTGAAATACATTTTGAGAATTTCTGAAATACAGTTGTGAATTTCAGAAATACAATTAATAATTTCTGAAATACAATTGATAAAACTGAAATTCAATTGACTAGTTCTGAAAAGCAATTCATAAATCTGAAAAATAATTGATAAGTTCTGAAATACAATTGATTATTTCTGAAACACAATTGATAAATCTTGATACAATTGGAAATGGAGTAGAGCGTCAAAAGGATGTAAATAAAATTATTTTATTAAAAAATATTCAATTTAATAAAAAAAAATATAATTTTATAAAAAAATGTATAGAAAAAAATATTAATTTTATAAAAAGAAATTCATATTGCAAAAAAATAAAATTTTATCCGAAAAATGGTGGATCGTACTGCAGTAACTTAGATCCACCTTGGATCTAATATGATGAAATACGATCCGAAAAACGAGTTTATCTAATTATATAAAATTGGATGTGACATAATGATAATCAAGAAGTAATTTCAATAGAATGGACAATTTAATGCAATCTGAGCGATATCTGCATGAATTATTTTTGTCTAATGGTATCAAATAAAATGTAACTTTTTGTATTAAATCTAATTTTATATAATAAAATTAACCCATTTTTTCTATCTGCCATTTTTCGGATCAAATTAGATCTAAGTTTATCCCCAAATATATTGCTGGATCTAATTCGATCTGCCATTTTTCGGATCAAATTAGATCCAATTTTATCCCCAAATATATTTCTGGATCTAATTCGATCTGCCACTTTTTCGGATCAAATTATATCTAAGTTTATCCACAAATATATTGATGGATCTAATTCGATCTGCCAAAATTGAGATCAAATTAGATTTAAGTTTATCCACAAATATATAGCTGGATCTAATTCGATCCGCCATTTTTCGGATCAAATTAGATCTAAGTTTATCCGCAAATATATAGCTGGATCCGCCAATTTTCGGATCAAATTAGATCTACATTTATCCCCAAGGATATCATGGGACCTCCCAATTTTGAGATATAACTTGATCTCAGTTTATCCCTATATATACAATGGGATCTAATACGATATGATTGGATACACCCAATTTTGAGATCTAATTGGATCACCTAGATATTACAGCAGATCTTAAACAATATGAAATTGGATATGATTAGATATTGCGCGAGATCAATTTTTTTTACTCGGGCAACTACATCTGATATTATTTTTTCAACGAATTTTTGTATGGTAAATGATGTTATTACATATCCCCAAATCTGACTCCATATAAAACTACATAAGCCATATAAAACTAATCAAAATATATGTAGTGACCGATATGATTATATATGGTTCGAAACTAAGTTATATAACACTGTATGTGTCGTCATACTAAAAATATATTCGTGTAATTTTATATAACTTTCTATATAATCCCGTAGAAATTAATATATAGTTCAACATCAAATTTAGTAGTCTGCAAATTAAGAGTTAATTACTCCATAGCCAAATAATTTTCACGTGATTTTTTTTGCATGTAAAATCATGTTAAAAAATGATGCGTACGATTTAGAAGACAAAAGCGTGCAACTAAATTTTTATTTTATATTATAAAATTTGGGCCTTTAAAATTGTTCAAACTATACAAATTTCAATTTAATAGCTGGTATGTATAAAAAATACACCTACTATCAGACAAAATTATATAAAATCAGATATTTTTATATCGAATTAGATATAATATGATGTTCTGGATATGGACAAATCTCGGATCAAACTGTATAAAATTTTATATAATTTTATATAATTAGACACATGTAGATGACCCATTTTTCGGATCAATCTGTATGTGGTTGTATATGGGGACTTATCAAATAAGATATAATTATATATGACACCATATTAAGATTTTTACCCGTGTGGTGTTATTTAAGCAATATATGTATTAGCATATATGGTGCCATTAAAATCATATATTATTATATATGGTTCCATTTAAACAATATATGGCCATATATGGTATCTCGTGATCAAAATTTTTAATACAGTTCCAGATATGATAATATATGATACTATATATAGTGCCATATATATTTATATATGGTGTTATTTAAGTACTATATTACTATACACTAATACCCCGGTTTGCGTCGCTTCAGTTTGCGTCGTTTCGAAGTTGCGTCTTTTAAAAATTTCTGTGATTTCGAAGTTGCGTCGTTTTTGTTTCAGTTTGCGTTGCATGGCTTCGAAGCTGCGTCGTCAGTGTTTCGATTTGCGTCAATGATATGAAAGCTTAACAGAAAAAGGGAATTTCCCGTTTAAGTGTAATACAAATGTGTATGTGAAGGTTGTCTGCTAGTTATTAGTTTCAAATTACATTTGGTGAAGTTAAGTTCAATCTAAATATTTCTCAACAATGAGTCCAAAAAGAAAGCAAATAAACTTAGAACAAAAACTGGACATTTTGAAGCGTTTTAAATCAGGGGAAAAAGCTATTGATATTGCAAGAAACCTTGGACTAGCCCCTTCTACAATAAAATCCATTTGTACCAGAGACGCTGAAAAAATTTCAAAATTTGCTATAACCGCAACATCGTTACAACAAAAACAGGTTACAAAAATAAGAAGTCCTTTAATTGAAAAAATGGAGTCACTTCTTAGCATTTGGATAGAAAATCAAAATCAGCGAAGAATGCCATTAAGTCAAATGGTAATTCAAAAGAAAGCTTTAACTTTATTTGAAGATCTTAAAGACAGTTATCCATTATCAAGTGCCGAAAGTGCGGAAAAATTTGAAGCCAGCAGAGGATGGTTTGATCGTTTTAAAATCCGTGGCAATTTGCATAGCATTGCATTAAAAGGAGAATCTGGAAGTGCAGATACCTCAGCTGCAGAAAAGTTCAAACTAGAATTAAAAGCAATCATTGAAGAAGGTGGGTATTCTGCAAAACAAGTTTTAAACGCTGATGAAACGGGACTATTTTGGAAGCGTTTGCCAGGAAGAACGTACATTTCTAAATCCGAAAAATCTTCCCCTGGTTTTAAAGCTAGTAAAGATAGACTTACACTTCTTTTGGGAGGAAATGCAGCGGGTGATTTTAAGTTTAAGCCTTTTTTAATTTACCATTGTGAAAACCCGAGAGCTTTTAAAAGTGTTAAAAAAAGTGAGCTTCCTGTTCATTGGCGTGCAAATAAAAAAGCATGGATGACTGCGTCCTTATTTAGAGATTGGATAGAAAATTGTGCTGCTCCCGAGATAAAAGCTTATTGTTCTTCACAAAATATAGAGTTTAAAGTTCTATTGTTACTTGACAATGCACCAGGTCATCCTGTTTTTTCAGACGATTATTCGGAAAATATTAAAGTAATTTTTATGCCCCCAAATACCACATCTGTGATGCAACCAATGGATCAAGGTGTCATATCCAACTTCAAGTCATACTATCTGCGACGAACTTTTTTTCAACTTCTAAAAGCAACTGACGGAGATAATTTGCCTTCCATGAAAGATTTTTGGAAGAATTATAATATCAAGATGGCTATTGAAAATATAAACCTATCTTGGAAAGAAGTAAAAGAGTCGTGCATGAACGGAACTTGGAGGAAATTATGGCCCGAATGTGTTCTCAAGGATATAGAATTTAATGATGTGCCACACATATGTAAAGAACTTGCAGAATCAGCAAGAAATGAAAATTTTTATGGAATGGAAGAACAAGATATCAATGAGCTCCTTTTATCCGTCGAAGAGCTTAATAACGAAAGTTTGATTGCAATTCAGAGAAACAATGCGCTGGACGATGAAACGCTTGCTCTTGAGGTCGAAGCAGAAGAAAAAAAGCTTACTGCTGCTAAAATTTCTGAAGCAATGCAGTTGATATCGCAAGCAATGGAGATTTTTGAAAACAATGATCCTGACGAATCTCGTAGTTCAAAAGTGTCTAGAAATGTGACCCACGCTGTCAATTGTTATAAGGAAATTTATTTGGAAATAAAAGCTGTTACAATCCAACAAACTTTAGATAATTTCATACAAAAATCATCAAGATTGACAAATCCAACCGTGGAAATGGTAATCGACTTAGATGACTCAAGCTCGGAATAAAAAAAAATTACCACATCGATATAGACCTTTGCTTTTTTTTACACTATGAATTCTCTATTTTAACTTTTAATCTTAATATTTTTGTTATAATTTTCTCATGAATTTTTATATTTTTATTTTAACAAAAACAAAAATAAATAAAAAGTATGGTATTTTTCATTAAAAGATCTATTTTTTAGTTAAAATTACGAATTTCGGAGCCAATTAAAAAAATCAATACAAATGTATTGAAAATCGTGCTTTGTTTTGTGTCGTTTCGGCTTGCGTCGAGTTTCTCCCGGCCCCATTAGCGACGCAAACCGGGGTATGGGTGTATATGGTTCAATTTAAACCATATATTATCATATATGGTGCCATTTTAACAATGCATGCTCATATATGGGACCTCATGAACAACATTTTTAATAGAGTTCCAGATATAATAATATATTCTACTATATATTGTGCAATATATATTGATATATGGTATCATTTAAACAATATAGTATTCCATATGTGGTGACATTTAAACCATACATTATAATATATGGTGCCATTTCAGCAATATATGGTCATATATGGTACCTTATGAACAACATTTTTAATACAGTTCCAGATATGACAATATACGCTACCAAATATAGTACCATATACTTTCATATATCGTATCATTTAAACAACCCGAGTAAAAATAGTTATATATAGTCATATATGTATGTGATTAAGTTATATCTGTATAAATATACAGATATAACTTAACCGGATTAAATTATGTGTTAATCAGATGAAATTGTATCCGATTTTTGACCTCTCGAGTAAAAAGGTCATATATAACAATATATTTTTTAATACAAAAATACAAATTAACATATAGTAATATAAAATGGCTTCGCATCCATATGAATTCATATATTATAATATCTTTCAAATATTTCCCGAAATTTTCTTATGTATCACCATATAAAATTATATACAAACGAGTAAAAAGGTTAAAGTCGGGCATGCCGACTATACAATACCCTACACCACTCTGGTGTATTGTTTGGATCCGAAATTCGAATGGGTTAAAATGGGGCTTGTGTCAAAATTTTCTATAATGTGAGTCAGCGCACCAAATTTCATTAAAATATCTTTATATTTGCGACCTGCAGTTTATAACCAAGCCAATTTTGGGGGGACCCTTATATGGGCACTAGTTCTAAACATGGACCGATGTTCACCAAAATCAATAGGCTGCGTTATTGGGCCAATATAGGTCTGTGTACCAAATTTCATCAAAATATCTTAATATTTACGACCTGCAGCGTATAAACAGTATAATTTTGGTAGGACCCTTATATGGGCACTAGGTCTAAACATGGACCGATGTTCACCAAAATCAACAGGCTGCGTTATTGGGCCAATGTAGGTCTGTGTACCAAATTTCATCAAAATATCTTAATATTTACGACCTGCAGCGTATAAACAGTATAATTTTGGTAGGACCCTTATATGGGCACTAGGTCTAAACATGGACCGATGTTCACCAAAATCAATAGGCTGCGTTATTGGGCCAATATAGGTCTGTGTACCAAATTTCATCAAAATATCTTAATATTTGCGACCTGCAGCGTATAAACAGTATAATTTTGGTAGGACCCTTATATGGGCACTAGGTCTAAACATGGACCGATGTTCACCAAAATCAATAGGCTGCGTTATTGGGCCAATATAGGTCTTTGTACCAAATTTCATCAAAATATCTTAATATTTGCGACCTGCAGCGTATAAACAGTATAATTTTGGTAGGACCCTTATATGGGCACTAGGTCTAAACATGGACCGATGTTCACCAAAATCAACAGGCTGCGTTATTGGGCCAATGCAGGTCTGTGTACCAAATTTCATCAAAATATCTTAATATTTACGACCTGCAGCGTATAAACAGTATAATTTTGGTAGGACCCTTATATGGGCACTAGGTCTAAACATGGACCGATGTTCAAAAAAATCAAACTTGTTCGTCCTTCGGCCAACATAGGTCTGCGTACAAAATTTCATCAAAATATCTTAATAGCTGCGACCTGTAGAGTGCGCACAAGATTGCATGGACAGACAGACAGACGGACGGACGGACGGACGGACAGACGGACATCGTTAAATCGAAAAAATAAAAAAAAATTCTGAACCGATCGGTATACTATGTTATATATATACGACCAATATTTTTTGGTGTTACAAACATCAGCACAAACTTATAATACCCTGACCACATAGTGGTGTAGGGTATAAAAATGTGTTAATGTTAATGATACACACATCTATATATAATCAGATATGGTTGATCCCCTAAATTGAGGTTTAATATACAATAAGATATAACCCAATACATAATCACATATAAACCTAAATCGAAGAAATTTTCAAAGTAATTTTAGATATAATTTAATACAAACATTTATCAAAAAATTTTCTAAGTTGTTTTACATATAACTTTATATGATAAATTATCAAAAATATTTTCTAAGTCATTTTAGATATAAAAGTATATTTAGACTGGGCAAAAACTAGTAGTTTTTGGTAATTTTTAGGTTTTGAGCCGAAAACTATAAAATTAATTTAGTTTTTCCATACAATTTTCATACAAACTGAAAACCAGATTCTACCTGGTTTTTGCCAAAAACCAAGTAAAAATATCTGAAATTTGTATTTTTGATACACCCGATTTCTTTTATAACTAATTTTCGATACACCCTGTTAGAACGAATTAAAGCAATTGTCAAAAATATATTTTTTGATTTTTTTTAAATATTTCAGTTTTAGTTTAAAATTGTGTGTTGTTATATATTTTTAAATGTGTTAATAATTTTTTTAATTTAATTTAACCATAAAAATATAAAGAAAAGTGCTTAATAAAAAAGTGATGTGACAGAGAAAAACTAAAAATTCAGTGTAAATGAATTGGCTTTTGTAATTTAGTTTTGTACAAAAACCATCTGGTTTTTGCTCAGTCTAAATTCAGTATAACTTTATATGATAAATTATCAAAAATATTTTCTAAATCATTTTAGATAACTTTATATAATCTAGATTCCAAAACATTTTCTTAGTCATTTTATATATAAATTTAGATAAAACTTAAATAATTTAAAATATTTTCTGAGTCAATTTTTGATAAAAATTTATATTATTTAAAATCAGAAAAAATTAGAAAGGAAAATATTTTGTATGTCAGTTTTACAATTCAAACATATTTCAAAACCCAACATATTTTGGGTGTAAATCTTGAAATCCAATTGTATTAAATAGTATATAACTATATCAGATTGGATATAATACGATTCAATTAGATGTGCCCAATTTTGGGATGCAATTGCATCAGAGTATATGCAATTGTATAATATTAGATTGAGTTGTATCTACAATAATACAATCTGATATAATTTTATAGACCCATTTTGCGGATCAGATTATATAAACACTTATATGATTTGTAACGACGAGTTTTCCTCCGTTTGCTGGGGTCAGATCGCGGGGGTAGGATTCGTCACAGAAATTTATTTTGTTCAGTGACAGAGAGAAAAGGCGTTGTTAAAACTTTATAAAAATTCAATTTATTGATTCATTTATATCTAATTACGAAACACCTAATGCTAAACTTAATTAAGTGGAAAGAGAGAGATGCGGATTGCTCTTGTTGGATCTAATATTGCTGGGTGCACGGGGATTCTACGTCCTTCTAACGAACGGTACGCCTCCTGCTAGAAAATGTTCAAAGATACGGTGGGAAGTGACCAACGAACGGCACACTTCCTGCCAGCAAATGTTCAAAGATACGGTGGGGAGTGACCAACGAACGGCACGCTTCCTTCTAGCAAGTGTTCAAAGATACGGTGGGAAGTGACCAACGAGCGGCACGCTTCCTTCCAGCAAATGTTCAAAGATACGGTGAGAAGTGACCAACGAGCGGCACGCTTCCTTCCAGCAAATGTTCAAAGATACGGTGGGAAGTGACCAACGAACGGCACGCTTCCTTCTAGCAAATGTTCAAAGGTACGGTGGGAAGTGACCAACGAACGGCACGCTTCCTTATAGCAAATGTTCAAAGATACGGTGGGAAGTGACCAACGAACGGCACGCTTCCTTCTAGCAAATGTTAAAAGGTACGGTGGGAAGTGACCAAAGAACGGCACGCTTCCTTCTAGCAAGTGTTCAAAGATACGGTGGGAAGTGACCAACGAACGGCACGCTTCCTTCTAGCAAATGTTCAAAGGTACGGTGGGAAGTGACCAACGAACAGCACGCTTCCTTCTAGCAAGTGTTCAAAGATACGGTGGGAAGTGACCAACGAACGGCACGCTTCCTTCTAGCAAATGTTCAAAGGTACGGTGGGAAGTGACCAACGAACGGCACGCTTCCTTCTAGCAAGTGTTCAAAGATACGGTGGGAAGTGACCAACGAACGGCACGCTTCCTTCTAGCAAATGTTCAAAGATACGGTGGGAAGTGACCAACGAACGGCACTCTTCCTTCTAGCAAATGTTCAAAGATACGGTGGGAAGTGACCAACGAACGGCACGCCTCCTGCTAGCAAATGTTCAAAGATACGGTGGGAAGTGACCAACGAACGGCACGCCTCCTTCTAGCAAATGTTCAAGGATACGGTGGGAAGTGACCAACGAACGGCACGCCTCCTGCTAGTAAATGTTCAAGGATACGGTGGGAAGTGACCAACGAACGGCACACCTCCTGCTAGTAAATGTTCAAGGATACGGTGGGAAGTGACCAACGAACGGCACGCCTCCTGCTAGTAAATATTCAAGGATACGGTGGGAAGTGACCAACTAACGGCACGCCTCCTGCTAGTAAATGTTCAAGGATACGGTGGGAAGGGACCAACGAACGGCACGCCTCCTGCTAGTAAATGTTCAAGGATACGGTGGGAAGTGACCAACGAACGGCACGCTTCCTGCTAGTAAATGTTCAAGGATACGGTGGGAAGTGACCAACGAACGGCACTCTTCCTTCTAGCAAATGTTCAAAGATACGGTGGGAAGTGACCAACGAACGGCACGCCTCCTGCTAGTAAATATTCAAGGATACGGTGGGAAGTGACCAACGAACGGCACGCCTCCTTCTAGCAAATGTTCAAGGATACGGTGGGAAGTGACCAACGAACGGTACGCCTCCTGCTAGTAAATGTTCAAGGATACGGTGGGAAGTGACCAACGAACGGCACACCTCCTGCTAGTAAATGTTCAAGGATACGGTGGGAAGTGACCAACGAACGGCACGCCTCCTGCTAGTAAATATTCAAGGATACGGTGGGAAGTGACCAACGAACGGCACGCCTCCTGCTAGTAAATATTTAAGGATACGGTGGGAAGGGACCAACGAACGGCACGCCTCCTGCTAGTAAATGTTCAAGGATACGGTGGGAAGTGACCAACGAACGGCACGCTTCCTGCTAGTAAATGTTCAAGGATACGGTGGGAAGTGACCAACGAACGGCACGCCTCCTGCTAGTAAATGTTCAAGGATACGGTGGGAAGTGACCAACGAACGGCACACCTCCTGCTAGTAAATGTTCAAGGATACGGTGGGACGTGACCAATGAACGGCACGCCTCCTGCTAGTAAATGTTCAAGGATACGGTGGGAAGTGTCGAAGGATATTCGCAGGACCTCGAAGGATATTCGCAGGGCCTCGAAGGATATACGCAGGACCTCGAAGGATATTCGCAGGACCTCGAAGGATATCCGCAGGACCACGAAGGATATTCACAGGACTTCGAAGGATGTTCGCAGGACCTCGAAGGATATTTACAGGACCTCGAAGGATATTCGCAGGACCTCGAAGGATATCCGCAGGACTTCGAAGGATGTTCGCAGGACCTCGAAGGATATTTGCAGGACCTCGAAGGATATTCGCAGGACCTCGAAGGATATCCGCAGGACCTCGAAGGATATTCACAGGACTTCGAAGGATGTTCGCAGGACCTCGAAGGATATTTGCAGGACCTCGAAGGATATTCGCAGTACCTCGAAGGATATTCGCAGGACCTCGAAGGATATTCGCAGGACCTCGAAGGATATCCGCAGGACCTCGAAGGATATTCACAGGATTTCGAAGGATGTTCGCAGGACCTCGAAGGATATTTGCAGGACCTCGAAGGATATTCGCAGGACCTCGAAGGATATTCGCAGGACCTCGAAGGATATTCGCAGGACCTCGAAGGATATTCAGTGGATGTGGCACACGTCCTTGTCAGGAAAAGTATCCAAGAGCTAGAAATAGAGAATATGGTTAGTAATACCTTGTGAACCCTTTGGCGGCTGCCAGCAACTGATCCCGAGTTCTGTGATGCTGCGCTTTATATACCCTTGCGAGTATCGAGGGCCGTTTGATAATTATCCAGAAAAACTGCGAGGGGTGTTTGGGAATTGCCCGGGATAAATTGCAACCTGTGTAGACAGAAACGAGCGGAGTGACTTCTGTCGTTACAGATTATTTTATATTCTTATATATAAGATATATAAACTTTTTTACTCGGGCTGATACAATTTTATTGGTTTATATGTACTGGTGTCAGGTTTGATCGTAATTAGTTCAATTTTATATAAATAAAATATAATTGTATCCTACATTAACCTTATACAATTGTATCAAAGTTTTAAACTGATATCAGGTAAAAATTGGGATATAACTATATAATTTTGTATACAAATATATCCATTTGGACCTAAACTGATACCATGTGATATAAACCAATAAAATTGTATCAGGTCAAAAATCAGATACAGTTTCATCTGATTAACATATAATTTAATCAGATCAGATCTAAACTGATACAATTAGATAAAAACTGATAAACAACTGATACAATTTCTTCGGGCCATTTTTCGGATCAAATGGTACATGGATCACTCTAAGTTATATATTACCATATAAAGCTCCATATTATTTTTTTAATAGGGAACATAGCATTTATGGTGCCATTTAAACAATATATTGTCATATAAGGTGCCATTTAAACAATATATGGTCATATATGGTAACTCAACTACAAAATTAACTGTATTTCAGAAGCTATTAATTGTATTTCAGAAATTTTAAATGTATTTCAGAAATTATGGAATCTATTTCAGAAATTATTAATTGTATTTCAGAAATAATCAAATCTATTTCAGAACTTGTTTATTGTTTATCGTAGGTAATAGAGAAAAATTTCTAAATTACATTTCATAATTTCTGATATAAAATTGATAATTTCTGAAATACAGTTTGATCATTTCTGAAATACAGTTGTGAATTTCGGAAATACAATTAATAAGTTCTGAAATACAATTGATAAAACTGAAATTCAATTGACTAGTTCTGAAATACAATTCATATATCTGAAAAATAATTGATAACCCGAGTAAAAAAGGGTATATAAAACATATATTTTTTAATATTAAAATATATGATAATATCAAATATTGTATGCGACTTTATATGTTTTTATATGATGATATATTAGAAACATTTTTAGAAATTTTCTCATATATAATCATATTAAATCATATATCAGTATTTCCTTTATTGCAAATTGTTTATATAGGAATATATAATTGATAAAACCGTTCAAAATTTTATATATAAAGAGATACGAAAAATATTTTTGATTTTATTTTATATATTACAATATATTAGTTAATCTCAGACACAAGTTCGAAACTCATTTAATCAAAAACAATTTTTTATATGTTTTACTAAATTTTTTAGCCTAAAGCCTAAACCACATAAAATCAGTGTCGACCGCAGTGCGACTTTTTGTCGATAAAGCAGTTTCTGTATCTCCTCTATTTGTCACTGCCAAGAAATTAGAAAAGTTTCTATATAAACAAGAGCTGTTTTTAAACAAAACTCAAAAAGAAATTTTTTAAAATATTAAATCGTTTTCGCGAAATTAAAGAACAAAATTTGACAGCACTGCCACTGTTCACTGGCACTTTCACTATGTGGTTTGGGTTTAAACCTCATAAACGCAGTGCGACGTTTAATCGATAAAGCAGTTTTTTTGTATCCTCTCTATTTGTCGCCACCGAGAAATTAGAAAAGTTTATAAATAAAGAAAAGCTGTGTTTAAACAAAAAGCAATAAGAATTTTTTAAAAATATTTAATCGTTTTCGCGAAGTTCAAGAACAAAGTTTGACAGCACTACCACTGTCCACTCGCACTTTCACTATGTGGTTTGGGCTTTTCAATAAACTAATATTTTCTGAGATTTTTTTTACTTTTAAGTTTTTTTTTTAAATTAAAAAAATCCAATTTATAAAAATTAACATTTAAAAGCATAACCCGGCTCGTAATGGGTTAATAAGGCGAGGCATGTTGCATACCATTGGTATAGTGTTTCAAGTACCTTTCCAACGACATATATTTTTATTCTGGTCCGATAAGTTTTGAGTGGAGAAATAAGTCATTCAATATTGTTATAGATCATTTTCAGCTCCATAAATCGGGAACTATGAGCCTCCTACAAAAAAGAACTGCATTGCCTGGCTAATCATTAAAATTTTATTTAAAATAAAAAAAACTTAACATATTTAAAAAAAATTTATAAGTACAAAGAAAATTCGCATATTCCCATAAGGGGATTATGCTTTTTGATTTTGTATACGGGGGCTAATCTTTAAAGAATTCAACAATAACAGATTTATACAATAACGTCTTTAATAATTATCCATTATCAACAGTAGCCTGCGGCTGGTAGTGTGTAGGACTTGAAATCTTGCTGCCCTCCAATACAAAGTTTTTTTTATCATTTAAATTTAATCATATCGTATTGTATTAACTTATATCCAATTTGATCGGGACAAAACTCGGATATAAGTTGATCATTTGATATAACTTTGTATCCTTGTAAATATAATTATATCCGATTTGATACAACTTAATATAACCATTTTTCGGATGAAATAATATCCAGTTACATATTGGAAATATGTCCATTCATACATAATTTTATAGAAACTTTTTTACTCGGTAAGTTCTGAAATACAATTGATGAAAATGAAATTCAATTGATTATTTCTGAAATACAATTGATAAATCTTAAAAACAATTAAATACAATTGGAAATGGTGTAGAGCGTTAAAAAGATGTAAATAAAATTATTAAAAAAAAAATTCAATTTAATAAAAAAAATGTAATTTTATAAAAGCACTAGCGGGCAAGCCCGCTAGATTTAGCGACATGCCTTTGGCCTAGTTTTTGCGATGTCGAATTTTGTTGTATCGGGTAAGCCCGCTACGTTGTTAGAGTACCTTAACCCTTAAATTCATTATCTCTTCGATTTTAACCATTTTTTTATATATGATTTCTAAAGGCGTGTACATTTCAAGAAAAATACCAACAAAAATTTATTTTTAAAAAAAGGTGATTTTTATTGAAAAATATGCTTTTTTGCCAAATAGCTAAATTGTGATTATTTTAACGTGTATGAAAAAAAAAACAAAAAAAAATTCTATAAACTATAATTTATATATTTATTGTCGCCAAAATGAATTTTATTGCGAGAATACCACTTAAAATATTTAAACAAAAATTTTTGAATATTACACTTTTTGTAAAAAAAACGCGTGTTTTAGATTTTTCACAAATATACAGAGCAAAACCAAGATTTTTACTCTAACTGTTTAAAAATTCTGCGCTAAACTATATGAACTAGGGTTTGGGGTTCGGGAATTCCCGGGAAAAGTTTGCCGGGAATTCCCGGGAAAATAATATATTTTTCCCGGGAAAACGGGAAATTTTAAAAATATTAAATTTTTTAAATTGTTTTTGTTTGGAATAGGATTTTTTAATTTTAGTCATAAAAAACATTTTAAATACCAAAACAAAAATGGCATTGTTAAAATCTTTTTAAAGGGAATACATTTATTTGACACACAAATAAAATCTTTGCCAAGTAATAAGGAGCATTTCAACTAATAAAGATTTTTCGCATAACTTATTCAAAATTTAAGTAGTAAAACCTAAAAACTTGGTAAAATGTTTAAAAGAAATATGAAAAAAAAGCTTTGTTTCTTACAAATAATCGCCCTTACTATCTAAATTTTTCAAATGTATAATTTAGGTAAAGTCGACTTTAGTTAAAATATTGGGTGGCAGTATACCTTGACTTGGTTTATTTTTGGAGCATTCTGATTGGTTAATTTATTTTCAACCAATCAAAATATTTGAAAATATAAATATTTTTGTAAGGTTTTCATACACAAAATGAACAAAACCGTTTGATTAAAAATAACGTCGACTTTAAATTTAAAATTCTCCTTCACTAATGGTTAACGGTGGTATCTAAATTTGATTATCCGACATCTAAATTTGGTTCACAAAAAAAAAAAAAATTGATGGTCATGCAACTTCTCTTGAAGAAAACAACAACAAGAACAACGCTTCAGCTAAAATTAGCAAAGTACCCGAAGAAAAAAGTGTAAGCTGAATAGGCATTAAAGGTTTTATGACAGCGCAAACATTTCCTGAAATGGTATCCAAATTAGCCGCAGTCAATCCGCACCATAACTAGATCTTCGTTTATTCGAGAAAGTTTTTATAATAAAAACCTTGCATTGCAAAAAAATGAAACCGATGTAAAGAACATTATATTAAATTACTACAATCATGTAAAAGATATCATGATAAAAGAATTATCGAGCAATATTTCTAACAATAGGAGATTTACTATAATCTTAGATGAATGGACAAGAATATCACAAAAGAGATATTTGAACATATGTATAAACGGAAATAATTCATTTTATAACCAGGGATTGGTTTATATATCAGGAAGATGTAATGCTGATGAAATAAGAAGAATTGTAGAATAAGACTAGAAGAGTTTTATTTGTCTTTGGAAAATAACATTGTGGCCACCATATCTAATGGGCCAAGTGTGATGAAACGGTTTGTTTCCGACAGTCCAATAGTAGGTGCTTTCTGCTGGAATCATGCAATTCATTTGGCAGTGCTGCGAGTAATTTATGTGAAATCAAATGTTTAACATTCTGATATTTTTTACTTTGAATTCGCACTACACAGACTGCATTTGTACTGAAATAGTGTTTTTTTTAACAAAAATTACTTATATATGTGGTTTTCATTAACAATTTTGTTTAAAAATATTTCCCGGGATTCCCGGGAATCCCGGGAATTAAATTTTTTCATTCCCGTTTCCCGGGAAATAAAAAAGTCCGGGAAATCCCAAACCCTAATATGAACACTACATACAGAAGGGGCCCCTAATGCCCAAAAATGCAGCTTTATGCATCAAGTGGGTTTTTTTTATTAAAAAACCGGTATGTTGCCAAATAGCTACACCATGCATTTAAGGGTTAAAGTTTAAAATGTAATTTGTTTTATATAGGAATTAAATATTTGTATGAAAATAAAATACAATGTTTTTTATTAATGTAAAAATCTTCAAAAAAAAAGCCCCCTTCGATGAGAATGCTTATTAGGAGCTTATATAAAAAATAAATAATTGCAAAAAATTATTATTCAGAGGAAGCTTAGGTTAAAACAAATTTTCTACTTTTTAAGTAAAAATAAAATCAAATAGACACACTTAATAATTAACAATAAATTACGATGACGATTTGAGGGCTGTGGTGTAATGGTTAGCGCGTTGAACTGTTACACATGTGGTTGCGGGTTCGATCCTCAGCGACCGCAACATCAATTTTGAAAAATAATGTGTATGATTTTTTTATCCCTAATACAGTGTCCTTCACTATTCCCATAGCACTTAACCCCACCGAAGTAAAATAATATAACAGGGCTATGAAATAAACAGCCTCAACAAAAGTTCGCCAACTCACGCAACAACTGTTTTAAAATTCAACATCTCGCGCAATTATAGTGTTGCCATATTTGAAGCCTCTCATCTTTCACCACCTCCTATCTTTTCTTTATCCCCTTTCCAAATAAAGCAACACGTTAATTAATAGGAAGAATTTAATGAGTGTTGCTTCTCTAAAAAAAAAATAAAAAATTCGAATATCAAGTCCAAATTTCAAATTGCTCAACAGCTATTGCGACATTGTTGAAATAAAATAGATGTTTTTTCATTAAAAGATTTCCAGGTTTAACTTTCAATATTGAAATTTTTAAATTGCATATTTTTGCTTTATTCAAAAAACATATATCCCTATAAATTCTACTTTCGAATAACACTGATCTACAAAAAAAAAGTGGCTTAAAAAAAAATTTAAATATAAGTCGAAGTCCGATTTTATATATCAAAGCCAATTTGGAAAGAAAAAGGTCCAAAATTTTTGTGTATGTCATATTCCGTTAACAAATTATGTGCACTTTTACAGCCTTTTGTAATTAAATTTAGACTTAAAATGAACAAAAAATATTTCATTGTACTAAAAATCTACTGTACTATTACAGAATTATTTTTTCTAAAAACATCAGATTTCATTCACTATTGATTTTTTTGGCGAAATTATTGCGATTTGCAAAGTTTATATTTAAATCACAATATTTTTGTATACATTCAAGGCATTATGTATATATAAAAAGAAGTCTACATTTTGCTGTCTGTTTCCACAAAAAAAAAGTGTTCCAACAAAAAAAAAGTGTTTGCAAAAAAAAAATTTACACAAAAAAAAAGTTTTCACAAAAAAAAGTTTTTCAAGAAAAAAAAAAGTGTTTCCACAAAAAAAAAAAAGTTTCCACAAAAAAAATAAAAAAGTTTCCACAAAAAAAAATATTTCACACAAAAGAAAAAAAATTTCAAAAAAAAAATGTTTCCACATAAAAAGTGTTTACACAAAAAAAAAATAAGTTTCCACAAAAAAAAAGTGTTTCCACAAAAAAAAATATATTTCACAAAAAAAAAGTGTCCACAACAAAATTTCCACAAAAAAGAGGTGTTTCTGCAAAAAAAAGTGTTTGCACAAAAAAAAGTTTCACAACAAACAAAAAATTTTCCACAAAAAAAAAAGTGTTTCAACAAAAAAAAAAAAAAAATGGTCAACAAAAAAAAGTTTACACAAAAAAATGTTTCCACAAAAAAAAAGTTTGCCTAAAAAAAAGTTTCCTCAAAAAAATAAGTTTCCACAAAAAAAAGTTTCCACAAAAAAAAGTTTCCTCAACAAAAAAACTTTTTCCACAAAAAAAATGTTTCAATAAAAAAATGTTTCCACAAAAAAAAAGTGTTTCCAAAAAAAAGAACTTTTTTGAAAAAAAAAAAAATATTTCACAAAAAAAAAGATTCCACAAAAAAAATGTTTCCACAAAAAAAAAGTTTACACAAAAAAAGTGTTTCCAAAAAAAAAAAAAATTTTCCACAAAAAAAAAATTGAGATGAACTGAGATAGGATGAGCTGAGATTAGATTAATGCTATAAGTGCTGCCTGGTTGTCATAGTAACGCCAAGGCCTGGTTGTCATAGCAACACGAAAATTTTGTATGGGAATATATAGGAAATATATATACAAATCTAAATGCCATATCTCCGGAACCACTGGGCCAATTTCGTGCAAACTTCACATAAACCATCTACAGACCATCCTCAACGTACCCTGAAGTTTTGGTTGAAATCGGTTGACCCGTTTCCGCAGTTAGTGGTGACATCAAAATGTACACTTCTTTTTATATATATTTTATAAAAACATTTATAGAAAATAAAATTATAATTTTATAAAAAGAAATTCATTTTATAAAAAAAATGCATAGCCGTGAACGGTATCGAACTCGAGACCTTCTGAGTTTAAACCAGACAAAAGAAAAGCTTAAAATTAAAAATTCTTTAGTGATAAAATTCTTCAAGTATTTTTTTTTTAAAAATACTTCATAACTTTTAATTAAAATTCTTTATGATATTTTTTTAAATTCAGTAAAGAGTTTTAAAGGAAAAATTCTCTATTGAATAGTATTTTGAATTTTATAGAGTTTTATTTTCCTATAAAAAAATATAGATAAATGTATTTAAAATTAGAAAAAATTTAAATTTGTGATAAAGATTAGCATGTAGTTAACAAAATTTTATATTAAGAGTAGTTCTGAACATTTTGTTCCCTTCATACAGTAATATCACGACATGCTTTTTCGCATTTAGCCATTATTTTTGAATTTTTTAAGTGAGGTTATTTAAAATTTATAATCAAGAGACCATAATACCTTATACCAAAGTTTGGTAATTAGTTTGCAAAAAAATTCGCGAAAAAAAATCTTGAAAAAGAAAAATGTTTTCATCAATACATTCGTTTGCAGAATGTAAATCGCTGATTAAGTTTTCAAATTAATCTCTTGTACCATAAAGTCTTTTTTCGCGTTCCGCTATAATTTTAAAATTTTTTAAGTGCGGTTTTTTTTTTAATTTATAATCTAGGGACTAAAATACCAATTTCTTATACTAAAGTTTGGAAGTTCGTTTACAATAAAAAATTCGCGAAAAAATATTTCGCAAAAAGGAAAATGTTTGCATCAATATATTCGTTTGCAGAATGTAAGCTGACTAAGCTTGTTAATGAATATTTTGTACTATAAAGGCTTTTTTCGCGTCCTGCCATTATTTTGAAATTTTTTAAGTGCGGCTTTTCAATTCATAATCTATTAACTTTAATACTCATTTCTTATCAAAAAACTTGGTGGTTAGTTTGCAAAAAAATTCCCAAAAAAATTAATGCAAAAAGGAAAATGTATTAATATATTCGCTTGCAGAATGTAAATCACTGAATAAGCCTTTTAGCAAATATTTTGTACCATAAAGACTTTTTTCGTGTTCCGTTATTATTTTCCAATTTTTTAAGTGCGGTTATCTTCAATTCATAATCTAGGCGCCCTATGCCAGTGGAAGTTAGACGAATAGATATATAATCTAGGAATAATAATACCCATTTTTTGTAAAAAAGTTTAGTGGTTAGTTTGGAAAAATAATTCGCAAAAAAAAATATTTTACAAAAAGGAAAATGTTTCCATCAATATATTCGTTAGCGGAATATAAATCGTTGATAAAGTTTTTTAATTAATTTTTTGTAGCATATACAATTTTCCACAATTGCGCGTTTTGAATATAACCCAGCAAAATCTTTCATTACCAAATAAGTGGTTATGTAATAGAAATTCATAGCTCCGCACAACTTATTTTTTGGCGTCTAAACTCATTATTTTTGTTTGGCGTGGTCGTTTTTATAAGTAGTCACGCTTACCCGCTCGCTTACGAAAAAATGAGAAGTAAGTAGTAATGAGATTTTGAATAATAAGTGGTTACACACTTGCTTACAAAAAGTTGAATTATAAGTGGTTATCCGATCGCTTACTTGATTCTTAAAAATGAGGAGTTACACAAATATTATTAGCTTAAAGAAATACATTCACAAAAATTTAAGTTTTTCTAGTGTGTGATTTTAGGACTCGTCATAAAAATTTAAATATAAAACATTACATATTATAAATAAAAATGTATAAAAGGAAAAATTTTTTCATCAATATATTTGTTTGCAGAAGGTTAATCGCTGATTAAGTTTTTTAATTAATTTTTTTACCATAAAGCCTTTTTTCGCTTTCCGCGATTATTTTGCAATTTTTTAAGTGTGGTTTTTTTAAATTTATAATCTAGGGACTATAGTACCAATTTTATACACAAAAGTTTGGTGCTTATATATATATTCCTCTAACTCCCATTGGAGCATAGGGCGCTAAGGTGCTTAGTTTGCAAAAAAAAAAAAAAAATAAATAAATCGGGAAAAAAATATTTGCAAAAAGGAAAATTTTTGCGTCATTGTATTCATTTGCAGATTGTTAATCGCTGATTGAGTTTTTTTATTATTTTTTTCTACCACAAAGTCTTTTTTTCGCGTCCCTCTATTATTTTGCAATTTTTAAAGTGCGGTTTTTTAAATTTATAATCTACGGAGTATAATGCCCATTTCATAAAACAAAGTTTGGTGGTTAGTTGCAAAAAAAGAAAATTTTGGCATCGTTTGCAGAATGTAAATCTTTTAATTAATTTTTTGAACCCCAAAGCCTTTTTTCGCATTCCGATATTATTTTGCAATTTTTTATGTATGGTTTTTTAAAATTCATAATCTAGGGCTATAATACTGTTGGAATAGTATAATTCCATAGTATAGTTCCATTCTTGATTTTTACAACTAAATTATTATTTTCCATCCCTGGTTACAATCGATGTTTTGAGTCATACAAAGAGCGCACATAATGACCCTGCAAACATATAAAAGCTACCTTGCAAGAAAATAATAAAGCGATATCTTCTATCAGATATTGTTTTTGAGGCTTAAATTTAATAATGAAAAAATTAAATCGTTTTTTATTGTACCGGGAGTTTATTTAGCGATATTCCTTTATCTTCCATATGAGTTATTGCTTTCATATTGCCTGGAAGTATTGTTTTAGTGTAACAGTTGTTTCCGACGGAGGAAACTTCCGGAATACGAAATTGATATTGATAAATGTTTTCTTCCTGGCGATATGTTCGGAGAATCTTCTTCGTATTGTCATGTTTGCTGGGTGATATTTGTTTGAATTTGGCAATTTGCCCCTTTTGAGCCACCATTTTTACCACGTTCCTGTCCAAAGTCCTAAAAATGCCTTGTCGATAAGTTAGCCCATACTCCAAGGAAAACATATTATAGATTACGGGTTTCTAGCCGAAGGGTTTGGTTAGGCCATCAAGGGGGAGAATTATTCCGTTTTTACCCCTCCCGGTAGGAATTTCCAAAAATTCCGAGAACGTCTGCGTTGGAGGAGGAACCTACTACATACATAATTTTAGGTCTCTATTTATTAGGTCTATTAGGTCTCTATTTGCCCAACTCGGCAAGGGGGAAGTTTTTTACTTTTTACCCCTCCCGGTATGAGTTTCCAAAAATACCGTCTTAGGGGACGTCTACGTTGGAGAAGGAACCCAAATACCGAATTTAAGCAGTTTGGCCAGACCGTTAAGGGGGAGACTTCCTGTTTTTGACCAAAAATCTCATCTAAGCGGATGTCTACAATAGAGGAGTAACTTTAGTACCACTTTCCCTTTTTGAGCCCCTATTTTATAACGACACTGTCCAAAATTCAAAATACTATCTTTCTAATAAGTTAGCCCTTACTCCATCGACCCACATTTTAAATTTCAGGTTTCTAGCCGAAGGGGTTTTTACAGGCCACCAAGGGGAGGCTTTCTTCTTTTTGCCCCTACCTTTAGGAATTTACAAAAATTCGATCTTCGCGGCTGTCTGCGATGGATGAGGAACATCCATACCAAATTTCAACTTGATTGCCTCAGCGGTTTGGGCAGGCCATTATTGGGAACATTTTTCCCTTTCAACCCACATTTTTACCGTTTCTGTTCCAAAATAGAAAAATTACGTTGCCGGTGAGTTAGTCCTACTCCAGGGAATACATATTTAAAATTTTAGGTTGGCCAGAAGGGATTGGGCAGGCCTTCAAGCAGAATACTTTTCCCCTTATCTCCCTCCCGATAGGAATATCCATCTAAGCGGACGCCTACACAGAAGGAGGAACTAACATACCGAATTTCGGCCACATAGTTTCAGAAGTTTGGGCAGGCCGTCAAGGGGGAAACATCCCCCTTTTGGGATATCCTGTAGGGAATTCCAAAAATACAAACTTAGTCGATGTCTATTACAGTGGAGGAATCTTTATGCCAAATTTCAACTTCTTATCTCCAGTAGTTTCGGCAGGCTGTTAATGGGGACACTTTTCCAATCTTATCTTATCTTAGCGGACGTCTATGCCGAATATCAAGAAATCTTGTTTTAGTGGAGATATCCGTGGGGGAAGGAAAAAAAGTACTTTTTGTGAAATTATATTTTTTTAAATGGAATTTTTTGGAAAAAGCGAAATTTTTTGGAGAAAGATACTTTATTTTTACAAAGTACTTTCTGGAAGAAGGCACTTTTTTGAAAAAGTTATTTTTAGGAAAAATTTATTTTTTTTGGAAAAAGGTCCTTTTTTTGGGAAAAGTTCCTTTTTTGGAAAAAGTATTTTTTTGGAAAAAGGTATTTTTTTGGAAAAATTATCTTTTTTTGGAAAAAGGTACTTTTTTTTGGAAAAAGGTACTGTTTTTGGAAAAAGGTACTTTTTTTTGGAAAAAGGTCCCCTTTTTGCCCCTCCCGGTCGAGGAACCTACATACCAAATTTCAACTTCATAGCTCCAGCAGTTTGAGCAGGCCGTCAAGGGGGAGACTTTTTCCCCTTTTTGCCCCTCCCTGTAAAAATTTAAAAAAGGTCCCGTCTTGGTGGATGTCTACGATAGTGGAGGAACCTTTATACCAAATTTCAACTTCCTACCTCCAGCGGTTTGGGTAGATCGTCAAGGGGGGCTCTATTCGCCTTTTTAAACCCCATTTTTACAACGTCCCTGTCCGAAATTCTTGAAAGTACTTTCTAGAAAAGTTATCCCCTAATCCAAGGAACACATATCTAAAATTTCAGCTTTCTAGCCAAAGGGGTTTTGGCAGGCCGTCAAGGGGGAGACTTTCCCCTTTTTGCCCGTTCCGGTAGGAATTTCCAAAAATCCCGTCTTAGCGGACGTCTACGCCGAAAGAGGAACCTACATACCAAATTTCAACTTCCTAGCTTCAGCGGTTTGGGTTGGGCGATGTTGAGTCAGTCAGTCAGTCACGTTATTCTTTTATATATAGAGATAAACATAATTACCCGAGTAAAAAAAATTATATATAATCATATGTGGCATAAAATACAATATATAATTAGACATGTCGTTATGTATATCCATATATAATTATATATGAAGTCTTTTTCTAGAATTGTTCCTTATATTATGCCATATATAATTTCATCTAATTAGATATCGACCTTTATAATATTAGATATGGTATATATGATTATATATTACATAGCATGGCTGATCTTATTGCATATATAGTTGTATATAGAGCTATATCTTAATATATATGGCGGCATTTTAAGAATATATAATTATATATGGTATCATTTAAACAATATATAACTATATATGGTGCCAGTTAAACTATATATTATCATATATGGTGGCATTTAAACAATATATGGTCATATATGGTACCTCATGAACAAAATCTTTAATACAGTTGAAGATATGATAATATATCCCACTAAATCTAGTGCCATATATATTTATATATGGTGTTATTTAAGCAATATATTGGCATATGTGCTGCCATTTAAACCATATATTATTATATATGGTGCCATTTAAACAATATATGGCCATATATGGTACCTCATGATCAAAATTTTTAATACAGTTCCAGATATGATAATATATGATTCTATATATAGTGCCATATATATTTATATATGGTGTTATTTAAGTAATATATTACTATATATGGTGCCATTTAAACCATATATTATCATATATGGTGTCATTTCAACAATATATGCTCATATATGGAACCTTATGAACAACATTTTTAATACAGTTCCAGATATGATAATATATGCTACCATATATAGTACCATATACTTTGATATATATGTGATTAAGTTATATCTGTATAAATATACAGTTTCATCCGAAGAATGGCCCGATATATTTTTATCAATTGTTTATCAATTTTTATCTAATTGTATCAGTTTAGATCTGATCTGATTAAGTAATGTGTTAATCAGATGAAATTATATCTTATTTTTGACCTGATACAATTTTATCGGTTTATATGTAATGGTGTCAGGTTTGATCGTAATTGGTTCAATTTTATATAAATAAAATATAATTGTATCCGACATTTACCTTATACAATTGTATCAAAGTTTTAAACTGATATCAGGTCAAAATTGGGATACAACTATATAATTTTGTATACAAATATATCTATTTGGACCTAAACTGATACCATGTGATATAAACCAATAAAATTGTATCAGGTGAAAAATCTGATACAATTTCATCTGATTAACACATAATTTAATCAGGTCAGATCTAAAATGATGCAATTAGATAAAAGCTGATAAACAACTGATACAATATTATCGGGCCATTTTTCGGATCAAATGGTACATGGATGACTCTAAGTTATATATTACCATATAAAGCTCCATATTGTTTTCTTTAATAGGGAACATATATGGTGCAATTTAAACAATATATGGTCATTAGAGTGGGGCGATTTGTATGGACAAAATTTTTTTGATATTGTGCCATTGATTTCTCGATAGCTTTTGGCTAGTTGTCACATTTTTTATCCGATTTTCATAAGTAATACCTTTCTGGAAAGGTTGTAATGTTATATTGTTTACAACTTCATTAGTTGGTTCAAAAAGCCAACGCAAGATGGCGCTAATCTAGCATTTATTTAAAAATTGCAAAATATTGAAATTTGGGCGCATCGAAAATGATTTTTTTGATATGTCGTAGTGGAATTTTTTTTCCTCATGCCAATAGCTATCGAAAAATCGATGGCACAATATCGATTGCTAAATCGACCCACCCTAATGGTCATATATGGTAACTCATCAGCAACTACAATATTAACTGTATTTCAGAAGCTATTAATAGTATTTCAGAAATTTTAAATGTATTTCAGAAATTATGGAATGTATTTCAGAAATTTATTAATTGTATTTCAGAAATAATCAAATCTATTTCACAACTTGTTGATTGTTTATCATAGTTAATAGAGAAAAATTTCTAAATTACATTTCATAATTTCTGAAATACATTTGATAATTTCTGGAATACAGTTTGATAATTTCTGAAATACAGTTGTGAATTTCGGAAATACAATTAATAAATTCTGAACTACAATTGATAAAACAGAAATTCAATTGACTAGTTCTGAAATACAATTCATAAATCTGAAAAATAATTGATAAGTTCTGAAATACAATTGATAAAACTGAAATTCAATTGATTATTTCTGAAATACAATTGATAAATCTTAAAAACAATTGATACAATTGGAAATGGTGTAGAGCATCAAAAAGATGCAAATAAAATTATTTTTTTAAAAAAATTCAATTTAATAAAAAAAATAATAAAATAATAAAATAAAAAGAAAATCTTTTTATAAAAAAAAATGCATAGCCGTGAACGGTATCGAAGTCGAGACCTTCTGAGTTTAAACCTTATTTTAACAAAATATTGTAATTTTTATAAAATCAATGCTCCGCCAGTGTATTATTTTTTGAACTGTTGTCAATATCTGTCTGGGATTTTATTTAATCCCAAATAAATGGAGATCTTACGTAGTACCCAAATATAATGCGGGGTCTAATTTTATCTGTCATTTTTCTGGATAGTTTTAGATCTTACTTAATCCCCAAATATATTGCTGGATCTAATTCGATCTGCCATTGTAATACTGAAATAAATTGCTAGATCTAATCGATCTGCAATTTATGGGATAAATTAAGATCTTACCAAATCCCCAAATATATAACTGGATTTAATTCGACCTGCAATTTATCGAAAAAGTTAAGATCTTACGCAATCCCGAAATATATTACTGGATCTAATTTTTGATCTGTCATTTTTTGGATATATTAAGATCTTACTTAATCCCCAAATATATTGCTGGATCGAATTCGATCTGCCATTTTTCGGATCAAATTAGATCTAAGTTTATCCACAAATATATTGCTGGATCTAATTCCATCTGCCATTTTTCGGATCAATTTAGATCTAAGTTTATCCCCAAATATATTGCTGGATCTAATTCGATCTGCCACTTTTTCGGATCAAATTAGATCTAAGTTTATCCACAAATATATTGCTAGATCTAATTCGATCTGCCAAAATTGAGATCAAATTAGATCTAAGTTTATTCACAAATATATAGCTCTATCTAATTCGATCCGCCATTTTTCGGATCAAATTAGATCTAAGTTTATCCACAAATATATAACTGGATCTAATTCGATCCGTCATTTTTCGGATCAAATTAGATCTAGGTTTATCCCCAAAGATATCATTGGACCTCCCAATTTTGAGATATAACTTGATCTTAGTTTATCCCCATATATACAATGGGATCTAATACGATATCATTGGATACACCCAATTTTGAGATCTAGTTGGATCAGCTAGATATTACAGCAGATCTTATACAATATCAAATTGGATATGATTAGATATTGCGCGAGATCAATTTTTTTTACTCGGGTAATTATAAGTTAAGAATGCTGTTTTTAATAATTTTACTTAAAAAAGTTTTTGTTAGAGAGCATATTTAAAGTTTTAACACATATTTCGCATAAAATTAATATGATTTCGATGTACAATTTCGTAACGTTTTACTTTTGCTTCTTCAGGTTTTTTGCGTTTTCGTAAATTCTAAAATGTTAAAAAAAGACTTTTTGGGGTAAATTCGTGTTCCAACTGCTAAATTTTGATATAAGTTGCCATTTGTATTTAAAAAGGAGAAGATCGCCGATCAAAATTAAAAATTTTAATTTTTCAGAAAAAATTACGTTTTACTAATCAGTAAGAAAATAGTTGAATTTACCAACAAAAAGCGTTTTAAATGTAAATTTTTGAAAGTGAAATAGTTAACGACACTTTAGGGAATACATACCAAGTACTATTGCAAAGCTTTTATGAGTTTAAGCTGCTCTAAATACCAATTCCACTTTGGTTTTTGAAAGTGGAATGAAAACGATTTTTTTCGAAACTTTTAACGCTTTAGGTACCACTTTAAAGCCTGTAGCATCCTTGATACTTACCAGAACGTTTTATTTTCAATAAAAAATTATCTGTAGCACCCTAAACTGCAAATTCAGAAGGAAAAATAGGTTTTTTACGGAATTGATTTGATTTCGCAATTTCACTTCCGCAATTTTTTTCCTAAAGTGATCGAAAACAATATTTTTCTTTTTGAATTTGCAGTTTATGGTGCTACAGATAATTTTATATAGAAAATGAAACGTTTTGGTAAGTATCGAGTATGCTACAGGCTTAATAGTGGTACTTAAAACGTTAAAAGTTTCTCCACAAAACGTAAAACGAAAAAAAAATCGTTTTCATTCCACTTTCAAAAGCCAAAGTGGAATTGATAGATAAGCTTAAACTCATAAAAGCTTATCAATAGTGCTTGGTATGTATTCCGTAAAGTGTCGTTAACTATTTCACTTAAAAAAATTTACATTTAAATCGCTTTTTGTTGGTAAATTCAATAATTTTCTTATTGATTAGCAAAATGTAATTTTTTCTAAAAAATTTAAATTTTAAATTTTGATCGGCGATCTTCTTTTTTAACTACAAATGGAAACTTCCCAGCAAAACCTTGGTAATGACTGGTCATTACTACATGCATTACTTAGATCTCATATCTCATTACCCTTCGAATTACTTTTAAACTGAATGTAATGAGTTACCGATAATTATACCCCACACATTACTATTTCACAATAGCTGAAACCAATAATATATGTTCTAAATCATTAAATACCATAACTATGGCGTAGCCTAGTGGTTATCGTTTTTGCCTGACAGACATGAGGATCGCTGCTCATCTCGTGTTAGCTTCTATTGTTGTTTTCTTTTTGTAATTTATATTAAACATCTATTTATAGAAATGTTGATGTTCATTAAGCAGTATTTAATAACAACAAGTTTTGTGAAAAATAGACATGTATAACAGTTGCCACAATAAATGTGTACATAAGTTAAAGCAATAAAAATCATAGTGATGTCGTGGTCTATTGGTTACAGTGTTTGCCTGACAATCGTGGGGTACGCTGATCAATACGTGTCAGCTCCTATTGGTTTTTAAATTTTTATATTTTTTTAAATCTATATTCAACATCTATTTATAGAACAGCTGATAAACTACTTACAGGTAACATCAGTGTAATGACTTTCCTCCAATGACATCACCATGTTAAAATAAGTAGTTTAGTAATTTAAAGGTAACTAGTGAACACTTAAGATTTCAATACCTAAAACTCATTACATGGTAATGAAAGGTTTTGCTGGGTTATATCAAAATTTAGCAGTTGGAACACGAATTTACCACAAAAAGTCTTTTCTTAACATTTTAGAATTTACGAAAATACAAAAAAAACATATATTTAGTTTTTTATTGTACTTTATTTCTTATTCAGTTTATCCACCAAACGATTATTCAAAGAGCTATTTTGCGAAATTTGCATATAAGACGCCATATAAAAATATTAATTTATTGATAAAATTTGCAAATGCCGATAAAATTAGAAAAAAATGCGTAATTTCTGGTTTGATTTCAAATTTTGTGTATTTAATATTTTTATTTGTAGATATCATTCCATAAAAAATGTGTATAAAAATGGAAGATTTTGGACATGACCCCTTTCGATTTTTACAAAACTTGGTACATACATTCTGCTAAGTGTCACGATATTAAACGTAAATTTTTTTTCGAAATTCATTTTGTTACGCGTTCTGTCGCTGTTTTAAGTTGATTTTTTTCAGTAAAGTTGTGAAAAATACATGATGTTCAAATGAATACAACTTTTGAACGAGTTATCCGATTGTTATAAAATTTTCACCTAGCAAAAATAAAATGTGTAGTGGAAAAAGGATAATGCAATTTGAAAAATATCCTTAATTTGCAAATATCTCAAAAAACCCATATTTAATTTTCTTTAAATTTTTGAAGCAGATAACTCAATATTTCAGCTACAGACTGTGCAAATTTCAAATTGGAACGCCAATGGGTTCAAAAGAAAAACGCTATTTTTTAACAAAGTTTTTTGAATCTTCACAAATAAACATAACACGGCATGACACAATCTTGACTTTTAAAAATTAATAGAGCTCTGACCATCAATTCTATATATTTTGGACATTCTCATGACAATGGCGTACTTTATTTCTCGATCTAAGGTTCATATATTCAGCGAAATGCCTTTAAAGTTTAGCGGTTTATCGTTTAGTTTTTTATATACAAAAATTTTCAAATGCAATCAATATAAATTGTTTGTGGTGAAATGTAGGCACAGGACCCGTATTCATATTTAGGCTTAAAATCTGATGCATAAAACTTAATATTAAAACCACGGTTCGTGTTTCATATTGATTTTTATGGTTTTTTAAGGTTTTAGCCAACTGAATCGTTGAAAGCAAAATCGGCATTAATAAATGATATTGCTTAGTAAAGAAGCAATTAAAAGGAAATATGGTATTGTATTCATCTGTAGCGGCGTATACGTTAAAATCGCGACTTTTGAAGCATAGCTTTCCAAGTTGTCCCCAGAGTCCAACTTTTAGTATAATATGGGGTGACTCCTAAAATATGTTTTTGAAAAATTTCAAGCAAAACAGTTTCCATTTGCAAAAGTTATCGCAATAAATACATTTTTTACTAAGTGTCTTTAGTACGATACTAACCCAGTCAGCAAAATACAAACGGGAAAGCGGTGGTAAAGCACTTTAACAGGTGGTACAAGTACTGGCAAAAAGAGCTTTCCCAATCCCAAAATGATAACATCATTAGACAAAAGGACCGGCTGTTCAAAAAGCGACGGAAAAGCACTGGAGGAACAAAATTTTTAAACGTTGGCAAAACGCTGGCAAAACCAATAAATAGGTGGTCTGGAAATATATTTTTCAAAATAAAATTTAAAAAAAGATCATATGTATTTTTTTTGGTCATGCCGTGATTTGAACCCAGGCCGTCAGATTGACAGACGATTGCTCTACCCACTGAGCTAACGAGACATATAATATTTGATGGCTAAACATATAAATGAGAGATAACAACAGGAAACTACTGGCTGTGCCAAAATGCCAGTACTGGAAAATAATTTTTTGTAACTAGTATGCCAGTGTTGGGAGGTCAAAAAAAAAGTTATTCTTGAAGGAGCTTTCCCACAAACAAAAAAATTGATTTTATAAAATAAAAAAAATTTTAAATTAAAAAAAATCCAAAAAAAAATTTTTGATTTTTGGATTTGAACTCGGAACCTTCTAACTACAAACATTTTTTAACGAAGCGTCAGCATTTTTATAAAATCATTGGTCTACCAGTGAATTGATTTTTGTACGCCTGGTAGCATTCGCTAGGTAGCCCTTGATAACCAAACACTTGCAAACCTTGGCATATCACTCTAAGCCAATTCTTTGCCAGTGGTTTTTTTTATAAACCACCGAAATTTTTGTAAAACAAATACTGGTAAAACGCTTTTTACAAACCCTGGCAAAGCGTCCCAAATGAGTGTTCTGCCAGTCATTTATTTTTAACACCGTGGTTACCCAGTGGTATGCCAGTGCTGGATTTTTTGTACCTCTGGCGATTTCTGACTGGGAACTTTAGTAAAATAAGTATTTATTGCGATAACTTTTGCAAATGGAAACTGTTTTGCTTGAAATTTAGCAAGAACAGTTTTTAGAGGTCACCCCATATTATACTAAAAGTTGGACTATGAGGACAACTTGGAAGCCTATGCTGCCATATAAAATTTTTCAAAAGTCACGATTTTAACGTATAGGCTGCCACAGATGAATACATTTTTTTTGTTGAAATATAAAACTAAATGGAAAACTGCTAAACTTTAAAGGCATTTGTGGAAAATATGTACCTTAGATCGAAAAACAAAGTACGCCATTGTAATCAGCATGTCCAAAATACATAGAATTGATGGTCAAAGCTCTATTAATTTTTAAAAGTCAAGATTTTGTCATGTAGTGTTATGTTTATTTGTGAAAATTCAGAAAACTTTGTTAAAAAATAGCATTTTTCTTTTAAACCCATTGATTGGCGTTCCAATTTGAAATTTGCGCAGTCTGTAGCTGAAATATTGAGTTATCTGCTTCAATAATTTAAAGAAAATTAAAGATGGGTTTTTTTGAGATATTTGCAAATTAAGGATATTATTCAAATTGTATTATCCTTTTTGCATTCAAAAATTTATTTTTGCAATTTAGTTTGAAAGTAGATTATATAAGCATTACTAGGTAAAATTTTTATAACAATCGGATAACGCGTTCAAAAGTTGTAATCATTCCCAGCAAAAACAGACATTACTGAGTAATTAAGCGAGTAAGTAGCACACAAAGGGTTTCACTACTTACCAGGCTATTTACTCGCAACATTACTTTTGTTCGCGAAGTCCAAAAATTCATGGGTGGTCATTACCCTCTCGCTTACAAAAAAGTGCGAATAACAAGTTACCCATAGTGAAAGAATAAGTAGTTACTGACAAAGATAGAATAAGTGGTTACTCAGAAGTTAGGAAATAAGTGGTTACCCTACATTGTAAAATAGTTGGTCATATTGGAAAAAAAAACTTTTTACATTGGAAAATTTCCTATTTAGTTCAAAACAAATTTATAAATAAAATATTAATATAAAAAAGACTTAATCCGTACTTATTTAATCAATTACCAGTAAGTGATTACTTTGCACGAATATGTAAGTACTTCTATAACTTATTATCGGTAAGCCATTATTTTGTATTTTAAAGTAATGCAAAATGTAATGACCTATCATTACCTGGTAATCCGTATGGTAATGACCGGTCATTACCATGTTTTTGATGGGTTTGAACATCATGTATTTTTCAAAAATTTACTGGAAAAAATCAACTAAAAACAGCGAAAAAAAACGAAATAAGACGAATTTTACAAAAATTTAAAAACAGTAAATTTCGTGATAGTCATGAGGATCTACAAACAGGATTTTGTCCAAATCCAGAGACCTTCTTCCGATAAGTGTCCCGGTTCCCCTTGGAATGATTCGTAGGTGTTTGGGTTTTTATTTTTTTATTTTGAATTTTTTAAATAACTATTCAAAGAATTAAGGCGCTTTCACAATGGTAGAGTGACTCTACTCTGCAGCACAGATTGAAATGTTAACTGTTCACAATGCAAAGTAGAATTTCCAGGCTTTATTACGACTGCTTATATTTTGAAATAATTTTTTATTTTATATTAAAATTCCCAACACAAATATTTTGTGTTGATTTTACGTTTCTAAATATTTTTTTCTAATTTGTTGTGTGTTTTTTAAGCTGTATTTGTCATGTTAAACAGTTAACAGATCAATGTTAACTCTAGAGTGAAACAAATCCGCACTCCAGAGTAGAACAAGTTTGACTCTGGAGTGGAATAAAAAAAGACAGCAAAATACAAAAATGTATTAGTAAGAAAGAGAAAAGAACTAAATTTACTACAGATTGGAGTACTCCATCATTGTAAACGCACCTTTATTCAGACACTTGTTAAAAATAAAATTCTCTAAATTTTGAGATTTTTATTTTCCAAATTTAAAATTCATACATTTTTGGGAATTTCATTTTAAACAAAAATAAAATTTCAAAAATTAATGATTTTTTCACTACTTACCAGGCTATTTACTCGCAATATTACTTTTGTTCGCGATGTCCAAAATTTCATGGGTTGTCATTACCTTCCCGCTTACAAAAAAAGAGCGAATAACGAGTTACCCATAGCGAAAGAATAAGTAGTTACTCACAAAGATAGAATAAGTGGTTACTCAGAAGTTAGGAAATAAGTGGTTACCCTACATTGTAAAATAGTTGGTCATATTGGCAAAAAAAAACTTTACCTTGGAAAATTTCCTATTTAGTTCAAAACAAATTTATAACTACCCGAGTAAAAAGAGTTACATAAAATGCGATTAAGTTATATCTGTATAAATATACTGTTTCATCCGAAAAATGGCCCGATGTAATTGTATCAGTTGTTTATCAGTTTTTATCTAATTGTATTAGTTTAGATCTCAACTAATAAAATTATACATTATTCAGATGAAATTATATCCGATTTTTGACCTGATACAATTTTAGCGGTTTATATCTAATGGTATCTGTTTAGATCGTAGTTGGTACAATTTTATATAAATAAAATATATTTGTATACGACATTTGCCTTATATAATTGTATCAAAGTTTTAAATCAGATCTAATTGCATGAGGTCAAAATTCAGATATAACTATATAAGTTTGTATAGTAATGTATCTATTAGGATCTAAACTAATACCATGCGACATAAACCCATAAAATTGTATCAGGTAAAAAATCAGATAAAATTTCATATGCTTAATATATAATCTAATCAGTTAAGATCTAAACTGATACAATTAGATAAAAAGTGATAACCAACTGACACAATTATATCGGGCCATTTTTCGGATGAAATGGTATATGGATCACAATAAGTTATATATTACCATATAAAGCTCCATATTAATTTTTTTTAATAGGGTAAAATATTAATATAAAAAAAACTTAATTACCCGACTAAAAAAGTTTTCATATAATCTTATATGATTTGATATAATTATAAATGTTTATATGCGTGGCTTTATATAACCATATAGATTCATATTAACACTTTGGTTTTATAAATATGTTTGATTTGACGTTATATATAATCATATTCGATTTGGTCTCCAGCCATATATAAAGAGATCTGCGATACAGTTTATATATAATGGCGTATAGGCTTTTACAAACAATCTTATATCAAAATATATAACAAAATTAATAGAAATTTGTATTAATTGTATATATAATTATATCTGACATGATATCTAATTATACAAAATTTTATAAAGTTTAATTGCACTATAAAAATTAAGAAATAAAACTTAGAAATTGTGGATCTGGTTTTGAATTTTGCACAGAATTATTTTTTATTTTAAATTTAAAAGTAAAAATTAGACAAACATAAGATGAAATAAATATGATTTGAGTTCAGTTATTTTTTCCGTCAAAAAAAAATTAATTGTGAAAGTTAATTTTTTTATTTTATAAACCACACATTTTATAAGAAAGATCAAAACTCTAACCTAGAAAAAGTTGCTCCGACAAATTTTTGTAATGTTGTGTTAAACTGAAAATTCATTTTGTCAGCTATTTCGAAGTTTATTAGCAAAAATTTTTCTAAACAACTTTTTCTAGTTTTAAATATTGGTCTTTATTGAAATAAAAAAAATAAACCACATTTCAAAAGAAGGATTTCAGTTACAAACTGCGCTATTCTAAGTTTAACGACAATCTGCTTCCTAAAAACAGTTTAAATCGCATTCAATCCTCATTTCAAACATCTTTCCATCAATAAAATTTTTCTCTAAATACCAAAGATCGACCAATACCCACTTTGTTATCCAAACTGTTCTGTCAGGCATTAGTATGAACAATATTTATTAAAATTTTATTTGAAAATTTTTATCAAATTATATGTATTTATATATAATTTGATTCAGTTAGATAGACCCATTTTTCAGATCAAATTGTATCAGGTTAGATAACATGCTTATCTCACTTGATATAATTATATATTCCAATATTCGGATCAAATTAGATATGGACGTATATATCGGTTTATATATGGTGATATATGATTATATAAGATCTTTTTTAGTCGGGTAGTACTTATTTAATCAATTACCGGTAAGTAATTACTTTGCACGAATATATAAGTACTTCTATAACTTATTATCGGTAAGTCATTATTTTGTATTTTAAAGTAATGCAAAAGGTAATGACCTATCATTACTTGGTAATCCGTATGGTAATGACCTGTCATTACCATGTCAATCTCCAAATATATTGCTGTTTCTAATTCGATCTGCCATTTTTCGGATCAAATTAGATCTAAGTTTATCCACAAATATATTGCTGGATCTAATTCGATCTGGCATTTTTCGGATCAATTTAGATCTAAGTTTATCCCCAAATATATTGCTGGATCTAATTCGATCTGCCACTTTTTCGGATTAAATTAGATCTAAGTTTATCCTCAAATATATTGCGGGATCTAATGCGATCTGCCATTTTTGAGATCAAATTAGATTCAAGTTTATCCACAAATATATAGCTGGATCTAATTCGATCCTTGCATTCGCTAAATAAAGAACGTTGTGTGCTCTGATACGGCGCATAACAATTTTTTAAAAATTAAAATAGAAATATAATATTTTAATTGGCGCCCGAGCAGGGACTTACCGACGCGAAAAAAGTCCCCTGCGCGAATACGATTAGTGACAAGTCAAGACTTAGCATTGGCGCCGTAGTATTCCGTAAAGGGAAAAAAAGGATCGAGCGCTAAGCCGAAGCCAGCTAAGCCAGGGTTGGACTAGCCTCCTTTAAAAAACAATATAGTAAAATAAAAAAAAACAATAATTAAGGAATAGAATTAATTAGTGAATAAGTGAACTTTAAACAAAAAAATCAATAATAATTAAAAAAATAGAGTGAAAAATCTTATTGCAAAACGCACCTAAGAACTGTGCTAAAACATTGCAAAAAGTAAATCAAAATTAATTAGTGAATAAGTGAACTTTAAACAAAAAAATCAATAATAATTAAAAAAATAGAGTGTAAAATCTTATTGCAAAACACACCTAAGAACTGTACTAAAACATTGCAAAAATTAAATCAAGTAAACAGAACTAATTAAAGAATAGAAACAATTGAAGAATAAGTGAATACTAAGCAAAAACATCAATAATAATTATAAAAAATAATGAAATAATTGACTGCTGCGAAACTCACGGGTACCTCTATCAGTATAAAGAAAAAAGAGGAGCAAATAATTGTAAGAAGTGAACATTTACAAAAACTTTTTAATAACTGTGCTAAAATCTTATAAAATTATTTAAAATCAAGTGAAGAGAATTAATTAAAGAATACAAAAAAAGCATATTTGAACACTTAATGGAACAAGCAAACATTTAAGGAGAAATATATAATAACAAGTGACAAAGCAAATTTCCAAACAACACATTACGTACATCAAGAGAACCAAGAACCAGCTATGATCCCAGTAGTTCTAATGTAAGCTATTTAAGATTATTAATAATTATATTGTTCTATGTAACTTAAAAATTATTAACTCATAATAATTCTATTGAATTTATTAAATTTCCACTCGAGTCGAATTCAACAAAACAAAAAAAAAAAACAAAAAATTTTTTGTAATTTAAAAGGAAAACTGGAGCCCATTGATAGGTTTACCATTCCACACTTCGCGTAAATTTTTAATATCCTTTCGAACTTTAACTAAAATATCTGAAACTTAAACTTTTTCCCTTTTTGAACTAAGTTTTTGTTCCAATCGTCTTATTTCGAACTTCTAATGCCTGACGAGACAGTTGAACAATTGACAGAGAGACTAAATAGATCCTTAACAATGACGCAACCGACAGGGGCTGCGGCGGCTTTCACCCCGCAACAGAGGGAACAAATAGGCCACATGATAAGAGAAGCACTCCGAACACCATCAGACCAGCTGACGGTAAAATCACTGAGGGAATTTTCCGGTAAACCGGGTGAATTTAATTCATGGCGAAAATCTATGGAAAGAGTTCTGGAACTTTATGATTCAGTGAAGAATGCAGGAAGATATTACGCGATTCTACACACCATCCGCACGAAAATTGTAAGTGATGCTGATATCGCCCTAGAGTCATACAGGACTCGACTGGATTGGGCACGCATAAGAAAATGCCTAATGATGCACTACTCCGATAAAAGCGATATCAGAACACTCGAGTATCAAATGATGGCTCTATGCCAAGGGGCCAGCACCTTTCGCTTTTACTTGACAAGGTCTCTTGTCTGGAGCTGGACGAAAATAGCCTCCACGCCATGACGAACACTTATCGGGAGAAAGAACTGGACACATTTGTAAGAGGACTAAATCGGGACATACCAAGGCTATTGAGTGTACGTGAGCCGACGTCTCTTCGTGGGCTGAATATATAACGTCGCGTTGAAGTCATGTGGGTACAAATAATTTCCATGGGTCCGATTCGTCATTAAAACCTGAAGAAAAGTCTGTCCGTTTATAAACGTATTTATCAATAATTTTAAAGGCAGGTACTCCAGAATTCACTATGTCCTTGCGTAATTTCCTTTATTCTACCGATTCAAATGCGTTCGAGTCAAGATCTATTGCTGGAAATTCTTCAAGATCGATAGCGTTCACAAATTCTTCTCCCTCATGTGCACGAGATAACGTATCAGGAACAACATTTTCCTTACCACTTCTATGTTCTATTGTAAAATTGAAACCTTGAAGTTTCAATGATCATCTGGCTAAACGTCCCGATAAGACTCTGTGACCCATTAACCACTTTAAACTCGCATGATAAGTAACGACCTTGAATTCTTGTCCTTCAATATACGATCTAAATTTCCTGATTGCCATCACCACCGCCAAACACTCCAATTCTGTAATGGTGTAATTGCGTTGTGCCTTATTGAGTTTGTGAGACATGTACACAATTGGTCTCTCTGTCCCTTCTTCGTCCTTCTGCGCCAATATTGCACCAACCCAAATGTGATGGCGTCGCACTGTAGAATAAATGGTTTGTCGTAATTAGGATGAATAAGTAGTGGTGCCGATGTCTGTCTGATTTTTGGTTCGTCAAAAGATTCCTGAGCTTTGTCCGTCCAAATAAAAGTCTTTTTCTTTGTCAACAATTCTGTCAACGGAAATGTCAATGTCGAATAGTCTTGAATGAAACGTCTGTACCATCCTGTCATTCCTAAAAACCGTCGTAAGTGTCTTATTGATTTGGGTACGGGAAAGTCCTGTATTGCTCTAACTTTGTCTTCATCTACTTGCAATGTCCCATTTCCAACTATGTAACCGAGATATTTTACCCTGTTGAGAGAAACCTGCCTTCCTAAACTGGCTGGCCACCTCCAATAAGTGAGTCATGTGTTCTTCAAAAGCCTAATAAGTCATCCAAATATACGAAGACGTGCGTCTTTAAGTTAAACGGAATAACCATATCAATTAGTCTACAAAGTGTTTGTGGTGCGTTACACAGTCCAAACGGCATTCTCGTAAATTGGTACAATGGCCGATTAGGGACTGTAAATGCAGTCTTAGGTTTTGAGCTTTCCTCTAGTTTAATTTGCCAAAAGCATCTTTCAAATCAATTTTTGAAATAAAATAAACCGGAGGAAGTCTTGAAATTAGTCCGTCTATTCGGAATTAGATAAGCGTCCTTTACTGTTACTGAATTTAGTTTTCAACTGTCTACACACATTCACTCTTTGCCAGGTTTAAATACAACTACGGTCGGTGAAGACCAGGGTGAATTTGGTGCTTCTTCTATTACACCCACGGAAATCATTCGATCTAATTCGCCACACAATTGCTTCTCCATGGCCGGGGATATAGGATAGTATCGTTGTTTAATTGGCTTCGCGTCTCCAGTATCGATAATATGTTCAATTAAGGTATTGCATCCTAAGCCTTCTACCTTGGAATTTGGAAATGCCAAGATAATTTTGTTCAGTGGTGTCCTTTGTTCGAAATTCAGTTGTACTTTGTCTGGATCCGTCTCAGTACAGTTAATTTCTGATGTCGTTTACCATAATTTTGAGTCCAAAAATTTTACAAAAATCGTATCCGCAAATAATGTCCTGTTGTATTGATGGTACTACTAAAAACTCAACTAATTTTGTCTGTCCTTTAAACGTGATGCCCAACCTAATAGTTCCTAACACCTTCTGTCCGTCCGCTGTCCGTACATTGCCCACACACCTATGGACAGCACTCTTACTTAAGGCGACCAGATTTTGAAAAAGAAAAAAGATGACATTAAGAAAAAAAGTAAAAAATTTATTTGAATTCAACATTTTTTAAAGAAAAGTTTACATTCACATATGTAAATATGTAAAATTAGTTAAAAAAAAACAACAAAAAAATTTACATTTACTTATAAATATATAAAGTAAGTTAAAAAAAATAACGAAACTTAAAAAATAGGATAATAGAACCAGGGCTTTAAAGAAATAATTCCTTTTTGGAATGAATTCCCAAAAATTTAATTCAATTCTTTAATTCAAGGAACGAATTCATTAATAAACGAGTAAAAAGGTTAAAGTCGGGCATGCCGACTATACAATACCCTACACCAGTCTGGTTAAAAGCCAACTAATGTTTGGATCCGAAATTCGAATGGGTTAAAATGGGACTTGTGTCAAAATTTTCTATAATGTGAGTCAGCGCACCAAATTTCATTAAAATATCTTAATATTTGCGACCTGCAGTTTGTAACCAAGCCAATTTTGGGGGGACCCTTATATGGGCACTAGTTCTAAATATGGACCGATGTTCACCAATGTATGTACCAAATTTCATGAAAATATCTTAATATTTGCGACCTGCAGCGTATAAACAATATAATTTTGGTGGGACCCTTATATGGGCACTAGGTCTAAACATGGACCGATGTTCACTAAAATCAAAAGGCTGCGTTACTGGGCCAGTATAGGTCTGTGTACCAAATTTCATCAAAATATCTTAATATTTGCGACCTGCAGCGTATAAACAGTATAATTTTGGTAGGACCCTTATATGGGCACTAGGTCTAAACATGGACCGATGTTCACCAAAATCAATAGGCTGCGTTATTGGGCCAATATAGGTCTGTGTACCAAATTTCATCAAAATATCTTAATATTTACGACCTGCAGCGTATAAACAGTATAATTTTGGTAGGACCCTTATATGGGCAGTAGGTCTAAACATGGACCGATGTTCACCAAAATCAATAGGCTGCGTTATTGGGCTAACATAGGTCTGTGCACAAAATTTCGTCAAAATATCTTAATATTTACGACCTGCAGCGTATAAACAATATAATTTTGGTAGGACCCTTATATGGGCACTAGGTCTAAACATGGACCGATGTTCACCAAAATCAAACTTGTTCATCCTTGAGCCAACATAGGTCTGCGTACCAAATTTCATCAAAATATCTTAATATTTGCGACTTGTAGAGTGCGCACAAGATTGCATGGACAGACAGACAGACGGACGGACAGACGGACATCGTTAAATCGAAATAAAAAAAAATTCTGAGACGATCGGTATACTATAAGGTGGGTCTACGACCAATATTTTTTGGTGTTACAAACATCAGCACAAACTTATAATATCCTGACCACATAGTGGGTAGGGTATAAATATAAGCAGGAATTCATTCCTGTGAATGAGTACAAAGAATTCAAATTTATAGAATGAATTTCCTGACCAAAACTCTAAGCATTTGAATTAATGAATTAATTCACTAAACAATTCATTCACTAAAGAATTCATTTACTAAAGAATTCATACAACACGAGTTAATTAAATTTTAAGTCTAGGAATTCATTCAATTCTAGTTAATTCAACTTTTGGTCAAGGAATTCAATTGATAGAATTCGAAAAAAATTTGAATTCATTCAATTCTAGTTAATTCAACTTTTGATCAAGGAATTCATTCAATTCTAGTTAATTAAATTTTTCTCGTTTAATACCCTAAGGAATTATTTTTTTTTTTCGTTTAATTCCCTAAATTTTTTCGTTTAATTCCCTGAGTTCTATTATTCACCTGAGGTAGGCCAAGAGCGATTCTCAGGAATCAATTTTTAGGAACAGTCACGGTCACCTACGTGACTTTTTTATAGAAATGGATTAATCGGAAGCGTTACAAGACCTGGCCTATTTGTATTATTGGGGTGTGTTAATAGTCCATAGGAGCAAAAATTTTCGTTTTGCTCTATCTCGCTTAGTTTTCGTACCTCGAGCATTAAGAGATGGGCATTGAGTGAAAACTTAAATTCAGGGAATTAAACGTAGAAATTTAATTCCTTGACCAAAAGTTGAATTAACCAGAATTGAATGAATTCCTTGACCAAAAGTTGAATTAACAAGAATTGAATGAATTCCTTGACCAAAAGTTGAATTAACTAGAATTGAATGAATTATTTCAAAGATATATAAATTAGAAGATATAGCAACAAGGGAGGGGACATTAGTTGCAATTGATGGCGCTGAAAAAATCGAATTTGATTTCGAAATCTCAAGATGTCAACAGTACACACCCACTGGAATTTGAAATTTCCAAAAATTCCAAAAGCTCTGCAATATTAAAACATTACTGCCACATTAAAATTTTATTATTTTATTTTAGGAATTTAAATAAAGGAACTTCTTGTCGAAAACAACTTTGTGCTTTTTGTTAAACGAATTATTAGTGTTAACGTTGTTTAAAATTTTTATTGTGTATAATAAGAAATTTAATTATTGTTAAAAGGGCTTTTGCGTAAAGAAAAATATGTTCTAATGACTTTTTAGTAATTTTATTTGCATATTAAAAAATCTTAAAAGCCCTAAACACAATTACATTTTCTTAAAAAAAGTAAAATTTTATTGAAATGGCACATTTTTGTTTAAAAATAAATAGCTGTTGTTGACAATGCCTACTGTCAGAAAGTAAATTCGGTGACAAAAGAAACAATTTCAGTAATACATCACTCTTCTTTTTAGCCATTACTTTACTTCTAAACTTATAGAATGAAAATTCGAGTTTAATCTAACATCTAAACTCGAGATTAGAAAATTTTAATTATGGCGATTTTTTTCGCTCCAATGTGTAATTGTATTTTTCAGTTCTGACAACACAAGAGTAAGTAACAAGCGCTTTTTCGAATATGCCTTGAAATGAGATAAAAGCTGTGCCTTGAAATGAGATAATTTTCGAATTTATCTATTTTATTCAGCACGAACAGCGCCATCTTCTCAAAATGGGTGAAGCTCATTTGGTGGGGTTTTGATTATATGACCAAAAGTTGAATTAACTAGAATTGAATAAATTCTTTGTTGAATGAATACATTAAATTTTATGAAGGCATTGGCAAAAAATTAATGAATTCCTTTTAGATAAATCGAATGAAAGAAAAAGGAATTCATTCAGTTGCTTAAGTTTGATCAGGGAATTCATTCCCAAAATATAAATTCAGTTCAAAAAAAGGGAATTAGAGAATTAATTCCTCGAAGCTCTAAATAGAACTAAATGTTTGCAATGTATCAACCCTGTACTCATAAAGCTTACAGGAGCCCATACACGATACTGCATGTCGTCCAACTTTCTGGACGGACGTGTCCATTTTGTTTTTGTAATAGTCGTCAAACAACATCATACACGATAAAAATCGCATTTTCATCGAACGAATTGTACAGCATGCAGTATCGTGTATGCCCCCTCTTTCGAAAAGAAAATAAGTGCTAAAATTTATTTTCAAAATAGTATTAACCCAGCAAAATATTGGTAATGACACCTCATTACTATCTGCATTACCAAAAATGATATATCATTACCTTTTGCATTATTTTATAATATAAAATAATGACTTCCTAATAACGACCTATTGTATTCATTGTTTCTAAATATAAAATAATGACTTACTCGTAATAGTTTAAATAAGTACTTTTTACACAGTTAAATTTTATACATTTTTATTTATTATATGTAAATATGTTTAATGTTTAAATTTTTATGACGAGTCCTAAAATTACACACTAGAAAAAACTTAAATTTTTCTGAATGTATTTCCTTAAGCTAATAGTATTTGCTTAACTCCTTATTTTTAAGAATCAAGTAAGCAATCGGATAACCACTTATAATTCAACTTTTTGTAAGCATGTGTGTAACCACTTATTATTCAAAATCTCATAACTACTTATTTCTCATTTTTTCGTAAGCGAGCGGGTAAGCGTGACTACTTATAAAAACGACCACGCCAAAAAAAAATAATGAGTTTAGACGCCAAAAAATAAGTTGTGCGGAGCTATGAATTTCTATTATATAACCACTTATTTGGTAATGAAAGATTTTGCTGGGAAGTAAGAGTATGAACAGAACAAGCACGGCACGACATTTTTAATACGAATTGACAGAAAAAACCGGTGCTTGCACCGGCGTGAAATAAAATTTGATATAATTTTTTAAAGGAAACCATCCCTCGTGCCGTGCTTGTACTGTTCATACTATAAGATCACCCAGTGTAGAAACTGTAATGACATATCGTTATTTTTTGGACTACCAGTAATGACACCCACTTACCTTCTGTATTATTTTAAAACATATAATAATGAGTTAGTGATAATTACTTATTTTTATCATTATTTCAAATAGAAAATAATTTTTTAGATTTTTTTGAAAATTTTTTGAAATCTATTTTTAGACTCAATATTTTTTAAACACTGGTAAGGATATATGTAACCACATATTTTTTTGATTTTTTGTATGTTGGCGAGTAAGCTTACTTCTGTGCAGCAGGTCAATTGTGTTTTTATCTATTAAATATTACATGTCGATATAGCTCAGATGGTAGAGCTGTTGACTGGCAATCTGTAGACCCAGGTTCGATTCCCGCACCAGCAAATTTTATTAAAAAAAAAAAAAAATAAAATAAAAAATATTTTTTTTATATAATTTATTTTTTAGAAAATCTATTTTTAGACTCATTATTTTTGTCAGTACTGGTAAGCACATAGGTAACGATATATTTTTTGATTTTTCGTATGCTGTCGTGTAACGACAACTCATTATTTTTCGCGACATCGCCATATAAAGGTAATAAGAAATGTAATAACAAAAGTAACTAGTTACCATTACCAAGTATCTAGTTACATAACCACATATCTGGGAATGATTTTCTACACTGGGCAATAATAAAAAATATTAATCATTCTTTTAAAAATAAAGATGACAAAAGATTTCGGATTATGAAAAAGATGACAGAAAGAGGACACAAATTTTATAGATGACAGCAAGTGAAAATAGATGATTGTCCTCTAAAAAAGATCACGTATGGTCACCTTATCTTACTCTGCACTAGTATGGCTAACTCACCACTTTATTGGCACCACTGTCCAATAAAGCATAATACCCCGAATCATTCACCTTTAAATTGACGTACGGCCTACTGTCTAAGTCCCTATTTACTACAGCCGAAATAACGCAAATACGGTATGACTTGAGTTTCCGATAATAATTACACATACGTTTCGAAGATCTACTAATATTTTTATCCTGACCAAAAATCCTTGTTCGAGCCTTCTCATATTCCAATAGTCGTACTTGATAAGGCCTCATCAATAGATGAAGAGTACTTTCAATATTGTCCGAATCTCGTTTATCTGTCGTCCATTTGTTGTCCGAACTGCCATCTCTGGATGTCCGCTCTACTTTCGACGGACATCCTTCAGTCCGTTTCCCTGTTCCCTTCTCATACAGTTGGGACAAGTTGGTCTGTATATATTCTTAGTGCCACAACCGTAGCAAAATATAGTTCTCGTCTCCATGCAGTTCCTGTAAGTATGTTCCATCTTGTCACAGTTCCAACACTTCAAATTGTGTTGAACTGCACAAACTTCAGTTTCAACTTCCGTTCTAAACAATCCGTCCATGTCATCATCCACCGCCGTTATCTCTGCAATCCTTGGCCTGTTGGTTCTTCTAGACCAGCTGGTATGCAAATCCTTCATTAATTTGTCATGCTTACGGACTTCCTTATGCAGCTGCGATACACTTATTATGTCCATATGCAAAAGCTCGTGACGTATTTCACCTTTCAGGCTTCGAATTAATGTTTCACATAGATCTCTGTCGGATATTGGAGATTTTAACTTGTTCGTTAGAGCCGTAATCGTGCCCAGGTACTCGTCAAAAGTTTCACTATGTGTCGGTCTGCGTCGTCGTATGTCGTCTAGTATGTCAAATTCATTATAATCCTCCTTATATTCGTTCCGTAATTCATTCGTCAAAGAAGTCCAGTCAAAATCAACGTGTTGATGATGGTAACGCCAGAACCAATCCAGAGCCTTATTTTCAAACAAACAGTGACCATGATCATTTAAAAGTTACCGCCTAAGGACTTAGATGTCAATACGTTTACCCAATATATAAATTCCGATACTGCCATTTGATTGTCATGTCCAGTAAATTTAATTCGCCAATTGGGAATTATGTTTAAAACCTTATCCGTTGAGAAATTATCATGAATCGTATTGTAATGAGAGGGATGAGAATTATTGGTTGATATAGCGGGAATATTTGTGGAAGAATTAATATTACCGGGAATACTGGAATTACTTGTATTATTAGAAACACCATTACGCACGTTCATATCCTGTAACATTGACCTCAATTCATTCGAAATGAAGCCCTGCATTTCCCCACGCAAATTTTCGATCGAATCTGAAACTATTTGTCTAATCTGTGTATCATCGTTGCGACTATTACTCTGATAACTATCAGTAATAGTAGGTTCAACCGATCGAGGTGGAGGATTTCCAGCTCGAGGTTGTCTTTTTCAACGAGGCATCCTGAGTATTTGATGTCGAAGGATTGCCAGGAGTTCTCGCCTCAATGACATTTCCAGAACCATCAATTGTAAAGCTAACACTTGTTGGCTCCTCTAAATCCATTAAGTTTTCACGGCTTCTTGTCAAAACCAACCCGAAAGAAAAATTTTAATAACTTCGTAAAAGAAAGTTACAACAATAAAATATGTATACCACTACTTCGTTTAGACATTGCAGATTAGCAAATACAAAAATATAAAATAAAGCTGAAATTACACCCGAAGAAAATTTGAAAGTAAATGAAGTTGATCGTAATTCCGATTGGGTCTACATCACAAACTCTTTCATGACCAGAAATCCCAAATCAAAATCTCGAATCCTAAGGATATACGAAAATTCCAGACAAATTATGCAAGTAGATATTCAGCAACTACCAAATACAAAAATCTCAAACACACACAATCTGAAATTAAATTTTGAAACACAAGAAGAAAATCGAAAAAGGAAGACAATAGGCGTTTTGTGGGTATTGTTCCGAATCTCCTCAAAACAAAGTCCCAGACAAATGAACCTACACTCAAATAAAAAAGTCTGTAAAAGTTACAGAAAAAACTGTAATATTACAGAAAAAATTTGTAATAGTTACTAAAATTTAGTATAATTTTAGTATATTCATAATGGAAATCAATTTGCTAAAATTAGCCAAATTTCTTACTAAATATTAGTGAAATTCTTTTAGAAGCAAAAATTAGTAATTTTACTATATATTAGTAAAATTTCTGTAAATTTAAAATGGAAATAAAATAGTACTTATACTAAATATTAGTATTCATACTGTATTTTATTTCCAAAAAATCTAAAATAAAATCCATAAAAAATGCTTACGAATAGTAAAATTTTTTAAACAAACATTTATTTCTTTTTAGTTATAAAATGAAATGTAATTTTAAATACAATTATAAGTAAAGTTTTAAAATTTAAATAACTTTTAGATGAATGATACATTGAATGTACATATGTATATAAAAAGATAAAAAGATTTATTATAAATATATCTAGCCTGTAAGGATTGTATTTTCCATTGGCTGAATAAATAAATAAATAAATAAATAAATAAATAAATAAATAAATAAATAAATAAATAAATAAATAAATAAATAAATAAATAAATAAATAAATAAATAAATAAATAAATAAATAAATAAATAAATAAATAAATAAATAAATAAATAAATAAATAAATAAATAAATAAATAAATAAATAAATAAATAAATAAATAAATAAATAAATAAATAAATAAATAAATAAATAAATAAATAAATAAATAAATAAATAAATAAATAAATAAATAAATAAATAAATAAATAAATAAATAAATAAATAAATAAATAAATAAATAAATAAATAAATAAATAAATAAATAAATAAATAAATAAATAAATAAATAAATAAATAAATAAATAAATAAATAAATAAATAAATAAATAAATAAATAAATAAATAAATAAATAAATAAATAAATAAATAAATAAATAAATAAATAAATAAATAAATAAATAAATAAATAAATAAATAAATAAATAAATAAATAAATAAATAAATAAATAAATAAATAAATAAATAAATAAATAAATAAATAAATAAATAAATAAATAAATAAATAAATAAATAAATAAATAAATAAATAAATAAATAAATAAATAAATAAATAAATAAATAAATAAATAAATAAATAAATAAATAAATAAATAAATAAATAAATAAATAAATAAATAAATAAATAAATAAATAAATAAATAAATAAATAAATAAATAAATAAATAAATAAATAAATAAATAAATAAATAAATAAATAAATAAATAAATAAATAAATAAATAAATAAATAAATAAATAAATAAATAAATAAATAAATAAATAAATAAATAAATAAATAAATAAATAAATAAATAAATAAATAAATAAATAAATAAATAAATAAATAAATAAATAAATAAATAAATAAATAAATAAATAAATAAATAAATAAATAAATAAATAAATAAATAAATAAATAAATAAATAAGTAAATAAATAAATAAATAAATAAATAAATAAATAAATAAATAAATAAATAAATAAATAAATAAATAAATAAACTATTGTTAAGATAAATTTATAAATTTGTTAATTTGTTTCAATATGCGATTTTTGTTCTTTTTTTTAGAAACTATACTTTTGAAATTTCTCTTAATTTAAGCTGTGCTTATTTGGATTTATTGTAATGTTAGAGTGATTTATTGTTCATGATTTTCAATTTGTTATAATTTTTGCCTTTTCTTGTTTTTTTGTTGTACTAGCCAAATTTTATTATTATGGTTTTAGCACTGTTCTCTATTTATTTTAACCTTTTTCCTTAACTGGTTTTAGCCAAGTTAGTATAAACTTTAGTTTTAATCGCAATTTAATAACAAAAACTTTTTCCCAAATTGTCCGTACGGATCTTTATAAAATTTTGTCTAGTTTTTTTTTATATTCTTTTAGCAGGCTTTTCACAAAACTACCCTGACACTTTCACTCAAAGTTTGTCTTTTCACACACTGCACTAAAAATTGTCTCAGAAATTTTTATTCACTTTTTCACTAAGGATGATAATTTTACAGATGATTTGCTATCAAACAGCCAGGTATATGAAAGTCCTTGCTGATTTTTATAACCAGTTGTGTCTATTGGATTTTCACCGAAATAAAAAAGGAAATTTTTTATGGAATTTATCTAAAAAAATCAAATTGATTAAAAATTAATCTAATTTAGAAATTATTTCTTTTTAATTAATTAAAACTTACCCTATATTATGTATAGGAATACGGGAATTTGGGGATACAAAAATTTTATCCAAATAAAATTTAAAAACAATTTTAAAATTTAGTTTACTAAAAAAAATAAAAAAAATGTAAAAATTTTAGGAACATTTTCCCGAAAAAACAATTTATTTTTCAAAAACGAAAATTTTCAAACTTACAGTATTTTCTGCATATTAAATCCTTTAAGTGACGATCAGCAAAATGGACTGAATTTTTGGTAATGGCTGACCATTTATACCAACTTTTGTGGGAAATTTTGGAAAACTTCGGTATATTCAGCTTAACCATATACAAATATAATAAAAAACACACATACATATACAACAACCAATATGTCACCCCCCCCCCCCCCCCCTTATCTTCTGACACAACACTGCATTACCTTTATCGCAAAGTACCTTGCGTCAAATGACACAATTGACAGATCAAATATCATATTTAGTGTTGCAAAAAGAAAAAAAATCGTTAATTTCAAATATGAGAAAAAAAAATGTAAATATTCAGGTAGGAAAACAAATTAAAATCATTAGGCTACAAGCGCCGCTACAGTTTAAAAACTTTTATCAAAACAAAATGTGCAATAGAAATAAGAAAAGATGCGCTTGTGCGACTATTTTTTCTAAAAATAGAATATTTGACCGAAAATAACAACTCCTATAGACGATAAATACTTTTTTGGTTTGTTTTTTATTGACGAATATAAAAAGTTAAACAATATGTTTCAATGTATTTTAATTGATTCTTCAATTAAAAACAAACTTTACCTATTACTTTTTAAATAAACCTCAATCGATTAAGGAAAATATATTGTGAGTGTAGAATTTGGAATGGACTCCTCAGAAATTTTATTAGTTTCCGCATTCAATGCGTGTACATCTTTTAAATGATTTTTCATGGAACTCGTTGACCCCTTTATATATGATAAAGATTTTTTGCAAATCTGACAAATAGTTTTATTCGACTCGTGCACTGATATTTTGAAGTGTTTCCATACTCCCGACTAGAGATGGGCACGTGAGCAGAATTTTGCGTGATTCACGTGAATCACGCGTGAATGTAAGTAAAACCTTAATTTACTCCCGTGAACGTGAGTGAGTGTGAGTAGAAGAAAATTGTTCGTGAGTGAGTGAGCGTGAGTCGAATTTTAACGACTCACGCTGTTTTTTGGGCTTTTTATTCATATAACGCCTAACTTTATATTTTTGGGTATTTTTAATACAAAATAAATGGCAAAGTATGAAATACTCGACTAGGGTTTCCCGGGAAAAGGAAATGAAAATCAAAAAGTATCAGTTTTTTGGTAACATTTTTTTATTTTGATTTGTTTTATTAATATATTTTAGAAAGCATTTAAGTCGTATTTTATGTAGTGATAACGATTTTTTTAAAACTTATTTTTTTGGTGATGCCATACCCCTGCTCTTATAAAGTCAAAAAAATCTATGCCAAGTTAATTTAGGTCTTGTCAAGTTTCAAGCTAAAATATAATTTGCAAAGTTAAAAATAAAGGTTTACACCGTTTACGAGTAGTTATGAGATTTTGAATAATAAGTGTTTACACACATGCTTACAAAAAGTTTAATTATAAGTGGTTAATCGGATAACCACTTACTTACTTAACTTACTTGATTCTTAAAAATAAGGATTTAAGCAAATACTATTAGCCTAAGGAAATACATTCAGAAAAATTTAAGTTTTCTCTAGTGTGTAATTTTAGGACTCGTCATTAAAATTTAAACATAAAACATATTTACATATAATAAAAAAATTTAACTATGTAAAAAGTACTTACCCGACTAAAAAAGTTATCATATAATCTTATATGATTTGATATTATTATAAATATTTATATGCGTGGCTTTATATAACCACATACATTTATATTAACACTTTGGTTTCCCTATTAAAAATGATTTTTATATAATCAGATATGATTTTTATATAATCATTTATGATTTTATACAATTATAACTTGTCGAGTATTGTGAATAGGGTTTGGGATTTCCCGGACTTTTTTATTTCCCGGGAAACGGGAATGAAAAAATTTGATTTTTGATTTGATTTCCCGGCAAATATTTTTGAACAAAATTGTTAATGAAAACCACCTATATAAGTAATTTTTGTTAAAAAAAAAACTATTTCAGTACAAATGCAGTCTGTGTAGTGAGAATTCAAAGTAAAAAATATCAGAATGTTGAACATTTGATTTCACATAAATTACTCGCAGCACTGCCAAATGAATTGCATGATTCTAGCAGAAAGCACCTACTACTGGACTGTCGGAAACAAACCGTTTCATCACACTTGGCCCATTAGATATGGTGTCCACAATGTTATTTTCCAAAGACAAATAAAATTCTTCTAGTCTTATTTCTACAATTCTTCTTATTTCATCAGCATTACATCTTCCTGATATATAAACCAACCCCAGGTTATAAAATTATTATCTCTTTTGTGATATTCTTGTCCATTCATCTAAGATTATAGTAAATCTCCTATTGTTAGAAATGTTGCTCAATATTTCTTTTATCATGATATCTTTTACATGATTGTAGTAATTTAATATAATGTTCTTTACATCGGTTTCAATTTTTTGCAATGACAGGTTTTTATTATAAAAACTTTCTCGAATAAACGAAGATCTAGTTATGGTGCGGATTGACTGCGGCTAATTTGAATACCATTTCAGGAAATGTTTGCCCTACCATAAAACCTTTAATGCCTATTCAGCTTACACTTTTTTCCTCGGGTACTTTGCTAATTTTAGCTGAAACGTTATTCTTGTTGTTGTTTTCTTCAAGAGAAGTTGCATGACCATCAATTTTTTTTTTTTGGGAACCAAATTTAGATGTCGAATTACCAAATTTAGATACCACCGTTAACCATTAGTCTTTTCTTTTCACATTTATTAATGAAAACGTTACTTATAAAATTATTGACCCTTAATATAAAGAAGTATTTTAAATTTAAAGTCGACTTTATTTTTAATCAAACGGTTTTGTTCATTTTGTGTATGAAAACCTTACAAAAATATTTATATTTTCAAATATTTTGATTGGTTGAAAATAAATTAACCAATCAGAATGCTCCAAAAATAAACCAAGTCAAGGTATACTGCCACCCAATATTTTAACTAAAGTCGACTTTACCTAAATTATACATTTGAAAAATTTAGATAGTAAGGGCGATTATTTGTGAGAAACAAAGCCTTTTTTCATATTTCTTTTAAACATTTTTCCAAGTTTTTAGGTTTTACTACTTAAATTTTGAATAAGTTATGCGAAAAATCTTTATTAGTTGAAATGCTCCTAATTACTTGGCAAAGATTTTATTTGTGTGTCAAATAAATGTATTCCCTTTTAAAAGATTTTAACAATGAAATTTTTGTTTTGGCATTTAAAATTTTTTTTATGACTAAAATTAAAAACTCCTATTCGAAACAAAAACAATTTAAAAAAATTTAATATTTTTAAAATTTCCCGTTTTCCCGGGAAAAATATATTATTTTCCCGGGAATTCCCGGCAAACTTTTCCCGGGAATTCCCGAACCCCAAACCCTAATTGTGAAACATATATTTTTATATATTTGTATCAAAAGATATTTAATTATATAAAATTATATTAACCAGATCCACCATTTTCCGGATCAAATCATGTATGGGTTAATATAATTATATAAAAAATATATTATTTGATCCGAAAAATGGTGGATCTGGTTAATATAATTTTATATAATTGAATATCTTTTGATATAATCATATAAAAATATATGTTTCACAATACTCGACAAGTTATAATTGTATAACATCATAATTGATTGTATAAAAATCATATATGAATATATAAAAATCATTTTTACTAGGGTTTATAAATATGTTTGATATGACGTCATATATAACACTGCTATACAAACAAAAAAGGTGGATGTTATTTCAGCGGTTTTAGGATAATTAGGGGGTGCTGATTTCGAATCTGCTACCAGTTTGTTCAAATTGGCTCTAGGTTTCGCGTAATTCGCGATTAAATGTTATTAAATTTTTCAGCCGATTTTTTCAATCAAAAATTTATAATTTAGTAACTATAGCTTCGGCAAAAAAAAAACGCTTTACACATTTTAAGCATTATTCTGTGCCCTATTTTTCAAACTTAAGTGTGTGTCAATATCAATATCTCAATAACTTTTCTAAATATAGTCGCGCAAAATCAAAATATAAAAATTTTTTATGGTTTTTTTTTTTTAATTTAAATATAACACGAAGTCCGATTTTAAATATCAAGCCAATTTGGAATGAAAAAGTTCCAAAATTTATATATATGTCATATTGCATTAACAAATTATGTGCAGTTTTAGAGCCTTTTGTAATTAAATTTAGACTTAAAATTAACAAAAAAATATTTTACTGTACTAAAAATCTACTGTACTATTAAGAATTTTGTTTTATAAAAACATCAGATTTCATTCCCTATTAATTTTTTCCGATATTATTGCGATTTGCAAAGTTTATATTTAAATCACAATATTTTCGTACACATTCCAAATGAGTTCGTCGAGAAATAATTGTAGAAAGATCGCGAAGGCATTATTTAAATATAAACTTTGAAAATCGCAATAATTTCGCAGAAAAACCAACAGCGAATGAAATCTGATGATTTTGAAAAAAAAAATTATTTTGCTTTTTATTGAAATTCAGTTACAAACTGCGTTATCCTAAGTTTAAGGAAATTTGCGTCCTAAAAACGTCCTAAATCGCATTCAATCCTCATTTCCATCAATACCAAAGATCGACCAATACCCACTTTGTTAGCCAAACTGTTCTGTCGGCCATTAGTATTTATAATATGAATGAAAATAAGTGATCTCAACAATATTTATTTAAATTTTATTTGAAAATTTTTATAAAATTATATGTATTTATATATAATTTAATGCAATTAGATAGATCCATTTTTCGTATCAAATTGTATCAGGTTAGATAACATGCTTATCTCGTTTGATATAATTATATATTCCAATATTCGGATCAAATAAGATATGAACATATAAATGGGTTTATATATGGTGATATATGATTATATAACATCTTTTTTAGTCGGGTATTTAAACTAATACGAGTAAGTCATTATTTTATATTTAGAAACAATTAATACAATAGGACGTTATTAGGAAGTCATTATTTTATATTATAAAATAATGCAAAAGGTGATGATATATCATTTTTGGTAATGCAGATAGTAATGAGGTGTCATAACCAATATTTTGCTGGGATGGATTAAATATTTAGAACAAAATGGCATCGATTTGTAATTGCATATTTTGTTAAAAATGCATGTTTTTGCATATTTTGACTTTAAATGCATATTTGGTGCGTTTTTAATGCATATTTAGTGCTTTTTAATGCATATTTGTGCATATTTTTAATTTTTAGGAGCATTTATTATTTTGTAAAAAAATATAAAAATTGAAATGTTCATATTTTAATTCAATCAAAATAAACATTCTTAAAAACCTTATTGACCTATGGAAAATTTTGTGTGTCTGTTTGCAAAATAACTAACTTAAATATATTTTTTAGTTTTAAAGTGTATTATTTTTGAATGAATGGTATGTATATTTGATCTTTTTATTTGGTAAATGAATATTTTAGTTCGATTTTAGATCATAAATTAATATCACTTTCTGTTTAAGTTATTTTTCAAATTAAAGAAAGATGATAAAATTTTCACAAGTAAATTACAAAGAATAAAAAATTTTTAAAGAATTCGATAAGGCCAGCAAAACAGAATACGTATTTTCGGCTTTCGCTACAAAGCCATCATCAGTGTCGTTTGCCTTGATGGGTTAATCATTGATATTGATCTACTTATGCTAAAGTTGAAACATATTATTTTTGCAAAAATAATAGTTTTTAGTGCATATTTCTTATACTTTTAATGCATATTTTTCTTTTTTAGGCGCATATTTTCCATTTTTAAGTGCATGATACTTACCCAATAAAGTTTCTGTTCCAAAAAATCGGTTATAGAATAGCTACCTTTTCTTTACAGACCGTTCTACTCTCAATTAAAATAGCGATGATTTTTGTTTGAAATTGTCTCAAAAGCAACCACTTCTATAGCACCAAAGTGAAACCGGTTGCAATAAAATCAGTTCTGGAACTAGTTCTAGAACTGATTCTACGTCAGTCATGTTTCCGGGACCAATTTCATAGAATCGGTTGCAGTGGAACCAGTTGCAGAACTAGTGTGGTTTGAAACCGATTGGAATAAATTTTTTTCCTGGGGATTCCCGTCAAACTTTTTTCGGGAAATACCGCCCAAGAATTTCCGAACCCCAAACCCTATACTGGGCACATTTTCAAGTTTAATTTTTCTTAATTTTTGAATATTATTTTGTTTCGTGAATTTGCGTGATTCATGTGAATCACGCGTAATCACGCGTGAATGTGACTGAAAGTTCAATTTACTGATGTGAGCGTGAGTGAGTGTGAGTAGTAATTTTTTTGTCGTGAGTGATTGTGCGTGATTAGAATTTGTTTTTCGTGAGCGTGAGTGAGTGTGAGTGAAAATTCACTCACGTGCCCATCTCTACTCCCGACTTTAATTCCGACATTATTCTAAAATATTGATTAATAGGGCAAGGAATTTCATGCAAATGCATGTTTTTTCTCGATAGTCCAAAACTAATATGGACTAAATATTTATCCGAATCATCAAATTTAGAACAAAATGGCATCGATTTATAGTTGCATATTTTTGCATATTTTGTCATAAATGCATGTTTTTGCATATTTTGACTTTAAATGCATATTTGGTGTCTTTTTAATGCATATTTTATTTTGTGCATATTTGTGCATGTTTTTCATTTTTAGGAGCATTTTTTATTTAGTAAAAAAAACTAAAAAAATTGATACGTTTTCATATTTTGATTTAATCAAAATAAACATTCTTAACACCTTATTGACCTATGAGAAATCTTCGAGTTCTGTATCTGTTTACAAAATAACTAACTTAAATACATTTTTAAGTTTTAGAGTGCATTATTTTTGCAAAATTAATAGTTTTTAGTGCATATTTCTTATGTTTTAATGCATATTTTCCTTTTTTAAACGCATATTTTAGGCGCATATTTGCCATTTTTAAGTGCATGAAATTCCTTGCCCTATTGATTAAAATGCGGATATTAAATATTTTATTTGTAAAAGCTAAAAATTACACAAAAATATGGAAACTTTTGCAATGACGCACAGTGGGTTCGATGACACCCACGCTGGCGATTAATTCAAGGGAGAGGTTTATTGACGAGATATTATTTTTTTGGATTAACTATGTGTAGGTTAGTTTAAAAAAATAATCTTTTATATTTTTCGTTCTTTTTATTTAAAAAAAAGAAAAAAAAAATTTTTTAAGTAGTAAGAGAATCCATGAAAAAACGCGCAGCAATTGGATTCATCGATTTCGATTTAAATGAAATTCACAATTAATATTACAAAATATCAGAGTTCATAAGATCAGAAACTTTCCGATCCGGAATCATTTCGGTTTCTAAATATGACGTTTTGAAAATTGGATAAACATAAAAAATTTAAAAAGTGTTTTTACAAAGCCACTCATAACTATTAAATTTTACATCTGTAAACTTTAAATTTGGTTCTACTTTAAAGACGACAATATTACCTTTCAAATAATATGCATATCTTGAAATACTTATATAGAATAAAACTAAGAAAAATGAGCACAAAAACCAAATTTTAGACTCAACCGTTTTTAATTGTTTTAAAACATTTTTAATGTATTCTCCTAAATAATTTTGCTTCAATCAAAATGCTTAGAGCTTCGTCTGCAGTCAATTGTTGTGGTTTAACCTGCTTAAAGATTTTTCTGTACCTGGAAGCTCTTGTTGGTGTCGACGTTGTTATTTCTTTAACCAGTTTTGACGAATCGATTTTTCCGGAAGCTCTTAAACCCATTTGTGTGGCATGAGCTAATAAAGGTAATGGAGTGTATCTCTTATGCTATAACTCTTCTTTGCTTTGGTTTTCTCATTTCTTTCTACAAATGAAAGTTCTTTACGTACTCGGGGGACAAACGAGATAGAAGCATCTAACCATTCTTTAATAACACTCAAAAAACGTTCATTATTCCTCTGACTTTTATTATAATGAATCTGAAATTCGCTAATAAATGTGCTAAATCTTTTTTCAAAATCATTTATGGACGGGATAATGCGTTAAACGATTTTAATTTTTAAAGTACTGATTTTATTTTTCCATTCATTTACATCAGTATTTTTCTTGAAATTATAAAGTTCTCGTCGAGGGATAAAAATTGTGTTGGGGCTTGTTCCTAAAAAAAGTATATATATTTTTTTAAACAAACGAAATTTTCATTCTTTTACCCATTTACCAAATACCGAATACCAAATACTTTATTTAATAATTTACACATTTTAAAAACACTTCACATTTTAAAACAACAAACAATAGGGGATTCATATGTGTAACATTAATCTTATGGATCTTAACCTTAAGAAATGCAAACACATGCGATTTTCCAGAAATTGGAATTCTATTGGTCTATACACTTTGGGAGACTACCAGCTGGAATTAGTTAATGAGTTTCTGGATCTTGGTATTTTACTTGATCCAAAATTAAATTTTAAACAACATATCACGATGATGGTAAATAAAGCCCGTGGTGTTCTTGCTTTTATAAAGCGATGGGCAAAAGAATTTACAGATCCAGGGGTTACAAAGCAATTATATACATCTCTGGTAAGACCAATTATGGAGTATGGTTCTATACTCTGGGAACCTGAAAGTACTGTTATCAGCAATCGTATTGAATCGGTCCAGAAACAATTCCTCTTGTTCTGTTTAGGAAACTCAACATGGAACCCATCTGCTGATCTTCCATCGTATACCATTAGGCTTGATAGAATTAAATTGCCTACTTTAGTAAGCCGAAGGAAAATGCTAAATGTTTCATTTCTGATAAACTTGCTTAATGGTGACATTTCTTCTGATATCCTGCTTAGTAATGTTCAACTCCATGTTCCTCAAAGATCTACTCGCTCTTATATCCCGTTATATTTACAAGTCTTTCAATCAAATTATGCTAATGCTGATCCCTTTCGAAGAATATGTAAACACTACAACGAAATGAATGAATTGATAGACTTTTTTTCAAATGTAAATGTCATTAAACGTAATATAATTTTGTTCTTAAATACGTAGGCTATAATTTGTATTTGTTAATCATATTTTTCTTTTTAATATTATAGTCTGTAAGGATTTTTTCCATAGACTTAACTAAATAAATAAATAAAAAAATAAAAAATATAACGCGTTATATGGTAAAGTTTGTATAAATACACAATGTTGAAATATATAAATATACGTAATATATTTTAAAATTGTTGGCATATTTGGAATATTGTTCTTCCGGTTCTTCCTAAATTCCTCAGTAATTTCGTTTAAAAAATATATTATTTAACAAATTTAATATTAATTTAATAAACAATCACAACAAGTTACCAATATTATTTATTTTGATTATTTTAATATTTTTTAGATGTACAAACAAAAATAAAAATAAATTGTAGAACAAATTTATCAGGGTGCGTATATACAGGGTGGCCCAAAAAAGACTGAAGGATTAAAAATAGTTATATCTTTTTTGTTTTTAATAATTTTTTTTTTGTCTTTTGCAGGTTATTTACTGGTTTTTGGAGATAAATCATGGCTACATATGATGTGCAGAAACGCGTCAAAATCATTGAATTTTTTTATTCTTCTGGAAGGTCAATTATTACAACTCAACGAAATTATCGTCGTCATTTTAATGTCCGAACAGCACCCAGTCACAACATGATTAGGAACTTAGTCTCCCGTTTTGAGGAACATGGAAGAGTGTCAGATCTTCCAGGAAGAGGAAGAGGTCGATCTGTTCGCAATGAAGCAGTTGTGGAGGCTGTACGGCAGAGTGTAAACGAAGATCCATCTGTCTCTACTCATCGTCGTTGTACTCAATCGGGAATCTCCAGAACATCCCTGCAAAGAATTTTGAAGCGGGATCTTAAAATGTTTCCGTATAAAATTCAAATGGCACAGCAACTGCTTCCCCAAGATCATCAGGCACGCCTGCAATATGCTATTCGTTTTAGTCAAATAGCCAGAGAAAATGATAACTTTTTAAACAATCTTATAATGAGCGATGAAGCTCATTTCCACTTAAATGGCTATGTAAACAAACAAAATTGTAGATTTTGGGGCACTCACAATCCTAGGGCATTACATCAGCGTGAATTACACCCCACCAGATGTACTGTTTGGTGCGGTGTTATGGCTGATAAAATTATCGGTCCATATTTTTTCGAAGATGTGGAGGGTCAACCAGAAACGGTTAACGGGGCTCTGTATAGGACTATGATAGAAAATTTTTTGCGTCCACATGTTGAGAATAATCAAAACATATGGTTCCAGCAAGATGGAGCAACTGCGCATACAGCAAGAGCGACAATGGAACTTCTTCATAACATTTTTGGTGAACGAATAATTTCCAGAAATTGTGATTTTGCTTGGCCTCCACGTTCACCAGATTTGACTGCTCCAGACTTTTTTTTGTGGGGCTATTTGAAAGGAGTTGTGTATATCAATAAACCCCAAACAATTCAAGAGCTTAAGCAGAACATTCAAGCAGAAATAAGGTACTTGGAACCAGAAACTCTACGGGCAGTAATGGAAAATGCGGTTAAAAGAGCCAATTTTTGTTTGCAAGAAAATGGACACCATTTGAGAGATGTTATATTTCACACTTAGATGTAAAAAATTTAAAATCCTTCAGTCCTTTTTGGGCCACCCTGTACTAGTAGTTTTTGAAATAAATGATATAACTTTACCAGGCTTACACTATCGTACATTTTATATGAATACCCCTTACAACACAGTAATACGAATACGAAACAAACAAAAAAAAACAATTGCAATAGAGATGAGCGCGTGACACAATTTGTTTTACAAATTAATCTTTGTAGTATAAATAACAAAAAAAATCAAATACAGTGTGTTACTGTCATTTTTAAGATGTGACTGAAATCTTACTGATGTTCCAGTTTATTAGACGTTCTTTAACATGGGTAAACAAATTCGTGGGGGGCCATAGTTATTTTTTATTACAACAATGTTGGTACGTGTGAGTGCTTAAGTGAGCGTGAGTGAAACATTCGTTGTAGTGACTGAAATATAAAATAACCACTTATTTTTTCTACAAAAAGTGAGTAAACACTTTTTTTCGGGCGTGATAACATTTTTGTACGTGAGCGTGAGTGATCAAAAATCACTCACGCACCCATCTCTTAAAAAAAAACCCAAAATGCACTAACAATAATACCAAAGTATAGAAAAAGACAACATAAAAACGAAAAAAACAACAATTTTATTCAACAATTATATTAAGACAAACAGAATTTTTATACGAAATTAAAAAAAAACAACGGTGCAACAAATGCGCAGAATTTTTTTTAATATGCAACCTCAAATGTTCTACTTTCCGAAAATCTACAAATCAGAACCCAGGACTGCCCAGAAAAATAACAAAAAAACAACCCAAAATTGGTCAATTTTTAAAAAAATAATTAAAAATATTTACACATAATTATTTTTAACAAAAAGGTATTAACTATATAGTTAAATACCTAAATTTGAAGGTTCCATCACAAAAAAATAATTTCTGAAAGGCTAAATAGAAAAAATAAAAACTTGAATCGTATAAATTTTTAATTTTTGCCACTGTATGCGAAAATAGTAATAATTCTCTAACTTTGGGAGCCCCCTGTAGAATAAATAAACAACATAGACCAACGGTGGGCAAATGCGACCCTTTGCTGAATTTTGTGCCGCCCTTTGCTGAATTTTGTGCGTCCCTTGTTGAAATTCAAATTTAATTTTTTTTATTAAAAAACTTTTTCCTTATAATTTTATTTTGCAAATTTTTTAAGTTTTTTATTTCGAAAATTTTTAGATAAAAATTAGGGCCAATTTTATAGTCGGGGCTAAGATCGATTTGAAAATTGCTTACTTAAAAGATATTTAAAGAAACAATCGATCTTACCCTTATGGCTATTTTAGTTACAAAAGTGTTATTTAAGTATACAATTTTCTAACTAAAATTCAGAAGTATTTAATATAAAAGTCGATCTTAGTTCTGACTATAAAACTGGCCCTTAATTCTTTACAGAATAAATTCAACTTTAAAAAAAAAAAAAACTTTATCACGTTTGTCAAGTTTTATTATTTTTTTTCATCACATTTAAGAAGCTTTTTTATAAATATGATAGGGGTTTTCTTCCAGTGATACTAATACCAATAATGAAAAACAAGAGCTAGATTTTTAAAATTATTTCACTTTTCAATATAATCCCCTGAAACTTCAATACATTTAGTCCAACGATTTTCTGGCAATTCTATCCCTTGATTAAAATAATTTTCCTGAAGCTCTTCAAAATGATCGTTTACAGCTGCCATTGCATCTTCATTCGATGTAAAACGTTTGCCAGTAAGGATTTTTTTTAGATTTGGGAACAGGTAGAAGTCAGGGGGAGCTAAATAAGGTGGGTGATCAAGCAATTAGTACTTCAATTCGTTGAATTTTGCCATTGTCAAGACACTCTTGTGTGATGGTACAAATGCAAATTTGGTAACAAATGCGGCACCCATCTTGCAGAAAGGTTTTTCATCTGTAATTCTTGATGCAAAATAAAATGTACTCGATCATTTGAGATGCCTATGGCATTCCCTATTCAAGCACTTTCAGTCGACGATCGTCTAATACCATATCATGGACTGTAGCTATAATTTCTGGCGTTGTTGCCGTTTTTGCACGTACACTTCGTGGTTCATTTTCAATGATTGTACGACCACGTTTAAATTCAGCAACCCAATTTTTTACTGTTGCATATGAAGGAGCACTTTCACCTAACACATTCACCATATCATTATGAATTTCTTGTCCCGATAAACCATTCTTATGTAAATAATTAATCACACCATGAATTTCTAATTTTTCCATTATAAAAAAATCATTGAAGTACCTTTTTTGAACACCTGTTACAATACGAATGAGTTGACAGATCGAAATGAAATTTAACATGTGTTCGGATGAAAGTTTCCATTATAGAAAGCCTTTTGCTGTTTATACCGCCATCTCTATGTCAGGCTAATAACATTTCGTACTACCCTCGTATTCAGTAAAATTTTTAGCTAATTTGAGCAAATGGTTTTTAAATTACCGTTTGCAACAATTTTATTAAAATTTAGGACCGGCTAATAATTTTTTTCTACTAATTTCATTATACTGTAAATCAGTAGGCTTGAGTTGCTAAAATTAGCAAAATATATCGAAGGGCGCAAAATAGTTAAATTTCCAGTAAAAACATGAAAATTTTCAGTAGCCATTACAGACCCTTTTTTGAGTGGGCGAGGTTTATAGTCAGAGCAAAGCACGAGTTTAAACTTAAATTTTATTTAAGTGAGAAATTTTGTTTGAAAATTTATTACTCAAGTAAAGGTTTATTAAAATTCGTGCTTAGTGCTGACTATAATACTGCGCCGCATTGGTCTTAATACTGCCCCGCATTGGTCTGTGTGAAAAAGTCGGCGTTTTAATTTATCAAAAGCACGTAAATTACTGACTAAATCTTTAAGTTTGTAATCATCGTCTAAATTAACCCTTTAGTGCATAGTGTCCCTTTAAAGGGCGGAATTTTTTTTTGCTCTGCGCAACGAAATTGTTAAATAAAAATTCGAATCCAGGAGGCTATGAATTTTTATACATATTTTTACTGGCGGAATAATATTCAGTCCCTTACAGCGAGATGAGTTTTTTAATTTTCGTTGACCGATTCCGCGACACCGCGGATCAATGCAAAAACTATAAAAAAGTGTACCAATAATGTTTAAATACACTTATGTTATGTAATTCAAAAATACTAAAACAGAATTTTAAAAAAGTTGAGTTTGCAATGAGTTCTTGTGGAACCAGTTTTGGAAGGGATAGAGTTGAAAACCGTTTTTGTTTTACAAAAGAAAAAAAAATAATCATTAGTTGCTTCCGCTTTCATTTTACGTAAAGATTTGTAGTTTTCTTTCTTTTATCGTATTGTATGGTGCGGCCCTTTATAATTTATGAAAAACCACAATATGGCCCTCGCGGACAAATCCGTGCCCACCCTTGACATAGACGATTGATTGTGACAACTAGTGATGCAGAATTTTATCTAATTTTACCCGATACCAAAAATAAAATTGATTCTAAAATTTCAATTAATCGCCACTTTGGCCTCATTTGAACCCAATGTGTGACGTTTAAAAATATATGTTTTGAATTCGCTGTTTACTTTTTTGTTTTTTTTTCAAATAGTTACCAGTGATGCTAATAGATTGACAGTAAAAACTCATAAACTCTCTATAATAACGTAAGTTTTTGAATATTTTGCCGTAAGTTGTCATCATTTGTTGTATCATTTACAAGTGCATACAATTTTATTTGTGAGTTTTCCGTTATTATGAATTTTAATCATATATGAAACTGCTTGTTATTTGGACAAAACAAAACCAAGAAAGGTTCGCAACAAAAATATAGTAGAAAACTGAAAAAAAATTAATTTTTTTAAAATTGTATAAACCGACATATTTTTGTCGGTTTTCGGCTTCGGTTTTAACGCTTGAAAAACCGCGGTTTCGGTTTCGATTAAAACCGAACACCAAACTCTAGTAGGCACATACAAAATTTTAGAAAAATCGCGACTTTAACGTATAGGCCTCTATAGATGAATACATTTTTTTATTGAAATATTTTGCTTTTAATTGCTTCCTTACTAAGACATTAAATTTATTGAGGTCGATTGTACATTCGGCGACTAAAGTCGCTGATATAACAAAAAACCATAAAAACTTATATAAAACGCTAAGTAGTGGCTTAAATATCAAGATTAGCACATCGCATTTATATCGTAAATATGGCCACAGGTCGTGTGCTTACATTTTAACACCAAAAATTCATATTAATTGAATTTGAAAAATTTTTTATATAAAAAACTGAATGGAAAACCGCCAAACTTTAAAGACATTTAGCGAAAAATCTGTACCATTGATCGAAAAAAAAGTACGCCATTGTAATCAGCGCGTCCGAAATATATAGAACTGATGGTCAGACCTCCATTAATTTTTTGAGTGTCATGCAGTGTTATTTAAGTTTTTATGTTTTTGTTTTTTTTAGTATGTTTTGTTCAACATTCAGAATTAAAAAATAAGTTTCTTCGATCTCAAAATATATTTATTAAATAAAAAAAATCAAATGTGTCTCTTTTTTATTATTTTCAATTAAAATTTTTACTTTTAACAACTTAAATAAAAAACCCGAATATTAATGACAGTCAGTGTTTTTTTGTAGGGAAATTTAATTTAGTCTAGTGCAGCGGTGGCAAGACTTTTTTAGCTGCGTGCCAGAAACGGAAAAAATTTGTTTCCAAAAATTTCTCGCGTGCCACTTTAATTTTAGTTGTCTTTTAAGTCCTTTTTTAAAAATTTTTAAAATTTGGAAAATTTCTATTAAAAATATCATCGCAGATGTACATATTTATCAGCGCTATGGATAATCCCCATGAAATAAAATAAAGGGAAAAAATAAATAACATCCAAGAAATGACGTAATAATGTTTGACGGTTATTTAATTTTTGGGGGTTTATTTAATCTTTAAATATTGAGATTATTTCATTATAAAAAAATCCCAGATGAAATAAAATTAGAACAGTTTGAACATTATTGCCTTTTCATTGTTAAAAAAAATTATTGGGCGCCATTAATTATTTAAATACGTAAGAAACTAGTTCAAAAATGTGCTTCAGGCAAAAATTTGATTTCGTTTAAATAAATTGCGCGGTATTTATCATCATAATAATGAATTAAAAGCGAATATTATGGATTTGAACAGAGAAATTTCTATTTCAGATGAAATGGCTCTGCGAAACACGATCACAACCCAATTTCAAATTCCAACAAAGGGGGTTATTTCATTATGAAACTTATTTTCAGCCTTTATTTCATTGAGGGTTATTTTATAACACCTATTTTCCCTTAAAAAAACTTAATTTTTTAGACCCAATTTTATTACAAGTTCTTTCCATTTTTGGTAAATTTTCTGGTACTTTTTATTTCTCCGATTATGAGGCATTTTCTCATCGAAACATTTAAACTTCTTTCAATCTAGAATTTTAGAAATTTTCCCAGAATTTTCTGATAATCGAAATTGCAAGTTCTGTATTAACCATATTTTTTTAAACAAAAAATGGTGGCAATACAGAGTTTTATTCATTTTAAAAAATGATTTACAAGCTCTATGAAAAATTTCACCATTATGGAGTTAAATCACACATTTTTGTAGCGAAATTTAACATTTAACTGAATTTTTTGCTGGTCTTGTAATAGTTTAAATTTTTGAAAATATCCAACAAAACGTCACGTGCCACCTAAAATCCACTCGCGTGCCACTACTGGCACGCGTGTTATAGTTTTGCCAGCCCTGGTCTAGTGCATCATAATCAATCTAAAACTCGATTTTGATTTTTTTGTTACGCCCTTTTACATTTTAGGTCACGATATGCACCCTTTCAATTAAAATGCTCCTTTTTTAGTTAATATATCAACTAATTGCGACTTTAACTAACACATTTGTTGTTGTTTACCATTTAAATTTTAAATTTAACTTTAGGTTAAATTTTAACTGGATATTGTGTTATCCGGACTTATTGCTAAATACTAAGCAAATGATATTTTATTTTGGACCAACAAGGCCAGCAATTGAACCGGCTTAATATTAGGTGTAAAAACTTAAGGAGGCCAAGTGCTGGCGTTCTGTAAGCATATAAAGCTCAAATACAATTTAGTTAGTGCCATTTGGAATTGAATTGAACAATGATATGTTAATTGGATTGGGCAAGGACATGGGAAATTTAGAGATTTTTAACAAGCGGTTTCCCAAAACGGTGCATTTAAAAAATGTTTTCTTGCTAGATTTGAAATCATCGTTCAATAGCTGATTAGAAAATATGCATTGCAGGAGGAGATTCTTCAAAACTTGAAATTTGTTGAATAGTGTAATGAAAAAATAGTTTGATAAACTTAATTTGTACATACCGTTAAAATCACAGCTTATTATTATTGAGTGCACAGATTTCACAAAATTGGATGTATAATGGCCTACAATATTGAGTTTTAATCTGTCTACGGAAACGCAACATATCCAAGACGTTGTTAACATCAAGACAAAAAATGTAAATTGTTTTCCCATTTTTTTACCATTAGATAGTCGACGTTGCTTTTATAGTACAGTAATCTATTGTCATAATCTCCGGGATAATTATATTTAAACATTTGATTGATGTGAAAATTACTTATTGTTAAATGCAGGTCCGCACTCAGATATTTCTTTTCAAGGGCTCTAATTTTTTAAAAGAAATTTTCAAATACTGTTTTTATAGAAAAGTGATTTTGAAACCTATTTTACTATGAAAAACTTTATAAATATGGTGTAAAACTTCATAAATATGAGGAAGGTAGTAGTTATAAAATGTTTTCTAAATATAATGAAAAAGGTTCAAAAATTTTTATGAAATATTTGTTGTAGATTTTTAGTTGAACTGAACTTTATTTTTGTTAGGTTTTAAGATCAAATAGAATTTACAATTAATTTTTACATCAAATAGAGAAAAACTAAAAAAAAATTCTTAGAAACACACCGAGAGAATTATTTCATTTATATTTTTTTATTAGAAACAGCGGTTTCTTATACACAACCAATTTACTACATTCTTGGATAATAATAACTTGTTAACTGATCGTGAGTCTGGATTTCGAAAGAAAACCAGTTGTATAACAGCTCTAGGAGACGTCGCGGAAGAGATACGGGAAGAGGTCGATAATGGAAATATTTAATTTTTGGTTCTTTTGGATCATTCAAAAGCGTTTAATGCCGTACACCACAATATGTTATGTTACAAATTGGAAAATATGTCAACTAGGGTTGCCATCCGTCCTCTTTTCCCGGACACCGTCCTCTTTTTTAGGGCGTCCGGGGCAGTCCTACTTTTTGCACTTTTCTCAATAACTTTTTTTATTGCTTCTAAACTTTTCAATTGTTGGCATCGCTACTTTTTCACTGTTATTTCAATTGACTTGGCATCACTTACTTAGATTGCCAAAATGTGAAACTTATCAGCAGTGAGCCAACTGTTGAATTTTTAAAAAATTTAACATTGCTTTTAATGATGAAAATGTATTTAATGAATTCTTTGTCATGAAAAATTATGTAAAAACTTAAATTCAATTACCACGACTAATAACAAAGTTTTGGTGCGATTGTTTTATTAAAAATTATGTTTTCTATGAAATGAAAAAACTTGTTTGTTGAGTTTTAATTTTGCTTACCAGTACATAAGGCCAACGTAGAACCACAGCTTTGAAGAATTAATTCCTTTTTGAATGAATTCACTGAATTCGTTCAGTCAATTAAATAAAAATAAAATTACGTTCAATGAATTAAATAAAAAACGCTCATTGAATTAAAAAAAAATTATGTTCACTGAATTGAGAAAAAAACTACCTCCACAGAATTAAATAAAAAAAAAAATACGTTCACTGAAATGAAAAAAAAAATCACTTAATTGAAAAACAAAAATTACGTTCACTGAATTCAAAGCCTGTTTTCTGCCGTTCAGTAGAAGAAAACATTTATTTGTAAATAAAATTTGTAATACGAGTCCTAAACAATTTTACGGCGTTTGCTAGTAAAAACAAATTATATATTAAGTGTTAGAGAAAGCCGATGTTTTTTGAACTTGATTTTTTAATCATGTAGGTTGATAAACTGCATCGGGTTTCTATAACACTCAATATAAAATTTGTTTATTTTTACTAGCAAACACTGTAAAATTGCTTAGTACTCGTATTACAAATTTTATTTATAAATAAAATTGAACGCGTTCACCAGTGAATTAATTCATTTGTAACAAAATAAATCGAATGAAAACAAATATGAATTAATTCCATTCAATATATGGTGCTTTGTGAATTAATTCACCGAATTTTTAATTCAGAATTGAAAAACCTAATTAAGTAATTAATTCTTCAAAGCTCTACGTAGAACTTATATTTTCTTTAATCAAGGCATAGTGGACCCCAAAAAGAAATAAATTGCATCCAGAAACTATTTCTGACATTATTAGAGCCAAATATAATTTTGATATGAATTTTCAAGAGTTTTATGAATATTTGAAGAAATGCGACAGTAATATATTGATTCAAACTGGAAGCGTTGAAAAATATTAATGAAACTCTTGATAATTCGTATCAAGAAATTATAAAAATGCACATTCCCGAAAATGTATGCAAAAAATTTGTTAATCGTTGGTTTTTTTTGTTTATTCAGGTACTACTGCCCTAGTAAAAATGATTTTTATATATTCATATATGATTTTTATACAATCATTTATGATTTTATACAATTATAACTTGTCGAGTATTGTGAAACATATATTTTTATATGATTATATCAAAAGATATTTAATTATATAAAATTATATTAACCAGATCCACCATTTTCCTGAAAATGTGTGCTTTGAAATGGTTAATCGTTATGTTTTTTGTTTATTTAAAGTTCACTAATTAAAAGTGGGAATAAAAATTGTTTTATTTATAAAATAAATTTTTATTCCCAACAGTTATCCTAATTTTTGCATTAAAAATACAAAAATTGTTTTTTTTTTGTATTTTTAATGCAAAAATTAGGATAATTGTTGAAAACAAGCATACCACGGCTAAAATCTCATTCAAATATTTATTTTGTTTTGAGTTTAAAATTAGTTGTTTTTACAAAATGTATTGACAACAGACATACATATAAATAGTACCCAAAGGGTACTTTTATGTAATTGTTGCTTTCAAAAAGGAGTTGATTTATAACTGGTTTTACCAAATCAGACAGTTCATATACGAAAGTACAAAATTCTCATCCCGTTGGTTTTTTGTACCTTATGTAATGTCTCGGTTTGAGTATGAAAGTTATCATTTTCTTATTGCGGACAACTGAAGAGTAGAGTGATGTCTACGAAACAATTGTATTGTCTATCATGAAAATGATCAACCCTTTTTGAAACAACAAATAAAAATCTAATATGACAATATCATATTAGAATTTGGACTTGAGGTGGAAGAATATTCTAACTAAATATATGAAAATATAGAAAGTCCGAAAAAACAATTTTTGTATTTTTTAATGCAAAAATTAAAATAATTGTTGAAAATAAGCACACCACGGCTAAAATCTCATTCAAATATTTATTTTGTTTTGAGTTTAAAATTAGTTGTTTTTACAAAATGTATTGACAACAGACATACATATAAATAGTACCCAAAGGGTACTTTTATGTAATTGTTGCTTTCAAAAAGGAGTTGATTTATAACTGGTTTTACCAAATCAGACAGTTCATATACGAAAGTACAAAATTCTCATCCCGTTGGTTTTTTGTACCTTATGTAATGTCTCGGTTTGAGTATGAAAGTTATCATTTTCTTATTGCGGACAACTGAAGAGTAGGGTGATGCCTACGAAACAATTGTATTGTCTATCATGAAAATGATCAACCCCCTTTTTGAAACAACAAATAAAATATTATTTGTATATTTTATCGCGTTGTTGATTTTTGTAAAATTAATTTATTAAAAAAAATTTTCCTCTTTTTTAAGAAAAATGTCCTCCTTTTTTAAGGTTGACGTCCTCTTTTTCTCAAAATGGAAATGGCAACCCTAACTGCAACACGTCTTCTGTCAACATATCTCAACGACCGTTATCAGTTTGTCGCAGCCAGTGTTGTCAGATAAGGGGATTTCGCCCCAAATTAGGGATTTCGAGTTCGGCTTCGGGACAGATATTTGTGGGGAGGGATTTGGGGATTTCACAAAAGTTTGGGGATTTTACCCACGTGCTTAAGTACTTTTGGGGATTTCTGTTTTTGTCTTTTTTCTGTATATTGTGTATTTTATCTTAATTTAAATAATATATTTTTACTGATGTACATTATTTTATTAAACTGCTTTTTAAAATTGGCAATAATAGAAATTTTAAAGAAATGACAACCATATTATAACCTGCCCGATTAAAATGACTGATACACTCATAACAAAAAGCCCGTAACAGGAAAAAGTATACCTGTATTTGCGCCAGCAGAATTTTCAATGAAGTTGAAAATTATGGTCTGCTAAATTTATGTAAGCTAAATTTTGGATACTGCTAAATACATAGATAATTTTAGGCCCATAACTATTATTGGAAGTATAGGTGGGTGATAGGGATAATAAGTACAGAGTAATGAATTTTTGTCCATTTTGCTATATCTCGTTTAGTTTCCGAGATATAAGCCATTTTATGATTATACAGCAAAAAATATGAAAATATAGCGCCATCTCTATGTGATATTGACGCAAAACTATAATCATTTGGAAATAATGGTGGTTTAAAATAGCTCAAAAATTTTTAAAATTAAGAAACACAAATTTATAAAAATTAGCATGAAAAGTTAGTTTAAATGGATGAAAATAATTGTTATGCTAAATTGGATTTACAAAAAATATTTTCAATTCTAAATTTTAAGGCAAAAAAAATAGAAAAATTAGATCAGTTGCAACAGAATGCGTTTAACAGACTTTTGTACTAACTTTTTTATATGAGTGTAGTTTATTAAACAGACTTGTCTACATATTCCTTAATGGTGTCTTAACATTGATTTTATGACTCGTGGAGATGTCAAGTAAACCAAAATGTAATTTCGCACCTCTTGTAATTTTTTTTAGAATTTCTGAAAAATAAAAACCGCAGTCTTTAGGTGGGAACATAAAGTTCCAGGGTGCAAAATATAAGATCTTACTGAATGAGTTAATTTTAATGTTTTTAGAATAGTATAAGAATACTTAGTATTTTTTTTTTCGATTTTTGTTGATTTTTTTTTTGGAAGTAAATGATTTTTGTCATATTTTTTTTAAAGGATTGAAAATGAGTATTTATAATTTAAACAAATAAAATTTCATTTTAACTAAATATGGGTTACTATTTAAAATCGTATTAAAAACCATATTGGGGAAATATTTGGGGATTCAGAAATTAACTTTGGGGATTTTTGGGGATTTCAACTTGTCAAATGGGGATATGAGCACAAACTTTTCTGGCAACGCTGGTCGCAGCAACTGTCAGCAACTGTTTTCTTTGTACTCGAATGATCTCCCGCTCATACTTAAATACTGCAAGTTTAAGATGTAATCAGATGATTTCCAACTATATATCATTTGTAATGAAGCCTCGTTTGAACAGTGTGTTAACACCCTAAATCAGGAATTGCATTATATTTATTTATGAGCAACCGCAAATAGTCTTAGTATTAATCCAAAAAAATCCAAATGTGTTGTTATTAGGGTTTGGGATTTCCCGGACTTTTTTGTTTCCCGGGAAACGGGAATAAAAAAATTTCATTCCCGGGAATTCCCGGTAAATATTTTTGAACAAAATTGTTAGTGAAAACCACCTATATAAGTAATTTTTGTTAAAAAAAAACACTATTTCAGTACAAATTCAGTCTGTGTAGTGAGAATTCAAAGTATTGATTTCATATAAATTACTCTCAGCACTGCCAAATGAATTTGCATGATTCCAGCAGAAAGCACCCACCACTGGACTGTCGGAAACAAACTGTTTCATCACATTTGACCCATTAGATATGGTGGCGACCATGTTATTTTCCAAAGACAAATAAAACTCTTCTAGTCTTATTTCTACAATTATTCTTATATAAACCAACCCCAGGTTATAAAATGAATTATTTCCGTTTATACATACCCTACGGGGAAAGAAGAGTCAATTGCCCTCCAAGGACCTATCCCGTGACCGGTCAACCGAAGGCATATTACTAAATTAGTACAAATATGAACAAAAGAAAATGAATTAATTTTCTAAGTATTTTCTGATCCGTTATTTTCACTGTTGATTTTAAAAAAACTTGACCGATACCGAAATAAAAACAAAATTCGCGGCATATTTTTAAAAATATTTTTTATTTATTTTACTCTTTTATTTATTTTTAACTTTATTTTTTCACGATTTGCTTATTTTAGCTCTTATTTTAAATTTCTATAATGTTTTGCTAAGAAATTTTAAGTTTTGTGTTTTCAACGTTTTTTTAATGTTAAAGCTGTTTTAGTTTTAACAATTGGTATTTCATTTAACTTTTCTTTGTAACTTAAGGGGAATTTTTTAAATTTTTATTTATATTATCAGAGGTTTTGAGGTAATTTTCTAATTTTTAATTGATTTTTTAATTTAATTATGGCCAACGCAAAAAACAAGTCAACTGCCATTAAGGGACCTATCACATGACCGATCAATCGGTTGCATATTCAAGGCACTTCCACCATATTTGTGTGTGTGTGTTAATGTTGTTTTCTTTTCTATTTTTATTTCTTTTCTGTTTTTTTATTTGCTGTGTGTGTGTTTGTTTTTTCTTTCTCTTTTTTATTTGAACAGAAACGAAAAACATACAACTTAACCATCAGCCAGCCATCACGCATAAGCAACGTTAGCTCAGACCGTAGAGCGTTCGCCTTACCAGCAGAAGGTTGTGTTATCGAGCCCTACTTCGACGCCAAGTAGATTATTTTTAATTCTTAATTTTTTAGTAGTTTATTTGAAAAGCTATTTTTAGACACACCACCTTATTGCCACAATGTGTCTAAACTGTGGCAATTGGTCATTTCCAATGACAACGCCATGTTAAAGTGATATGTCTCTTTCATACAAAAAAACCGATCAACGACCGGTCTCCGCCCCCTTGGGACCTATCCTGCGTGTCATCTGGGACCGGTCCCTTTCCCCGTAGGGTATGTTCAAATATCTCTTCTGTGATATTCTTGTCCATTCCCAGCAAAAAAAAGTGGTATTCATTCTTTGGTTATAACTTCTTTCATTGCTTCCTTAGTTTCAGTTAGTATGCTTTAAGTGCTTTTTGGAAGTTATTCAAAGGAACTTCCGAAAGTATTCATGCGTTCAAGTTCCAAATGTAGTGATTTGGATATACCCCTATGATAATCTTAAAAAATCACCCTTTTAATTGCTTCTGAAGCATACGTTTTTATATTTCTATAGTTTTTCAAACCATAGTACAAAATATATTTTAATCATTCAAATCAAAATTTTTTATAGAAAAATGTTTTAATAAACTTTTATTTTTTATAAAATCTTTTTTTTATACTTTTGTGAAAACTTTTATGCGAGATCCACTTATACAGTTTTACAATTTTTTCAGTTTGACAAGTTTCTTTGAAATTTAATTTTGTTTCAAATAATTCTCAAAACCTTTTGACAATTTATATTTAGTTTATATCTTTTGCAACTGTAATTCATAAAATATCAATTGAAATTTTTTTTTTTTTTTAATTAAAAAAATTAGAATGATATTCAGAATTTGCATTAGAAATTTCGAAAATGTCATTTGAAGTTCAGAAAAACAGCACTTGTAATTCGGGAAATATCAATTGATTTTCAGAATACATCAATTGTAATTCAGAAATCATCAGTTAAAATTCAGAGAATATAAAAAATAAAATTCAAAAAATATAAAATCTACTACAATTCATAATTTCTGAATTTGAAATGATAATTTTTTTACTTTTTCAAAATTCAAAACGAAAACATTTTTCTTCTTATTAATAAATCTCAAAATAAATATTTTTGAAGTTTATCTTCATTTCATATTCGTAAAAGCAACCCAGCAAAATCCATCATTACCAAATAAGTGGTTATATAATAGAAATTCATAGCTCCGCACAACTTATTTTTTGGCGTCTAAACTCATTATTTTTGTTTGGCGTGGTCGTTTTTATAAGTAGTCACGCTTACCAGCTCGCTTAAGAAAAAATGAGAAATAAGTAGTTATAAGATTTTAAACAATTAGTGGTTACACACATGCTTACAAAAAGTTTAATTATAAGTGGTTATCCGATTGCTTACTTGATTCTTAAAAATAAGGAGTTAAGCAAATACTATTAGCTTAAGACAATACATTCAGAAAAATTTAAGTTTTTTCTAGTGTGTAATTTTAGGACTCGTCATAAAAATTTAAACCACAATAAAACATATTTACATATAATAAATAAAAATGTATAAAATTTAACTGTGTAAAAAGTACTTATTTAAAATATTACAAGTAAGTCATTATTTTATATTTAGAAACAATGAATACAATAGGCCGTTATTAGGAAGTCATTATTTTATATTATAAAATAATGCAAAAGATAATGATATATCATTTTTGGTAATACAGATTACTTATGAAAAGGCTTCCATTTTTAATAGATTCTTCTATGAATCGGTTAGAAACATGCGAGCAAGTATAAATGAAGATCCAAGTGATGATATCAATTTGTTTCAAACATTGGTTCCAACTAACACATTTTTTGATTTAGAAGTTACAGAGGATCGAGTAGTAGATAATATTTTTAATAGTTTAGAAACGAATAAGAGTCCTGGTTGTGACAACATAACACCAAAGATGTTGTTGATACTCAAATCAGCTGTGGCAGAAGCAATTACAACAATATTTAATAATATGATTCAGGAAGCTAAATACCCAAATGTGCTTAAAATACACAAAATTATTCCCATTCCTAAAGCGTAAGTGCTAATAGAGTTGAGAACTATCGCCCGATATCGTTACTTTCGATCATAGACAAAGTTTTTTAAAAAATAATTTTTGAGCAACTATCCAATTACCTTGATGACAACAATATATTATTTGAACGTCAATATGGCTTCAAAAAAGGCACTGGAACTGAGGAAGCTGTAATTAATGTAGTGGATTGTATTTGTAATGGACTTGATTTGGGATATAAAGGAGTGGCTGAGGTATTCTTCGATTTATCAAAAGCTGGCAAACATTTTAGCAAAAAAAAAATATTTGCAATATATGTTTGTATGTATATACCGCCCAACAGTGCTGGAGTGCATTATTATACGATTTTCTACAGATTTGAAACCAAAAACCAGAATAGTATCTCCACCATAAAAATAAAACAAAAATTTTGAAATTCTATTCATATTTTTGTACTTAGTACAAAGATGAAAACCAAAAAAAAACGTTTTAAAAAGTTTTGTTTTTTTTATCAGTTCTTTTATCTTTGATATTTATATACCTAAAGATATTTTTGGAATTTCAACTTGAGGGATATTTTTGTTTTAAAGTACATTTGAAATTTTTTGTTTTCGATTGAGAAATTTTAAATGAAAAAATATCTTTTGAAGTTCAAAAAATACCAAATTGAAATTAAAAAATATTATTTCCAATTCAAAAAACACCATTTGAAATTAAAAAAAAAATACGGAATAAAAAAACACAAATGAAATTTAAAAAATACAAGTTGTTATTCACAAAATTTTAAATGAAATAAAAAATACCAATACCGTTTAATATTAAAAAAAATATAAATTCGAAATCAGAAAAAAAACGATTTACTATTAAAAAAATACCAATTGAAATTAAAAAAACAAGCAAAACCAAATGAGATTGAAAAATATCAATTGCAATTCAAAAATACCAAATAAATTAAAAAATATAAATTTAAATTCAAAACTACAAAATGAAAAAAAAAATATCAATTGAAATTAAATAAATGTAAACTGAATTTAATTTGGTATTTTTTGAGCTTATGTCAACCCGATTAAAACGGGTTATACATTATTTTATATTATTTAATACAATTATGTCTCGTTATATATTGCTTTGTATGGCACTATATATAATAACACATAAATTTCGTCTTTCGAACAAATTTTATATGACCCAATATCTAAATATATCTTTTTACATATGTTGTCATATTTAATAAGATCTCGCCCATGGAATTGAAATTGTAAGACTAAAAATAGCCCAGTTTCATGTTTAATTTAAGATTTTATCGAAATCAATTTTTAATTGGAAAATATTCTTTTACAAAAACAAATTTTGATACAAAATTCAAGTGATTTAAAAAAAACATGAACACGAAAACTGGCTAAATACTTTTGTATAAAATTTGAGTGAAATTATCTGACGGTTACCCATACATTATCGACGTTGAAAATATTATGTTAAAAGAGTTAACACATATATCAACAAAACAAGTCTATTGATTTAAAAAAGAAACATTTATTTCCCCTATATAATTTATGTTATAGTCTTGCTTCAAATAAACTCTTAATATCTTACGGTGGGTCTCATACTGCAGGTTTAACTTTAACTTAACTATAAACAAAAGAAAATGTCAAAAAAATGTACACAAAACAACAATTTTTTTGGGTTAACTATTAACTAAAGTTTAAACCTGAAGTATGAGACCCACCGTTAGTAAATTCAAATTGAAATTCATTTTCATTTAAAACGTTATAAATTTACATCGAAACAACAAATTCTTTTATTTTTAAATTGAATATTGGGTCATATTAATAAAAGTTAGCCAATTCTTCGAAGTAATTATTTTGGTTTAGGAATGACGTACCACCAAATTTATCCATAGGCTTGAAGGATATCAAAATATCCTATGAAATTAAAACAAAAAAATTGTCTACTCGCAAGTAGACTAAAATTGTGTAATAAATAACTTAAACACCTAATAAAGATTCCCCCTATTAGTGAAATGTAGTTTTTTATTCATACATACACTATTTACAAATTTAAAACATTTTTAAACGATTATTTCATGACATTATTCTCATTTTTTTTTAAGTGAAAGCCCAAAAATAAAAGCTTCATTTGAACTTTTCTCACTTTCAAAATGAAAATCTCACCTTTAGTGAAAAATCAGGTAATGATTTATGGAAATTATTTGAAATTTCATTTTATTTAGAATTTTTTTATTTTATGGATTATTCTTAAAGTATACTATAGCTCGTATAAGTACTGATTAATGTGTAGATACTTTCTATGTATGCAGTTTTACATCAAGACTCGCAAACTTATTAGATTTGCTTAGTTCACACGATACACGAAACCTTACGTGAATTCCCCATTGTTTTTCAGTACAATATTTAATCAAAACAGAAATACGAAAATTTTTATCCAACTGGACCTAATTGCATCAAATTTTAAATATTAAGATATTATTTCATACAATAATGTCTGGTCAAAATTCGGATTAAATTGTATATAATTTAAAGTAATTAAATCCAATTTGATCCACGTAGATACAATTGTATTCACCATTTTTCGGATTAAATTGTATTTGATTAGTTATTGTATTTCATCAAATTAGATATGTCACCATATCATCTTTTTTAATCGGGAATTGGAATTTTTTTGGCTTTATTTGGTAGTTTTTACCTTTAAATTTTATTTGATATTTCTAGAATTTCAAACGGTAGCTTTTGAATTTTATGAATTTCAGGTTTTGAATTTTAAAAATTTCATTAAAAAATCTTACTTTTTGTAATGTAAAAAAAGATAATGACAACTTAAAAATAATTAATTAAAAAGCATAAAAAATGGAAGGTAAAAAATAAAACAATAAAAATAAATTAAAAGAAGAGCAAAACAAGCGGGCTAAAGCCCGCTTGCTAGGTTTATATAAGTCCCCAGGTGACTGGGGACTTATACAAACCAAAAATTAAATTCGGCTGTGCCGAGTCTTTAGATACCCTCCATCCTGGTGTTTTTATTCGGGGATTCTACGAAGTACAAACAAGTATGAATTATTACCCATTTTGTATTCGGTCAATCCACTGTGCAACAAATGTGTATGATTTTTTCCACCACTACAAGGAAATAGTTCAGTTTAATCTTGTTTAATCTCAGTGCTGCCGCAAGCAAGATTCAAAATTCCCAAAAGTGTAGACAAAATTACCCAAAAAATATGAAATTATAAATGACTCCAATTAACATATTATTACAATTTGAACTCCGAAAAAAGGAAATAACCTCATCAGCAAACTGAAAAAAAGTGATTTGGCCATTTCAATTGTCCCATCGTTCTGGGCGTTATATTATTACAAAGAAAAGTTCCTTAAATATGCAGCATTTATGATGAACTTTTAAGTCTCATATGAATCTTCATAAAATTTAGAGAAAAAATTAACTTTAGAACAAAACACTTAAAAAGCTTGTAAATAAGAGTCAGTTATGCTCACATGTGAACGATTTAAAAATAATCTTATTTTAGGGTCTTTCAAAAATCTAGTTTTATTTGCGCTTTTTAAATACACACAAAAAAATCTTTGGCAAGCAATTGGGAGCACTTCAACTAAAATAATGTTTTTGTGGCATATACAATATAATAAATTATTCGATAAAACTTTATTAGTTGAAATTTTCTTAATTAATTGGTAATGATTTTTTTGTGTACTTTAATAGCTTATTTGTATAACGAAAGAATTTCAAAGCATGTATAGATTAATACACTTTCTTGATGTATCGGTTTAATTCGTGGATGATCGCACCGTTTCTGCTACCAACAATGCTTTGAAGTAATTGCTAAGTCGTATTCAGAGACCCACTATGTATTGGCTAGTTTATAAATTAAATTCTTTTTTTATGTATAATATATTTTTTTATTTACAACTTTGATAACTTTCTCAATTCATTCATTTGAATTGAAATTTAAGTAAAAAACTAAACAATTGAATAATTGCTATCATCCATGCCCTACCCATAAAGTGGCAACACTGCTGTGTTATTCATATAGATGTGTGCAGACCTTTAAAAATATAATTTTTAAAGGTCTGTTATTCATTTTAAATCTCAATTTTGCAATAAGTTGATCTCAGTGAATTTTTTTTACCCCGATGTAGTACTTTTCAAGCTGATTTGAAAAAAAATCCGCGGAAAGACCTCTGTAGGGAGTTTATTTCTGTGCAAAGTTTGGAAATGGACTTAGCTATATCTAAGTCATTTATAGTCGGATTGAAAGGATATATATATACCTATATACCATTGGAAAGATAGTAAAAATATTTTATGGACGACATTTTTTTTTTTTTGTTTGTTTACTCATTACCGGCGAATGAGATTTATTTTTAAGATTTTTTAAAATAAACCGTTTTTATAAAAACCACCGTATACTACCACATAATTTTTTACTTATTAATATATTCTCAAGATTAAAAATTTTTGAGATGTAGTTAAAATTTTATCACTTCAAACACCGAAGATATTAGAAGTCAAACCTAATTTTTTTGCAGATGGTACAAAAGATACAACTTTGACTCTAACCAACAATTATACTGAAATAAGTCATCGGGAATCGAACACATTTAAACCTATTGTCGGTATTGAGATTTTTCATTTGTCAAAAGTTAGCCATTCTTTGAAAGAAAAAAAACCTCACGATTTTGACCTCTAATATCTTCTGTGTTTGAAGTGATAAAAACTTGATCTATATATTAAATGAAAGCTTTTCGTCTTGATAATATACTAATAAACACAATTTTTGTTCTTATATAGGTTTTTTATGGAATAAAAACATTAAAAAAAAAATTAAAATTCCTACGCCGAATCATAATGGGTCAACAAAAAAATTGATATCCTAAAGATATTTTTATTACCTTTCCAATGGTGTACATATTGTTCCAACCCTATCATAAATGAAGAAAATATAGTTAGGTTCATTTTTAAACTTTAAACCGAAGTATCTCCCCATACAGGCTTTTCGGTGAAAAAAAATTTCTTCGGGCCCCCAAAAGAGAGTTATATCAGTAGTAAAAATTTAGAATCAATCGGTGAGGTGCCTCTTAAGCCAACATACGTCCAAATTATTCAAAATTGAATCAACTCAAATAGGAACAAATCTTATCTCACTTTATTCAATGTCCAATCATTGATTTAAAGGCATTATGAATTATTCAGTAATTTATAAAATGAATCCAATTTTATGCATATAAATTCAAAAAAAGAATTATCTCTTTCAAAGTCTGGGTGTGTATATATGTATTTTTTTCTTATTCAGTAACAACAACAACACACAGTTAATATATTTTTTCATGTTAATATGGAAAATTCTAGAGGTGCTTTTACATTTTCATTCATAACTTTTAAACGTCTGGACCAAATATGCCCATTTCCAATACCAAACTACTTAAGAAATTGGACAAAAATTTTGACTAAAAATTAACATCCTAGCACAACTATTTTGAGCGTGATCGATCAGGAATATATATTTTTTTTATGTCCCAGATTTTTTTTTCGATGAGTTACAAACGGAATGACAAAATGATATATACCCTCCTGCACAGTGGGATGGAGGGTATAAAAACGGCACCCCATCTATAAGGATCTGGTATTGGTATTGGAAGAAACCAAGAATAAACTTATTTAAACCCATATGACACTTGCTTAATTTTGTATTGAATGGATATAGGCTTGATGAAATGAAACAACAAATATTATAGAGAGTAAAAAATATAATTTATAAATAAAGTTTTTTCGAACGGAAAATCGCTAAAAATTATTAAAAATCGTTACAAACACGGAAAAAGCTCTAGAAACAGAGAAAAACTTGGAAAATTTACAATATTCTCAACAATCAATTACTGATCCCCTGTTTTTCTGAAGCGAAAGGAAATATTCTTCCAGAAGAATGTATTTTATTTTTGTTACAATAACAAAATACACACATTCCTCTGGCGCAATTATTCCGCTCGCTTTATAAAAACAAGGGGGTAAATGTAATTTTAAGATGCATTTACATCTGCACCCAAATCCCGAGATTTCGACTAAAATTTAGACTTCAATCAAAATCTCATGTGAAATCCCGAGATTCCCCATACAAATGAAATCCCGTAAATTCGCAAGATATGTAAGAAATCTCACAAATGTTTAGACTTTCATATAATACAATACTGCGTGCATGTCTTTCTTCCATCAAAATATTGAAAAATCCGGCATCTAGTTTGTCGTCCTTACAAAAAATAATTGGCGTTAGATCTTTACCTACATAAAATAATGTAAATTGTACTCCGCCAATGAATAATGCGGTTGTCAAATAGAAATCTCGCTACTGTCATAAAGTGCAAATGTAAACGGGCAAGAATCTGGTCGAGATTTCCATTGAAATATCGGGATTTAAAAATATAAATGAACGCAGCATTAAAGTTAAAATTTTTTAATTTTTTTTACCGTTTATCATTGATTTCCCTGATATGCAAGTATGGTTGCACTTGTGTAATTTTCCTATGACCATAGTTTTGCACTGTTCCCAAATATTCGTGGAGAACACCCATACCGCGCGTCCCTGGTATGTATATATATTAGGGATGCCAAACGGGAAATCCCGAAATCCCGGGATTTTCGGGATTGGCAAAATCCCGAATCCCGGGATTATTTCTCAAAAATCTCAGGATTTTTTTATTTTTTAATATTAATATAAACGCAAATAAACAGAGTGAGCAATTTTAGATTACCTACGTTTTTTCTTCAATTTTCTCATATTGACAAGAAATTGATGCCAAGATATTGGTAAAATTATAAATTAAGTAAATTATTAGAGTAAACTATGCAAAGACTTTGCAGAAAAATTTGAAATTTTGGTAAACAATATTAAGTTTTTGAGTAATACATGCGAAAAATCAAGTTTGTTTGTTATTTTAACGATTTATTCTTCCAAGCGAAATTCGATTTCTGAAACTGGGACTGTAAGTTTTGGCTGGGACTGTAAGTTTGAATTCTTCCATGAAAAGATTTGATAACGATAACCAAATAACTTTGCTGCTGTAATTACACGATTTAGTGGGCAAGGTTGTCGCAACGAATCTGTTTTAAAATCTGCTTACAAAATACTGGGCGCAAGTGCACTTAATGACAGGCCTTCATATATTATCCCAGCCAGAAAAATACAAACGGGAAACCGATGGCAAGGTATTTTAACAGGTGGTAAAATTACTGACAAAAATTGCTTTCCCATTTCTAATATGATAACGTCAATAGACAAAATGACCGGCAGTTCATAAAGCGCCGGAAAAGTATTGGAGAAACAAAATGTTTAGTTTTGGCAAAACGCTGCCAAAACCAATAAATAAGTGGTTTGGAATTATATTATCCAAAATAAAATTTAAAAAAATTTCATATGTATCTTTTTTTTGCCCTGCCGTGATGTTTTGTAAAACAAATACTGGCAATACGATTTTTGCAAACGCTGGCAAAGCGTCCCAAATGAGTGTTCTGCCAGTAATTTATTTTTAACATCGCGGTTACCCAGTGGTATGCAAGTACTTTATTTTTTGTTCCACTGTCAATTTCTTACTGAGATGTTTCAATATTCATAAAATGTACCACATTATTAATTAACAACTATTAAATAATTATAAAACGCTTTATTCTATAAAAAAAAAAATTAGTTACATAACATAAAAATGTGTACAAATAATTTTAAATCCCGAAATCCCGTAAAATCCCGGGATCCCGAAAAATCCTATAGTCCCGAAAATCCCGAATTCCGCGATTTTCAAATATCAATCCCTATTGGCATCCCTAATATATATGTATGTGGTGCGCATAGTTCGGAGACATGGCCAAAAATGTGCCCAAACTATGCTGTAGTCACAAATGTCTTGATACTATGCGCTAGAACTAGGAAGAGTTTGAGGACAGTCCCCAAACAAACCAAATGTCTCCATACTAAACACTTGATCGAAAAACTCAAGTTTTCCGATTCCTCGATTAATCGCCTCTATTTCGGTTAATGTCGAAACAAATAATTTAAAACTCAAATCATTATTCGACCCGAATAATCGGTTAAAATAGGTCGATTAACCGGTTCCATTTTTAATATGGGATTTTTTCTTTATTTTTCCCCAAAAATTCATAATTTTTATAGCGCTGACTAAAAAATTGCAAGAAAAGCTTAGAAAAACAAATACTAACTAAATAACTAAATACTAACTCCTAACATCAAATTTTTTAAAATCGAGTGAAAGAGGTCCTTAAGCCTTTAGATACCCTTTTTGGAGGAACTCCAAGCAAGTGGACATTGCACCAGAGGGACACTTCATGTGTTTTAAGAGACTTCTAAATTTTAATAAAATTTTTTTTCCAAATATTCTAATTTTAAACTTTTCAAAACACAAGACAATAGACAATAGCCGCTTTTTTTAATCACTTGGATTTATTAAATCCAAAAATTAGTTCTCAAAGTGCTCAATAGATGGAGTTAGTTTTCACCTATTTTAACAGAATTTCTATCCGAACTTCTTTCACCCTAATTTTTAATAACACGGTACAACAAAATAAGAAAAATTTGATGCATCGGGGTTACGACACATCATTTCTAATAGACTTTGGGACGCAGATCACGAATATGGCTATAAAATTTTAATGTTAGCTATAGTTTAAAAAATATTTGCAAAACCGACTTTGTAGGAAAATTAAATTTTTTAATAAACTTTTTCAAAAAATAAATATTAAATATTAGAGCGTGTTTCATTGCGAACGGTCGTTTAATTGTGCTCCAATAAAAGTGAACGAAAAAGTGGTAAAGTGCAACAAAAAAAATCTACAAAAATACTTTTTTAATAAATCATAGAGTTTTTTGCAAATTGGTGAAAGTACAACGTAATCGATTTAAATTTAACTTTATTTTTAATTATAAACAAAAATCCAATTTAAAAACTAAAAAACCGACCAAATATTTAAAGAACGTATCATAAAACAAAGACAAAATGAGTTTCTGAAGTCAATGTAGCAAAGAATTAGCAACAAAGTTCGTAACGTGTCATTCTTGTAACTCGCAATAAAATTTTTCCTCCTGTTGTTCCTTGTCGGAGAAAACGTATGGATTATGTATGGTGAGAGAAGAGAAGAGTGGAAGTGCCAAAAATGCAAACCACTAAAAGCATCTACCAACAGCAACAATGCATACCATGTTATGATAGGCAATAACCCCCAACAAAGTAATCAACAGAAGCAATAACGTGAATATGATAATGATGATAATGAGGATCCTAAGCGTTTCAAAGATTCGTTGTCGCTAAATGATATCAACAAGAGTGTAAACCAGTGGTCGGCACAAATTTATATTTGTAATTAAGAACATGAAATAATGAAGAAATGTAATAATGAATGCATGAATGAATTACAGAAAAAAAAAATAATTTATAGTAATTTAATTTTTTAAAATAATTCATAATAAATTTTATTATACACATTATTTAAAAAATATTAATTTTTTTGTATTTAAATTATTTATTCTTAAAAAAGTATTCCATTAGTTAGTAAATTTTAATGCACTAATTCATAATAAATTTCCTGTTCTTGTAAAATTTTAAGAGTGTAATATTTTTCTAAAATTTCTTAAACAAAGCGACGTCAACCTGCTTTGTTGAAAGCTACCATGCTACTGAATAAATTTTACGCTCTTAGTTGAGAGTTTTGTTGCCATTCGTGCAGTGTTGCCACCAGAAAAACAAAAAAATACACAGCCGTAGGTCAAAAATTATCCAAAACCGTATGAAATTACACAAAAAATTAATATTTTTTTTAAGTTTAAAATAATAATTTAAAACAAAAAAAAATTTAAATATGTCCTTTGGACTCTCCTGCATACAGTGGGCAGAATCGAAATAATTTGGAAATAATGTAGCTACGTCTTACCGGCTGGTGGGATTGCTATGAAATTTTACACTGTCAGTTTTGCTTAAGTTTTGAGCTCCAAAGAAAGACACCTCTAAAACGTAAAATTTTTAAAGCTTTTCGATTTATCAACAGATTTCTAACAAAAAATTACATTTAGTAGAAAGTTGGCAAATGGTGTTTGAATTCCATTCTTCTAAGATGCCCTAAATCAATTATAGGGTGCCATTTAACAAAGACTGAATTAACAAATTACTTAAAAGTTATTTTGGTCTGCCCCACTGTGCTGCTATAAGAAAATTTTGTCTGATCAAACTGTTATAAAACCTATGAAAATTATTAGTTTTTATCAAGTATGAAAAAGTCATAATCATAACAAGCCCAAATTTCTTTTGCTTACTTTCAAGTGGTCTTGCCACCCAAGATAAAAATATTTATTTTGCATGCAATTTGAGAAATATTCTCTCAAAAACTTAACAAACTACGGGGTTACTATACAAAAAAAGTGTTAAACAACATTTTCGACTTCCTCTAAGTTGGGCTTCGTGTTGAACAAATTTACAAAAATAATTCACCAAAAACTGGAAAAATGTGGTAGATCTTACACAAACAAACTGGTTTTATCTGCTATGGGACTTAGAAGCATGGAATTTAGTAAAATTTGAAGTTTAAACTGAAATTACACAAAAACTACACAAAAATGTCATTATTCAAAAATTATCCAAGGAATGTGTAAACAGTCCCGTTTTTGAATAATTATCCAAAAAGTGGCAACACTGCATTCGTGTTGTGTACGTGTGAAAAGCCGATTATGATCGGCCACTGGTGGCTATGAGTCCCGACCACTGGTGTAAAGTTAGTAAACTCCGATGTCAAGGGACTCAAAACCGATGTAGCGACTATGAAAACTGATATTAACAACATAAAAACAACCATGCACTGAGAGAATTATCATCACTTCAGTAATGAATTTCTTCATAGTTTCAATGAAAATTGTTACTGGAACTCGTCCATTGAAATTTTTCATAGAATCTATGAAACAGGTTTCATTAAAGTCAATGTTTATGAAAAGTTCATAAAATAAATGAAACTCATTAATTAGAAATTAACAAATTTCTAAGTAATCAATTAAAAAGGTCGAAAAAACAATTTTTATTTTTTAAATAAAAATTAAAAACCAACACATTAGTGAAACTCTTCATAAAATTAATACACTCAAAAAAGTTTGACCGTTACTACATGACAGTTGTTTGTGTAGTAATCAGTAGTTATTGTTTTTAACAGTAATTACCGTTGTTTTTCTATATAAAAAGGCAAAACAACTTTTATGACGGTTATTTAAGAAAACAACTAACGAAAAGTACCGTAATTTCGTAACAGTTGTTTAAATGAGTTATTTTTAATATCATAATAAACAACTACCAACAGTATTTTTACAGTAAGCAGTAGTTTTTGTTAGTTATTTAAAAAATAAAAAAATTTCCTTGAATTTTTTTGAATTTTAAAAATTCTTGTTTAGTTAATATATTTTATTATTGATATATTTTTAGTTTGTAAATAAAAATCAGAAACTAGTATTGTATCTCCAATGCGTAAAAAATAACTGGAGACAGTTTGGAATTTTTACTTCAAATTTTAAATAGGCTGAAGTAAGACCACATTATTTTGTAATCCAAAGAAAAAAAAATATTTTTTTATTAAAATATACTTTTATAAACAAAAAGAATTGACTGTAAAAAACAGTAGTTTTAACGATTTTGTCAGTCGTTTTAAAATTTGTGTAGTAAAAATTTGTCAGTTAATTTTACGACATTGGTAGTTATTTTTAATGCATTTGTTAGTTATTTTTCAACACCCGGTGAAAAATGTTCATATACGCTCAAACATGTTCATATATGGTTTATGTATGGACACATATGAACAAATATGGATTTTTTATGAACATATATGGATTTTATATGAACATATATGGAAGTATATGTGATTCCATATATACAAAAAATTTCATATACAGACATATATGGAAGCATCTGTTATTTCATATTTGGAAATGGCACTCATATATGGACAAATATGAAAGTATATGTTATTCAATTTATGCAAAAGGGACTTGTATATGAACATTTTTCAAAGAATACATTTTTCCATATATGTAAAAGGAACTCATATTTGGATAAATATGGAATTATATTTAATGCCATGAATAAAAAAAGGAACATATGTAGCGCCTAATTTGAATGTCATATATAAATTTATATCTATCGTACAACCTTATAATAAGGACAGCAACGTTCGCATGTATTCGCATATATTTAATAAATGTATATGTTCATATATGTCCATATATGAACATATACTTAGGTGTTACCTCATTTTTCGGATCCATACATATATGGTTGAACCATAAATGTTCATATATGGACATTTTTCACCGGGCAGTTAAAAATAACAAAAGTCGCCTTTTTAACTGTATATACCTTTGTTTTAACTGTCGTTTCCAGTAGATTCTACCGACAAACTTTTGTGAGTGTAGGCCACTCGTCCAATGAATAAATCATTCAGCCAATGATGGTAAATCGGTTTGAACTCGATTTACCATAATCCGGTGTTGTTCATTACGGTTGTTTTGGGGGTTATTAGTGTTGGGAATGCTCTCGAAATCATCTGCCAGTACGAGGAGCTCCTCCAGATTATTAAAGTCTCTTCGATGAATATACCAGAGGTAATTTGGGTGAGCATTTCGAAAAATCCGCTCTAGCTTTTGATCATCAGTCATCTTGGTATGACGCATTAACTTGTGCAGGGCCAACACGTAGTCTTTAAATGGTTCTCGCTGTCGTTGGCATATTCTTCTAATATCATCCTCTAGCTTTTCAAAATATCTGGCTGAAAGGAAGAATTTTATAAAATCATTTTTAAAAAATTTCCATGTTACCCAATATTTATTATTGTTTCGGAACCAGCTCAAAGCCCGGTCCTTACAAATTTCAGGCATGGTGCATGGCAACAAATTCTTATCAATATGGTTCATGTTTGCCAGTTCTTCAACACGTTCGAGAAATAATAGTGGATCCCTACCCCCGTCATATTTTATACCCCATTTACGTACCACATCCATTATACTTAACAATTGAATTTCTGTTTTCCCCGAACCTGATGCTGGTGGGTTTCCGCTGGATTCGGTCTTCACGGGGCTTCGGTCACTACTGATGGTAATTTTTGGTAAGGTGGTTGGATTTTCATATCTTTCCTGTAACTCCAACAATCGCTTTGTGCGTTCTGGTGGATGTTCGCCGCCAATGAATTATGCCATTTGTTTCCTTAATTCATCAACGTTGTTTGCAGGTTTAAGTTGAAATTCGGTACAATAGGCCGGCAACTCTTCTTTACGTAGAGAATAAGCCCAGGATACACGCAACGCACTCATAATTTAATTTTCTATTTCGGAAATTGAATTAAAGTTATTTTCTTTTAAAAGTTTCAAGTTTTTTCGCGCCGCGGGTTTATTGATATTTTCAGCTTAGTAAAGTATATATCCCGATAGCTTTATTCACGAGCACGAATGAATTTTCTTCTCAAAATATACTAACAAACACTTATGGTCAATTTAAAGTTATTATTTTTATCAATTAGAAATTATTATTTATATATATTTTTTTCTGATTTAGAGTTTCAGTGAAAAGGTTTTCACGGTTATTATATATTTTCCCTCTTTTCTTTGTTACACTGAACCAAAAACAGAAGTGAAATCAACTAAAATCCATATTAAATTGATGAATGGGTGTTCACTATACAACCAACAAAACCTAACCGTAAATTTAACATATTGTTTAGTAAATTTGTATTTTGACGTTTAGCTGTTATTTTAACAAAAAAAATGTTGATTTAGTAAAAGTTATTATTCAAAATAACTAATATTAATCTGAATGTTAACAAAATGTTTGTTATGTTCACAAATATATTAAATCCAATTAACAATTTTTTTTTTTTTTACTACTGGTTTTATTAAGATTAACGACGCATTTTATTCCATTAAACGATATTTTATCAATTAAAATGTTCTTAAAATAATATACCGCTAATCCTAACGAAAAATATCCAGTCTAAAATGTAACAAATATTTTCGAATTTAAAATTTGTTTGGAAAATAAAAACGTTTTTATTTAAGTCGCTATGGACATTAGTAAAAACGAGCTTATTACCGGTGATAATAAAAACGCTATTGAGTTCACGAACAAATTAAATGCAAATATACTCGTTACATAATGAACGTGACATTTTTCGTTAAAAAATATAAGTATATTATTTTAAACAAATTAAAAATAGATAAAATATACAAATAATAAAATTTAAAAGTTATAATGAAGGTACACAAGGCTTAACAATAATTTTATAATACAAAATTGTATCAATTTATTTATAATAATTATATATACATTAACAAAAATAAATCCAAATAAGTGAAAAAATAGTGAAAATAAAATAATAAATTTAAAATGAATTCAATTCTATTTAATAAATTCTGTTTATAAATATTGCATTTCCTTTCTATAAAACAAAAGGTTTCACAAAATTTAAATTATAAGTTTGAAAAATTCAACTTATAAAATAGTCTTGTTTTGTTAAAAAAAAATTTTTATGGCACTTTTATGGCTAGATAAACATCATTTTTCATGCATTTTGTAAAGGATCTTAAAAGTTTATATCACTTTCTTAGATCTTTCTAAAAAAAAGCACAATTTTTGGATAAACATAAGCTGTTTTGTAAAAAAATAAATAAAATTGAAAATACTGTATTCATTGATACAAAAAATTATAATTAATTAAATATATACAATAGCACACATAACTTATTGTATAAAAAATTTTATTCTGTGGACTTTTGAAAAATTTACTTCTTTCGAAACAAAATTTGAAACCTTTAAGAAACGATTTTTATTAGAACTCAAACTTTTTGAGTGGATTTCTTATGAGATCAATGAAGCTACCCAGCAAAATATTGGTAATGACACCTCATTACTATCTGCATTACCAAAAATGATATATCATTACCTTTTGCATTATTTTATAATAAAAAATAATGACTTCCTAATAACGGCCTATTGCAGTCATTGTTTCTAAATATAAAATAATGACTTACTCATGTTAGTTTAAATAAGTACTTTTTACGCAGTTAAATTTTTTTATTATATGTAAATATTTTTTTATGACGAGTCCTAAAATTACACACTATAAAAAACTAAAATTTTTCTGAATGTATTTCCTTAGGCTAATAGTATTTGCCTAACTCCTTATTTTTAAGAATCAAGTAAGCAATCGGATAACCACATATAATTAAACTTTTTGTAAGCATGTGTGTAACCACTTATTATTGAAAATCTCATAACTACTTATTTCTCATTTTTTCGTAAGCGAGCGGGTAAGCGTGACTACTTATAAAAACGAACACGCCAAACAAAAATAATGAGTTTAGACGCCAAAAAATAAGTTGTGCAGAGCTATGAATTTCTATTATATAACCACTTATTTGGTAATGAAAGATTTTGATGAGCATTACTGAAGGAGTATTTTAAAATTTAAAGTCGACGTTATTTTTAATCAAACGGTTTTGTTCATTTTGTGTATGAAACCCTTACAAAAATATTTATATTTTCAAATATTTTGTTTGGTTGAAAATAAATTAACCAATCAGAATGCTCCAAAAATAAACCAAGTCAAGGTATACTGCCACCCAATATTTTAACTAAAGTCGACTTTACCTAAATTATACATTTGAAAAATTTAGATAGTAAGGGCGATTATTTGTAAGAAACAAAGCTTAGGTTTTACTACTTTAATTTTGAATAAGTTATGCGAAAAATCTTTATTAGTTGAAATGCTCCTAATTACTTGGCAAAGATTTTATTTGTGTGTCAAATAAATGTATTCCCTTTTAACAGATTTTAACAATGACATTTTTGTTTTGGTATTTAAAATGTTTTTTATGACTAAAATTAAAAAATCCTATTCCAAACAAAAACAATTTAAAAAATTTAATATTTTTAAAATTTCCCGTTTTCCCGGGAAAAATATATTATTTTCCCGGGATTTCCCGGGAATTCCCGAACCCCAAACCCTAATATTAGATATTATGAATAAATATATTATTTGTTGTTTATGAAATAATAATACCCGACTAAAAAAGTTTTCATATAATCTTATATGATTTGATATAATCATAAATGTTTATATGCGTGGCTTTATATAACCATATACATTTATATTAACATATTGGTTTTATAAAAATTTTTGATATGACGTTATATATAATCATATGCGATTTGATCTGCGATGTAGTTTATATATAATTATATGTATATAATGGCGTATAAGCTTCTGTAAACAATCTTATATGAAAATATTAACACAGTTAATAGAAAATTGTATTAATTTTATATATAATTATGTCTGACATGATGATCTAATTATACAAAATTTTATAAAGTTTAATTTCACTATTAAAATTAAGAAAAAAACTTAGAAATTGTGGATCTGGTTTTGAATTTTGCCCTTTGACATATAAATTAATGTTTATAATTGAATTTAACATCTATTTATCAAATATTTGGCAAAATATTCTTTATTAAAATAAAAACAAAATTTAAAGAAATAAATATGGGAAAAAAATTTTTTTTCATTGTTAAATTGAAGGGCGAAATAACTATTATTTTTAAATTTTAAAATAAAAATTAGACAAACATATGTTGAAATAAATACGATTTAAGTTCAGGGCGGTTACCGCGTAACGCGATTTGAAAAAAAATTTTCGAATTCGTAAATTTTATACCTTATGTAAAAAGAAAAGCTTTTGCATAAAACTTACTTTTTGAATTTTTGTATATAGTGTACAAGGCTAAGAACAAAAATAAATTAAAAAGTAGAATTTTTGTACAGAATTCTTTTTTTAAGAATAATTGCAAGATTTACGAATTCGAAAATTTTTTTTCCAATCCAGTTACGCGGTTACCCCCAGTTATTTTTTCAGTGAAAAAAAAAATTAATTGTGAAACTCTAAACTAGAAAAAGTTCTAATTTTGACTTAAACTGAAAATTTATTTTGTCAGCTATATCCAAGTTTATTAAGAAAAATTTTTCTCAACAACTTTTTCTCGTTTTGAATTTTGGTCTTTATTGAAATAAATCAAAATAAACCACATTTCAAAAGAAGGATTTCAGTTACAAACTGCGTTATTCTAAGTTTAACGACAATCTGCGTCTAAAAACGGCGTAAATCGCATTCAATCTTCATTTCAAACATCTTTCCATCAATAAAAATTTTCTGTATTCCATCAAAATACCAAAGATCGGCCGATACCCACTTTGTTAGCCAAACTGTTCTGGGCATTAGTATTTAATATGAATGAAAATAAGTGATATCAACAATATTTACTAAAATTTTATTTGAATTTTTTCATGAAATTATATGTTTTTTTATATAATTTGATGCAATTAGATAGACCCATTTTTCGGATCAAATTGTATCAGGTTAGATGACATGCTTATCTCGCTTGATATAATTATATATTCCAATACTCGGATAAAATTAGATATGAACATATATATGGGTTTATATATGGTGATATATGATTATATAACATCTTTTTTAGTCGGGTAATTACACTCAACAAATTAAATAGTTGTAATCCAAATTTAATATGTCAGAATTTACAGATAAATTCTTTATATAGCTTCTGCAAATTTTCAAATAATTTCAGTTAAGAAGCGAATGTAAAGTTTTTAAATGTTTTATATTTTAACACCAAAGCCTAAAAATACAGTTTCTTTTTAACCGTTATTAATGAAGTTCTCTCAAATTTCAGAATGAAGGGATACGAATGGATTGAGCTCAAGACATCGTTCCAGTTAAATTAAGAATTTGAATTGTACTATATTTTCTTGCAAAACCTATCATTTGTTCTTTTAGACCATCGATATCCTTGCCCAAGGATTTTAAACTGTAAATTCCAAATCTAAACATCTTTTCGATAACAATTTAATTTTTTTATTTATTTACTAACTAATGTAATATTTTCATACGATGAAAAAAGGCAATTTTTTAAATGAATTTTGAACTATAATACGAAAGATACGTTCGGGTCTGCAAAGTAAATATTTATATCTGAATTCCTATAAGCTAAAATTTAATATAGACTTAGAATTTAATTTTAAGGTTAGACGTAATGGGATTTTATTATAATAAATGAACTATATTACCAATTTATAAATGGAATAGAGAACTTTGAATGGGAATTTGGGGGCAAAAGGTTATATGGATGACTAGGTAATAGTATACTGTATATATTTTCAATTTAAGGAATGACTAAAAGAAAAATCTTATTGGGCACGAGGTCATTTGATACAGATGGGTGGGAATATTTTTTTAAGTGTGACGGCGTGAACACCAATCGCGGAATTATAAACGAAATCAGTTCTCAACTTGCATATATTTTCAGTTAATTTAGATTCAGTTATTTTACACCTAAGTCTTGGAATGAAAACAATTTTGTTTCTATTGACACCAGCTTTTGCTTTGGTTAGGTCAAGGACCACCCCAATCCGGCGAGCTCAGCCCAAGTCTAGCATTCCAAGCTCGACCAAAACTAAGGCATTCGACTTTATACAAAAATTGCTGCTGCAACACACTGGAGAATATGCCTGCAATGATGGATCATGGACATGAGCTCGAACTATCAACAGATGTTAAATATTTATATCAAATAGCTAAAGCAATTTCGAATGGTATTGTTCCAGTTGATTTAGCTAACATTAAACCAGGACCAATTGCACATTCTCGTTGGTTAACCAAAGCAAGTAGATTACTACGATTATATGTAACAACTAATACACCATCGACCAATTTAAAAACTTTGGTAGTTAATATTATTACAGTTTATGTGCCAATGTACTTCAATGTGAAGTTTTACAACTCTGTTGTGTACAGCAGTGCACTTTTATTAAAATTTATACGTTGGACACGATACTTACAACCAAACTTACATAATATTGTATATGGTGTAACTCAAAACAACTCATATTACGCAGATCCAGAAAATATCTTATTAACAATGTTATTTGATGATCGAAAAGCAATACGGGATAGAGCTATCAAAAAGATTTTACACTATCGAGAAAAATTGTACGATCCAACTAAACTCAGAGTTTACAAAAAATATATATTAAATTTCGATGCTACCGATTATGTCAATTTGATATGAATAACGACGATATATTATTTGAACCAGCATTTACTCGACAGATTCCATATGATCACTTGGTAGAATACTTAGATTTCAATGAACCACCACTGGCTGATCCACAAATTCCAATGCACATACAAAGAACAGAAAGACATGTACAATTATTAACGAGTGTTTCAAAACGAGTTATAGAAAAGAATCGTGAAGGAGTTATGGCAGTGACATTAGAAAGTCGTAAGAAAACTCCTCGAATGGAAAGTCAAAAGGACATTAAAAAATAATATTACCACGTTAAAACATTAAATTGTAGGTCGAGAATAATATTTAAAAATAAATTGAATTAAAAATGTAAAAATAGTGTTTCTTTGTTGAAACCTTGAAAATGTTGATTTTTTCAGATCGATTTTTCTACAAAAAGGTGTTCGAAAACAAAAAAATTTATCGTTATAAAAGTTGTTGGGAATTATCTGAACTTTCATAATCTGCAAAAAAAAAAACTCGAAAAAATCGAAGAAAATCCAGAATTTATTAGTTAAAAGTTCATTTTAGGCTATTTTTCGACAAAAAATTCCTAATATCTCTACTAAAAATAAAAAAATAAATATATTGGTATCAATACAGATTCTGAAAGGTGATAAAAATACCTTTCAAACAAGCCCAGATTAAGAAATCTACTATAATTCTATCCGATTTTATGACGAATTTAATTAAATTATTCTATGTATATATGGAAAAATATCTATTTTGAAATTTTGGGGGGCTCCAAATCCGACTTAGAGCTATGGTCTCTTGAGCAAAATTTCTCAGAATCACCTATAGATTACGTTTTTGCTATTCAATACGAAAATTCAATTGAAGGAAAATAAAGGAATGATATATAAAGAAAATAAATCCGGGAAAATAAAACCCAGTAACAACCAATAAGAATAACAGTAATAGCTGTATTTTCGCTCATACCTATCAACGTTAAGTATTCAAGGCAAATCTACGTTGGAACGATCAAAATAAAAGAAAAAAAAAAGAATTTTAACAGCCATTATTTATTTGTGGGATGCTAATCCTAAAATGTTTTACTCGGGTAACCGTACAACCAATCCCTATTTGCGGCAACCGCGACATATGGTAACAGCATATAGTCAGTGGGTTTAATGATAATAATAATAAATAATAATAACAATAGAATAATAATAATGATACAACTATACACTAAAAAAAAAAAGTTAGTATAAAAATTAGTAAAACTGTTTCCAATTTTATTATACTAGTATTATACTAATTTTTAGTATAAAGTTGTTTTTTAGTAAAATAATTTGGTATTCTCATTTTACAAATTACAGAATTTTTTACTAATTTGAGTTGCTAAATCTACAAATTTAATTTTACTAAATTTTGAAACCCGATTAGCTAAAATTAGCAAAAAAAAATTACTAATCTTTATTTATTTTGGAAGTTTAAATTTTTTATTTTTTGAAAATATACACAACAAGAAATTTTTGTTGCAATATGATTACCAGAAAACCAAGTTGTTTTTAAGCGTTTTTTTCCATTTATAATAAAAATAGATTTGTTCTCTAAATTTTTTTGTTGTTTTTAATGTTTATATTTTCACGTTTTTTTTTTTGCTTTTTTCAAATATTTCTTTGCTATAAATACAAATTAGTTTGCAATTTTTTCAATATGTATTTTTATCATCCATATTCGTACACTCGGTGAAAAAAAGAGTTATCATATTGATGAAACTGCTTCATAAATCAATCATCGCAATAAATATGACGAAGCGTTTCATAAAGCAGATGATCTTTTTTATACGAAAATTGATGCCAAAACGTCTTTCAAATTAGTTCGTATTCGTCTTTAACCAAGTTTAGCTTAAAAGAATTTTACTGTAAATGGTACAATTGTTTTCTATTCTAAAGCTGCCTACACACGAAGGAACATTCGTCACAAAATGCCCTTCGTGTATAGCGACCTATAGAAAATCAAGCATGCTGTACAGCATGCTGGACGGCTGTATGAATTTGATCATGTAATGTCTAATTTGACAGCTTGTCAAACATGTTGGACGAAAAACTAAATTTTTTGATTTTTCGGCAGGTTTGACAAACACGCTTTACAGTGTAATGGAAAATATCATCAAACATTAGGGAATTTTACATTTTTAATAAGTTATTTTGTGACAAGAAAGGGATAACATTAATAAAAAAACTAAAAAATGGAAAAACAGAAGAAAAAAAAATTAAATTCAAAGAAAAAAAATTTAAAAAATAATTTCGTCATTATCATCCGCTGTGTTAATTTTGTGTTTTTGAAGGTACATTTTACAGCATGCTTGACCGTGTATTTGATCGTATAAAGTCCGCTTATGTCAATAGCGGCCTATATACGAGCAAGCATGCTGTCCAGCTTGTTTGACAAACAAAAAATGGTTTTTGGTATACACGGACAAGCATGCTGTAAAACTTTACTTCAAAACCACAAAATCAACACAGCGGATGATAATGACGAAATTATTTTTATTAATTTTTTTCTTGGAATTTCAGTTTTGAATTTCTGTTTTTGCATTTTTTAGTTTATTTTAGGGATGTGCGATTAATCGATTAATCAAACTTCCTGATTAATCAAAATTCTGATTAATCAATTAATCGATTGTTCAATAATTTTGATTAATCAAAAATATAATTAATCGATTAATCAGTTATTTCGATTATTCAAAATAATGATTAATTGATTAATCATGATTTTGATTAATCAAATTTATGAATAATTGAATAATATCTTGTTTTTCTCCATTGACGACGCTTTTTAATGCCAGTTCAAAATAGAGACTTTAAATTTAGGAACGGAGTTGGTGAAGTCTGACCAGTGAGCAAACAACCTTTGTTATTCTCTTTATTTGGAGCTATATAAAGTATCGCCACAAAACAAGGATAAAATTTCCGTATTTTTCTATTTTAAATATTAATTAGTTTTGATTAATCAAAATTCAAATTAATCGATTAATCATAATTCTGATTAATCAAATTTTCAACTAATCAATTAATTGACTAATCAAAGTTCCGAATAATCATACTGTTTGATTAATTGATTAATCGCACATCCCTAGTTTATTCATTAACGTTATCCCTTTCTTGTCACAAAATAACTTATTAAAAATGTAAAATTCTCCAATGTTTGATGATTTTTTTCAATATACGGTAAAGCGTATTTGTCAAACTTGCCGAAAAATCAAAAAATTTTGTTTTTTGTCCAACATGCTTGACAAACCGTCAAATTAGACATTACATGGTCAAATTCATACAGCCGGCCAGCATGCTGTACAGCATACTTGGAAGTCTATATGGCCGCTAATGTATCGTGTTGACATTCGTGTTATCAAAATTTTTTGATATTTTGTGTTTCCTAACTCAATTTTCCATCGTGTGTATCGATGTTACTGTTTTTGCTGTTTTAGTTCATTAAGAGCAGTCGTACTGGGAGGTGCTTTTGTAATTGCGCATTATGGCGACAATTACAAATAATGAAAACTGCATTAATTTTTATAAATGAATATAAAAATTTATAGACAATTAAGAAAAAATCCTTAAATATAAATTGTAACAAAATATTGACCAGTTTTCCTTTAAACATATATAATATAAACAACTGTAAATTGCACGCGTGCTAACCCGGTGTCTTCAAATGCAATAAATTATATGATATGAAATGTCAAAACCATTGCAGCGAAACGTCAAAATGATATCAATTGCAAAGGAGAACACTTGACCATTTCATGGATAAGAAATATCATAGATTTTTTTCGAAAAACAATAAATTTTATGAAACATTAATATTTACCGACAAAAAATAAAAAAACTAAACACTTTTCCATTCTTTTTTACCAAATTTTTTGTTGTTTTTCTATTACAAAATTAAAATGAAAACTTTTGCATGTCAGCGATATGATGTTTGTATTAATTTTATTGTGCATAGACTAATAGCGTCAGAAAATTACAATTTTATTAAAAATTTTAAATTATTAAGAAAAACATTAAATTCTGTAATAAAATTAATAAGAAAGGGATACAAATTTTCTATGACTAAAAAAAAATAACGAAATAAACGATTGAACGAAAAGAACAAATAATGGTGAACGATGTCATATCGTTCAATAAACTGAACCGTTCAAATGAACTAGTTCGTTCATGAACGATACAACTCTAAGCACGACGTTTTTCAACAAAAACATTCGGTAGTGTTTTGATAGTTAAAAAAATAAAGTGAATTAAAATAATAACTTGTAAAAATCAATAACAATGGTACATATTGGACCAGTACATGGTGGTCATCCTGGGGTACTTGCTCCACAACATATGCCCACCGCACCCAGTGGTCCTAATACTCTTCAAACATCATCTTCGACCGGAACAACATCCTCATCTTCAAATAAATCGTCTTTATCCGTAAAACCCAATTATACTTTAAAGTTTACTTTGTCTGGTCATACCAAGGCAGTATCAGCTGTTTTCACCCAATGGGGAATGGTTGGCGAGTTCATGTGAGTACCAGAAGTGGGAAAAGAAATAATTTCGAAATTTTATGAATTGACCTGTCTCGGCCGTTCATTTTAATCGTGATGGTTCGTTAATTGTCTCTTCTAGCTATGTTGGCTTATGTCGTATTTGGGATACAGCCAGTGGTCAGTGTTTGAAGACTTTAATAATGATGGCAAGTATATATTGGCGGCTACTTTGGACAATACTTTAAAATTATGGGACTATTCAAAAGGAAAATGTTTAAAAACCTACACTGGACATAAAAATGAAAAATATTGTATTTTTGCAAATTTTTCAGTAACTGGAGGAAATGTTAGTTAAAGGCAAGTATTTTTTTTATCTATAAATTTGTTTTAAATGTTTGTAATATTTTTTTGTGGGTTGTTTCCGGCAGTTAATATGGTTTACATCTGGAATCTACAATCGAAAGAGGTGGTCCAGAAATGACAGGGTCACACCGACACTGTGTTGTATACTGCTTGTCATCCAACAGAGAATATTATTGCTTCGGCGGCTTCGGAAAATGACAAAACCATAAAATTATGGAAAAGCGATACATAATTTTACAATTACATATGGTTATCCCAATATTGGTACCATACGTGAATTGGTATTTAAAAAGGTTTTGCTCGTATTAATGGCAAAAAATCACCCATTATTTGTTTGGAAGATATTATTCATGAGATATTTACAGTGGGTACAAAGGTTCAAGCTGTTAGTGAATTTATGTGTGCATTTGTAGTAAGTTTATTGTCTCTATATTAATTTATATGTAGCAAAAATTAACTTCTATTTTTTATCTACAGTTTTGTAGCCCACGTGAAGCTTGGAAGAATAAAGTGTTGGTATCCTTTAAGCGTGGAGGCGAATACGGCGATGGTGGTAATGGTATCAATGATTTAATAGCACGCAGTTTATAAATATATTTTTGTAAAATTTGACACTGTTACTTATAAACTAGAAAGTATTTTAGGGGCTTTGACATGTCTTATTCATATTTATGTGGTTTTTCATTTTAAATATCCGATTGAATGTAAACATGTATGGCTCTTCAATCACATTTTTTTGGAATCAATTTTCCTAAAGACAAGTTATCAACAGCAATCCTTAGCCTGACAACTTATCTAAAAAATATAAATGAAAAAAAAAATTTATAAATTTTACTCCTATGTTAGTTAATTTGATAATTTCACATTTTAAGTCGTTTAAAACATGGTATTTTTCGCTGTTTTCGCATCAATTTATTAATTAAAGGAAATAACAATTGCCTACTTTTGTTAACTTTGAAACTCTCAATTTCTAATTATAATCTTTACAGCTGAGTTTCATACTGAAGTCTTTAACTTCACACTATTAAACAAAAGAAAATGCCAAGAAATTTGTGTACGAAACAACAAAAAATTATGGATTAATAAAAGTAAACTCAAAAACCTACACGGTGGTTTTCATACTGAAGGTTTCTGAGTTAAGCATTAGTTATTTAATTTGTTATTTCGTATACAATTTTTTACATTTTATCTTTCAATATCGTTAAGTTCAAGTTAACTTTAAATATGAAACCGAGCGTAATAGATAAATAATAAAATGTACCTACATTAATTTGGAATAAATGTGGGCATTTTTTTTATACTTTTAAAAGTGAATACTTATAAAAATTTGCATTAAAAGAATGCGTGACTTTCTTTTAAATACTTATATATATTAATACCCCAAAAATTAATTTAAATGTGAATATCAATTTGATATTGATCTCAAAAGCCTATTATTTAGTACATATATTTATAATAAATCTTTTTATCTTTTTATATACATACATTCAATGTATCATTCATCTAAAAGTTATTTAAATTTTAAAACTTTACTTATAATTAAATCGTATTTAAAATTACATTTCATTTTATAACTAAAAAGAAATAAATTTTACTATTCGTAAGCATTTTTTATGGATTTTATTTTAGATTTTTTGGAAATAAAATACAGTATGCATACTAATATTTAGTATAAGTACTATTTTATTTCCATTTTAAATTTACAGAAATTTTACTAATATATAGTAAAATTACTAATTTTTGCTTCTAAATGAATTTCACTAATATTTAGTAAGAAATTTGGCTAATTTTAGCAAATTGATTTCCATTATGAATATACTAAAATTATACTAAATTTTAGTAACTATTACAAATTTTTTCCACAACTTTGACTTTACTAATAATTACAGACACATTTGGCTAAAATTAGCTAATCGGTCTGCTGGCCTAATATTAGTTAATTTTTCTGTAATATTACAGTTTTTTCTGTAACTTTTACAGACTTTTTTATTTGAGTGTACCATTATGGTGATGTTGATCATAAAATGTTTTTTGCTCGGGCATCCGGACAATCACGGTTTATAACGAAAACGCACAATAACAGACAACGGCAACGGTGTGAATAACTTTACGGTTGCGGCCATGGTTATGGTGACAAATGATTGCATGAAATCAAGGACGGGAAACCCTATTAGCGGCATCCCCGACATATGGTAACACCATACAATCAGTAAAAACAGAGATGTAGGTTTATCGAAATGGTTTTGAAACAGCTGACACACGAATCAATTGGCTGACATCCATAATATGGGATAATTGGAATTTTTAAATAAGTCGACAGACATTCGTGTGGCGGACCTAGAGCAAATGTACGTAAAGGTAGAATAAAACAGGACATTTTGTGATAGGAAAGAACGATTGCCATAGGAAAGGAGAGGATGGAAAGTTAATAGACGACTGGTGTACATACAAAAAAAAAAAGATTAAAACAAGAAAATATAGGGCAGTGGGACAATTTGATGAAAGAATTTATAAACTGAAAATTTTAGACTTTATAGTAAACGAAGAGGGACAAGAGGAAAAATTTGTGGTCCGACGTTTTTCAATTGGATAAAGGTGAAATGTGAGGTACAAAATCTTGTTGCAAATTTTGCCACATATAATTATTAAGTGAAAGATTTTTTTTATTGTAAATAAAATGAAACAAAAAGAGAATAAATGAAACGAAAATAAATTTAATCAGAGATTTATAGTTGATTTGGGAATAGTAACACCCATCGTGGGAAGGTCGGATTACATCCACCTGTTAAGGGAGATCTTCTCATTTCAGGGGAAACTACAAAGAGAAGAGAAGCTACAAAGATTCAGAAAACAACAAAGAGAAGCGACTACAAAAAGAGAAGTATACCACAACTGGAAGGAAAACTATAAGGAGAAAAAAACATGAAGAGACAAAGAGAACAAATACAGCAAAACACATACACATCTCTAACATGTGGGCATAGCTTTCACAATAGTTGCAATCATTAAACGGCCTATATACGACCAAGCATGCTGTACAGCATGCTGGACGGCTGTATGAATTTGACCATGTAATGTCTAATTTGACGGTTTGTCAAGCTGTTGGACGAAAAACAAAACTTTTTGATTTTTCGGCAAGTTTGTCAAACATGCTTTACCGTCTAATGAAAAAAAATCATCAAACATTGGAGAATTTTACTTTTTTAATAAGTTATTTTGTGACAAGAAAGGGATAACGTTAATAAATAAACTAAAAAATGCAGAAACATAAATTCAAAAATGAATTTCCAATAAAAAAATTAATAAAAATAATTTTGTCATTATCATCCGCTGTGTTGATTTTGTGGTTTTGAAGTCAAATTTTACAGCATGCTTGTCCGTGTATGCCAAAAACCATTTTTTGTTTGTCAAACAAGCTGGACAGCATGCTTGCTCGTATATAGGCCGCTTTACACGCTGTTAGTCTCAAAGGCACAAATAAGCAAAGAGACTGGAATGCAGCCTGCGGAAAGTATAAAAGGCGATCACCACAATCAGTCGGGGTCTTTTTGTGCTAAGCACGCGAACGAACAGGACGTGGTAACATGCCGGAGCAACACAGTGGTAAGAACTAAATTGGTGAATAAATTTTATGTGCAGTGCTTAGAGTAGGGTGTATTCTTAAGATTGATTGGTAACACCAAGTCAACAGTGTAGGTTCCTGGTTTACAACTAGAATAGCAATAGGGCTCTGGTTAACAACCAGAAATAATCCGGATTACATCCGTAAGCGCCGATAGGATTACATCCTACTCGGAAGGAGATTATAGGGCACTGGCACAGGGCTTGATCTAATATTTTGGTTTACAACCAGAATCCTAGGAGTGTAGGAATTGGGTAACACCAATAAAAGTGGATAACATCCGTGAAAGTTTAGGGAGTTCAGGTAGTCAGGAGAGTTGATCACCAGTGGTTAGCCGGCCAAGCAACGCGGAGTGGCAGCGTTCCCATCGCACAGGGCATATCAATTGAAATATATTAAATAAGTGTGATATTAAGAAATCAATAAATTAAGTGTCACGGAGAAAAGAAAGAATAAAAAGTGTTTTAATCATCTGTGTTGTCATTTTAGGGGATTTATCCCCAAATTGGGGATTTTTTTCGTCAATGGGGATAAAAATTTCCGTTTGGGGATCTGGGACCTGTACCACAACGGTACAGGTCAATCTCATTTTATCTCTCTTATATTTATTATGTACAATTATATTAGTTAAGCCTGTCAATTTGTTAAACATTTAAAAACACTCACTCTAACATAAACTCTTAAACAACACAGAAAAGAAAAAACATTACAGCAGAGGGTATCGATCTCCCTTTGTCTCGCTCAATCGGCTCTCTTTTTATTTGTTCGCGAACTCGGGCACAAGCAAAATAACACATTTTGCTTGTGTAAAATCAAAGAGCGTAAAATAAGGAGAAATTCCAACTATAATACAGGGGAATTGCGGGGAAATTAGATGCTTTTAAAGGGAACGAGATAATTTCCTAATGCGTCATAATTTAATTTACTGTGTTCACTGTAAGCATTTTTGGCCGAAAAACACAAAATTTAACATGAAAAGTTTGGTGTCTCCACCACACATATAGTTTAATATTTTTTTTATCAATTTTAAAATCCATCGCAGGGAAAATTATTTTACGTGGAGAGTATATAATTTATAAATAAAAAATTCCTGTAGGGAAAATGATGAAAACATACTTACTAAAAATTTGTACATTAAAATTCGTGGATTTTATCAAGTTTTGTATAAATTGTGTACTTCATTGTGTTAATGATTTTGTGTTAGAAGTTGACAACACTCATTTCAAAGAATAATAATGAAAAAGGAAATTTTACTTCATAACATTTTTCCCCTCACAGTACTCACAGCATCTTTTGTGTGCGCAAACTGTTTTCAGCCGGTTTTTATTTGCTCGCTCGAGTTCGCTAAAAAAATAAGAGAATCATAGGAAGGATCGTCTCTCTCTATATGTATACTCTTTGGTAAAATACAAATTGAGTAAGTACAGAAGAAAACAATAAGCGTGTTCGTTTACCTACTACAAGTTACTACTTTTACTACAGCTGGAAAAAATCTATACAAAAAGTAAACAAAACTTTCCAATTGTAGTAAAAGTAGTAAGAATTTCGAGTAAACGAACACACTGAATTAGAAACAAAGAAATAGATGGACAAACAGTAGTGAGCCAAACAACAAAAAAAACATACTTCAATACTGTAACTTTCCTGTGTTTGTTGTTATTGGCCACTTTCTCTATTTTTTGCTGCTGCTATTGTTACCCAGCAAAATATTGGTAATGACACCTCATTACTATCTGCATTACCAAAAATGATATACACTCAGAAAAGTTCTGCAGTTACTACATGACAGTTATTTGTGTAGTAATGCGGTTGTAGTTATTTTAACTACAATTGTAGTTAATTTACTTAGAGCAACATTTTTCAATGTTTTTGACAGTTATTTTTTTTTAAACAAACTTCAAAAACTACTACATTGTAGTAACATTTATTTTATGCAATTATTTTGAATTTTTTTTTACAAATACTTAAATTTTCAAGTGTGTGTACTAAAGGGCTGAACGATTCATCTTAAATGAGATTTCAAGACACATGATAGCCTACAAGCCATAACAAGTTGTGTGGTTTTACTTTTTATAACGATTGAATCAGTACAAACAACAAAAAAAAAACACGATGGCAAAAAAGCATATGGATAGTGAGACGAATCCCATCATGAATCGTTTATCACGGATGACAACAGTACATTACCACATCATATTATTGTGAACTTAAGCAACCAACACAATATCAACATCATCGTTTTAGTGTTACTGAAAACTTATGTATAACAGTGTTGCCAGTTTGGGGGATTTATCCCCAAATTGGGAATTGTATCATCAATGGGGATAAAAACTTCCGTTTGTAGAACTGGGTATTTATTGGGGATGATACGAAATATTAGGGGATCATTTGGGGATAAAATATATTATTGCTTTTTCATATTTTTATGAATTTAATCCTGATAATTCTAAATATTTATATTTTTTTATAAGAATGATGATAATAGTGAATGATTTTTAGCTACAAAAATTTGAGTCTGGCAAGGTAATGTTCGTAGAAACTATAATTCCTCTTGGTGAAAATTCGAATTCGTTTTGGTTCTAAAATTTTTAAAGTTATTTAAATTTAATAAGAGTTATAATAAGTTCTTCTTAAATTAAATGTATACTTTACAAGTTACTCAATTGTCAAAAGTTAATCCATCTGCTGAAATGCTAAAACTTTTTAATGCAGTACCATACACAACAAAATGTCTGTTATTTATTAAATGTCTGTTTATTATTAAATATTTAAAATGAAAATTTTTGGTTCAAATTGTCTTTGCTGTTATTTAAATTTATTTGTTCTTTTTTATAATTTGTTGTAAGCACAAATTTATTGAGTCTGAGTGTACAACTTACCGCAAAAAATAAACGAATATGGTATTTTTCCACTAATTTTTCGAAAAAATTAACGAAAACAAATTTTTATATAAAATAAAAGTTGGAAATTTTTTGGGATGGCAAATTAAAAATTGGGGATAAGGTATGAAAAGACTGGCAACACTAATGTATGTAACCGAAATACGTACCTACTCTGTTGAAAGCTATCATGCTAATGAATGGAGTATTTTTTTTTTTGTTATGCTTTTAGTTGAGAGTTTTGTTTTCATTCGTGTTGTGTAGGTATGAAAAGCCGATTATGATGGGCCAATGGTATAATGAAAAAATTAAAATAGACAAATGTCTACCCCCAAAAAATTCTTTAGTTGATCGTAATGAATATTTCAACTATTTAATATGTGAAATACTCTAATGATACCAAAAAAAAGCTCTAAAGCGACGAATACATTAAGGAACATTGAGTAGGGTTTTTAGCAAACTCTACTACGTATTGGTTTTATTATATTATTTATTTTTAATTTTATTTTTCAATATTGTTTAATTATACCACCGGTTTTTTTAAATGTCTTTTTTTTGGAATGAATTTGGTAAATTTTATTTTATAGAATTTCGTTAGGTTATTTTAAGGTTATCGGTATTTTAAGTTATATAGTTAAGTTATTTTAAGGTTAACGGTATTTTAATTTATTTCGTTAGGTTATTTTAAGGTTAACGGTATTTTAAGTTACTTCGTTAGTGGTATTTTAGGGTTAAAAATAGTTCGTTGAAAGGGTTTCGAATCGTTAACGGTATTTTACGGTTAGTGTTTCCCAACCAAGTTAAAAATTTTAAAAATTTGCAAAATTAAAAAAATCGTTTAAATTTAAAAATTGTCAAAATTTGAAAAAATCATAAAAAACCGCCAAAATTTTTAAAATAGCAAAATTTAGAAAAATCGGCAAAATTAAAAAAATCGTCGAAAATTAGAAAAAAATCATCAAAATTAAAAAATCATCGACATTAAAAAAATCGCCAAAAAGCTAAAAGCCGAACACAAAAAAATCCAGAATTAAACAAAATTAAAATTTTGTTTTAAATCAGTTTTTAATATAATTTTGTTTTTAATATCATTTTTGCAAGAAGGTTAATGGACACTGATAAAAATATTTGTAACTGATAAAAACCGATTAAAAATAAGAAAATAAATAAAAACAAATAAAATTTTTAAAATAACCCGACTAAAAAAGTTTTCATATAATCTTATATGATTTGATATAATTATAAATGTTTATATGTGTGGCTTTATATGACCATATACATTTATATTAACACTTTGGTTTTATAAATATGTTTGATATGACGTTATATATAATCATATGCGATTTGGTCTCCAGGCATATATTAAGAGATCTGCAAATATAGTTTATACATAATTATATATAATGGCGAATAAGCTTCTCTAAACAATCTTATATCAAAATATATAACAAAGTTAATATAAAATTGTATTAATTTTATGTATAAATTTATCTGACATGATATCTAATTGTACAAAATTTTATAAAGTTTAATTGCACTATAAAAATTTAAAAAAACTCCGAAATTGTGGATCTGGTTTTGAATTTTGCACTTTGACATATAAATAAATGTTTATAATTGAATTTAACATATATTTTCCAAATAGTTAGCGAAATACTCTTTATTAAACTCAAAATAATTTTAAAGAAATAAATAAAAGAAATTTTTTTTTTCATTGTGGAATTAAAGTTCGAAATAATTATTTTTACTTTTAAATTTAAAAATTAGACAAACATATGTTGAAATAAATATGGTTTAAGTTCATTTATTTTTCCGTAAAAAAAAATTAATTGTGAAAGTTAATTTTTTATCATGTTGTTTTTAATTTTTATTTAAAAAAATAAAATTTGTTTTTTTCTACCTTTTTAATTCATTAATTAGAAATTTATTAATTCAGTTCGAGGACTATTTCCTTATTATGAATTAACATAATAAGTACTTTTTTCAAAAACTGTTTTTTTTTCTTCATCAGGATACTCTCCTGACAAATATTTCACAGAGTTTTTGCTTTCTAAAAACATCTACACTTTCAGGAATGAAAAGAGGATCGTTTCGGGGATTTTCCAGGTCCCCTTCATCAATTTTCTTTAGAAAGTGGTGGCGTAATCCCCGAAACGATCGTCTTTTCATTCCTGAAAGTGTAGAGGTTTTTTGAAAGCAAAAACTCTGTGAAGTATTTGTCAGGAGAGTATCCTGATGAAGAAAAATAGCAGTTTTTAAAAAAAAAGTGCTTATTATATTAAATCATAATAAGGAAATTGGCCTCGAACTGAATTAATAAATTTCTAATTAGTTAATTCAGTTATTTTATAAGAAAGATAAAAACTCTAACCTAGAAAAAGTTGTTCCGACAAATTTTTGTAATGTTTTATTGTGTCACCTATTTCCAAGTTTATTAGCAAAAATTGTTCTAAACATTAAGCATTAGATTTAATATGAATGAAATAAGCAAGGTTGGTTACCGAAACGAATAACCGTAAGGGTAACGGTAACGGTATCAGATTTCGTTTGTTTAGGTAACGGTAAAGGTAACGGTATTTAAGACTGTTTCGGTAACGGTATACCGTTATCGAAACAGCAATACCGGTACGTACCGGTATTAAAAATTATGTTAAAAACTTATAAAAACAAGTAAAAACATGGCATATTTTTAATTTTAAGTACTGAAAATACAGATTTTAAGCTATAAATTCAATACTGGTAGTTTTAATAAGTATAATTATTATCTATAAATTTTTTGTAAAAAAAAAAACACTCAAGATTATAAAATAAAAAATAAAAAAATTGTAATTTTTATATAAAATAATAAATACCGGTAAAATACCGGTAACTTCCCATAAAAATAACGGTATCGGTAACGATAACGGTATTTAGAATTTTTTTTAGAGGTATCGATAACGGTAACGCTATTTAATTTGAAACTAGCGATAACGGTATTATAACGATAACGGTAACCAACCTTGGAAATAAGTGATCTCAATAATGTTTACTAAAATTTTCTTTGAAAATCTTCATCAAATTATGTGTATTTATATATAATTTGATGCAGTTAGATAGACCCATTTTTCGGATCAAATTGTATCAGGTGAGATAACATGCTTATCTCGCTTGATATAATTATATATTCCAATATTCGGATCAAATTAGATATGGACGTATATATTGGTTTATATATGGTGATATATGATTATATAACATCTTTTTTAGTCGGGAAGTTTTATTAAAAAAAAAAAAAATGAGTTCAATATGTTTAAAAGTAAGTCAGTAGCTTTTTTTGCTATTTTTATAGGTTTGTGGGAGTTTATATAACAAAACAGGAATGTATCAGAATCTCTCTTTATGGGCATTAATAATTTTCATTTACATTAGGTTTTTAAATTTTTTCATTTAAAATGAAATGAGATCGCTTGTTTGACAAAATAAGTACACAGATAATATTTTGCAACAACCAATGAAATTAAAATATATGTATGTATAAAACTTAAAAATCTCTGCATTATAATTGTTTATATTAAAAACAATTACAATGCAGAGATTTTTAACTTTCTTGTATTTAATAAGAATTAATATAAATTATTTTTTTTGTTTTTATAATTTATTATGCATTAATAACATTATTAATTTATTTTTTTACTAACTTTTTTATATAATAATATAAAAATTGTAAAACAAACATTGAATTGAAAATAAAGAACAACTAACTGCTAACTTTTTTATCTGAGTGTACATTTATACTTTTTCGTTTTATAAAACCTACATATTATAACACAACACACCATCGCATCCATAGCATTCATTGCGATACTTAAACACTAGTTCAAAGTACTAATTGCTATGTTATGGTAGCGAACAATCGTGTGTCACAACAATCACTTATTGTTTTTTCGTTGCCATGTTTAATACTTAAGCTCGCTTACGTTTTGATTTGTCTTCTAGTCGTAACAGGGTGGTTTAAATCGTAATGCACACATACTAGCACCATGTGATTTAATGACTACAACAAACCGATTGCACTCATGCAGCCCTTTAGTGTGTACACACATACGAAGCAAACAGGAGCATGTGCAGAAGCGCTTGTTTAGAAATTTCTAGTGAAAGAATATGAGAAGCACATGTTTTCTCTTGTCTTAGTCATAAAACAACGCCAAAGAGCGAGGACGCGTAATACGGAAAAGGTTATATATTTTTTATTAAATTATTAAAATAATGAGGTAAGTTTTATAATATAAAATATAAATTTATTTACGGGAATGTTAAAAAAACATTGTATTTATTTTCTTTCAGTTCTTTTATATTCTCATCCATTTCTACCTGGAGAAAAAAAAGGAAGCCAAACAACACCATATTTCATCCCTCACAGACGTACATCTACAACAATATCTTAATAGTGAAAAATAAAATTGACATTAAGTGTCAATTTTGATTTCTCAATTTTAAATTTATTATAGAATAAATAAATTTGTTTTTTATTAAATTAATAATTTTTAAAATAATTTTTATTTGTGCTTTTTAAATACATTTGCAGTTGTTCGTACAGTTTTACAATAATTTGCATGTATGTTGTTCCTATTGCATTTGTAGTTGTTTTTACTACATTTGTCAGTTGATTTTTAACAGTTAAAAATAACCTCATAATGCAGTTAATTTAACTGCAAATGTAGTCTACACCTTTTTAAGTGTAAATGCAGTTATTTTAACTGTCATTTGCAGTTGATTTTACCTACTTAATTCCCTGAGTGTATCATTACCTTTTGCATTATTTTATAATATAAAACAATGACTTCCTAATAACGGCCTATTGTATTCATTGTTTCTAAATATAAAATAATGACTTACTTGTAATAGTTTAAATAAGTACTTTTTACACAGTTAAATTTTATACATTTTTATTTATTATATGTAAATATGTTTTATGTTTAAATTTTTGTGACGAGTCCTAAAATTACACACTGGAGAAAACTTAAATTTTTATGAATGTATTTCCTTAAGCTAATAGTATTTGCTTAACTCCTTATTTTTAAGAATCAAGTAAGCAATGGGATAACCACATATAATTCAACTTTTTGTAAGCATGTGTGTAACCACTTATTATTCAAAATCTCATAACTACTTATTTCTCATTTTTTCGTAAGCGAGTGTGTAAGCGTGACTACTTATAAAAACGACCACGCCAAACAAAAATAATGAGTTTAGACGCCAAAAAATAAGTTGTGCGGAGCTATGAATTTCTATTATATAACCACTTATTTGGTAATGAAAGATTTTGCTGGATAAAGTAAATAACAGAGTTGCCTCTCATCGACATTTTGCCATTTTTCCGGGGACATTTATATTAATAAATTGGGATTTCAAATTTCGATACAATTTGTTAGAAGATCTTATTTTATCGCTAGCAGGTACTTTTTTGACCCCACATAACTTAATTCATTGCTGACAATAAAAATTTTGTCGACTTTTATCAACTTTCTGAAGACATTTAAAAAAAAAATATTTTGTCACTGAAAGTATTGAACCCTTTTGATCCAAGTTTATCGTTTGTTTCGTTTGCCCCTACTTTTTCTAAGCAATCGAATTCAAAATGCCTCTGGATAAATTCGTTAACTGCACAAATGATTTGCTGGATTTTGAAAGCGTTCACTCTGAAACCGGGGCCGAAGTTAACATTCACGCTTTAGAAATTCTTCGCGTCGAACATGACTCTCTTTGGACCCAAGTTAAAAGAACTTATGAAGAGTGCCGGGACTTAAAGCGGGGACCAGACAAAAAACCAATTGATAGAGCTAAACTTCGGGATCGGTACAAAAAGGCTCTCACAGCATATTAAAGTTGTGCTGCTTCTATAAATGCGGAAATTCAGGCTTTATCCGAAACAAATGAGTCTGCAACAAGTGAATTAGGTCGTCAATCTTCCTCTAGCCCTCCAATATTAGACAACAATGCAGTTTCTTACATGAGGTTACCACAGTATGATATGGATCCATTTTATGGGGAACCCACAAAATTGCCCACATTTCGGGATATTTCACTGCCATCTGTGTAAGAAGCGAAAAAATGAGACAAATCGAAAAGATAATATATTTGAAACAAAAAGTTGGAGACGAAGCTAGCATTATTCCTCGAAATGTACCCATGACAAATGAGGGATTTGACCTTGCTTGGAATAGATTATTAAAGCGATATGACAATAAAAGGGAACAATTAAATGCACAACTTAGGATTCTTTTTGACCTCCCAAACGTTTCTGTTGATTCAGTTTGAATTAAATATTGTTGTTGGGACCCAATCATGGTTTTTATATGCCAAATAAAACTTACCCGAATATTTGTCGAGGAATTCGAAAATACACTTGAGGACTGTGCAGAGATACCAAATAAGACGCAATTTGATCATTTTTTGACGAAAAATTTTAAAACTCTGCTGTCCAGCGTAAAAATAAAAGCAACAAAATTACCAAGTGTTTAACCTCAATCCGAAAACAAACCCTCAAATAGGAGAAAAAAGTCCATTCATTGCAAATAAATACCTCACTAATCAATAATAGGTCAAAGCAGAAATATCGCTCACAACCAAACAGGGGCACGCAAAATAATGCTACAACTGCCTCGGTGTTAATCATAGCGTCAAGGATTGCAAAAGTAAATATAGTTGTAGGGTCTGTCACCAAAAACATAACACGATGTTACACATGGGGACAGATTCTTATTTTACAGCTTCAGCTCATGAAATCAATACGATGCAGCCGAGCGCAAGCGCCGCAGTTCACTTCAAATTCACATTTTGTAATTCCCACAACGACAACCTTGACCTTACAAACGAAACCCCAAAACAACGAGGAAACTTTACTGTTCACTGCAATCGTAGAAATCGAAACAAAAGGCGAACGATTCCAGGCAAGAGCTATCATCAACCCTGGATCACAAACAACATTTATCAGGCATGTCACAGACTTCAATTTCACTTTCAACGCAAATTGCATCTCCAGAAGTAAATGGTATTTTTGCATATTTAGACTAAATATAAAAGATAAACATAATAAATTATAAGTTATGAATGCTGTTTTTAATAATTTCACTTAAAAAATTTTTTGTTAGAGAGCATATTTAAAGTTTTAACACATATTTCGCATAAAATTATTATGATTTCGATGTACAATTTCGTAACGTTTTACTTTTGCCATTCACCACAAAAAATTGTTTTTGTGGTGAATTCGTATTCCAACTGGTAAATTTTGATATAAGTAGCCATTTTTAGTTAAAAAAGAGAAGATCGCCGATCAAAATTTAAAATTTTAATTTTTCAGAAAAAATTAAGGTTTACTAACTAATAAGAAAAATGTTGAATTTACCAACAAAAAGCGTTTTAAATGTAAATTTTTTTCAAGTGAAATAGTTAGCGACACTTTAGGGAATACATACCAAGCACTATTGAAAAACTTTTATGAGTTTAAGCTGCTCTAAATACCAATTCCACTTTGGTTTTTGAAAGTGGATTGAAAACGATTTTTTTTTTCGTTTTACGTTTTCTGGAGAAACTTTTAACGTTTTAAATACCACTATAAAGCCTATAGCATAATCGATACTTACCAGAACGTTTTATTTTCAATACAAAATTATCTGTAGCACCCTAAACTGCAAATTCAGAAGGAAAAAAATTGTTTTCGATCACTTTAGGAAAAAAATTGCGGAAGTGAAATTGCGAAATCAAATTAATTCCGAAAAAAAACCTGTGACATGCCTGTATATCTGAAAAATTAAAAAACAGGTTAAAGCTACCCTCAACACGAAACCCAATTCAGTTCAGTGGTATGACTGACGGTTCGGGTACATCTATCAAAGCCTGTTTGTTTAATCTTTGCTCTAGAATTGACCATAATTTCAAGTTAGAGGTCTGGGCACAAGTGGTAAAAGACATGTCGCTACTTTTACCAAACCAAACGTTGTATCTAGCAAATCTAAGTGAGGCTACAGAATTAGAGCTTCCAGACCCTCATTTATATCAGTGTCGTCCTGCCGACTTAGTAATCGGCCTCGATATAGTCCCACATTTTGCCGCAAATACCTATGCGCCTTGTTGGATCGTTTTTGGCGCAAAAAACAGTATTTGGCTGGGTAGTGGGGGGACCATCAAATACACCAAATCATAGAGAAAAATGCTGCTTCACCACTCAATACTACGTCCCTTGACCAAATCCTCACACGCTTTTGGGAGGTGGAGGAAACCCCAAAAAATATTTTGAGGTCAGATGAGGACACATTTTGTGAAACCAACTTCCAATCTACAACTCGTAGAATCGAAAATGGAAGATACCTTGTGACCCTGCCCTTTAAAAATGATAAAGAGTTAGGGAATTCAAGAAATATCGCCATGGCCCAATTTCTAAGACTGGAACGGATTCTAAATCAAAAACCTGACATTAAAAAACAATATGATCAGGTAATTTTAGAATACTTTGAGCTGGGACATATGAAAAAAGTTTCTCCCCTGATATAAATAGTACTCCAAATTATTACCTGCCGCATCACGCAGTAATAAAACCTGATAGCCTAACCACAAAACTTAGAGTAGTTTTCAACGCCTCCAGTCCGTCTTCAAATAAGAGAAGTTTGAACAACATTTTACATCCAGGACCCATACTTCAACAGGACTTAGTGCTCCAAATACTGAAGTGGAGATTCTTCCGATTTGTCTTCATTGCCGACATCACAAAAATGTATCGGAAAATACTAATTGACCCAACTCAAACTAAATATCAAAGGATATTATTTCGAAAATCTCCAAATGACCCTATTGAAGATTTTGAACTCCTAACAGTGACGTTTGGAGTTAATGGTGCCCCGTTCCTGGATGGCTAGCCACAATCATTGTAGCTGCAAAAATAATTATGCAACAAATCTGGTTAGATAAAATCGACTGGGATGATATCTTAAAAACTCTTCCCTGTATGAAATGGGAAATATTCGTACAAAATTGCCATACAATTAATACGCTGAAGATACCGCGTTGGATTCACTATAGCCCCTCTTGTAACGTGGAGATCCACGGATTTTGCGACGCCTCAGAAAAAGCCTATTCTGCAACATTATACATCAGAATTCAACTCGAACACCATTCGGTTCGCACTTTTCTTTTGGCTGCCAAGACCCTTGTTGCCCCTATCAAAAAAGTATCTTTACCCCGTTTAGAGCTACGTGGAGCCCTATTGTTAGCAAATTTAACCTCTGGAATTCTACCAAATCTTCAGGTACAAAATTTAAAGACCTTTTTTTGGTTAAAGAAACCGCCTTGTTCGTGGAATACATTTGTGGAAAATCGAGTTTCTGAAATATCGAAAAAAGTTGGAACTCAAAATTGGCAACATGTCGAATCCAAAGAAAATCCAGCAGATATCGCCAGCCGCGGGTGTACACCAAAAGAATTGGAAACCCATAACTTATGGTGGTTTGGACCTTCCTGGTTTAAATTACAAAAAAATCAGTGGCCATCCCAAGTGCTCCGAAAGATACAAAAGTTGAACCAAAACCTATAAAAAATTTTAATAAACACCGTTTATGAAGATCCACTGATCGCCTTATAATTTTGACTCGGAAGCATTGTTTTCCCGATGATTACCAAAAGTTATCACAAAAAGTCAAAATTTCACCCAGCAGCAGCCTGTTGACCTTAATTCCGTTCATAGATGGCCAAGGTATTATTCGAGCAAATGGGCGTCTTGTTCAATCGCCAGCCCTAACATACAACGAACGTCATCCAATTTTGCTGCCTCATGACTCGAAATTCACCCGATTGATTACCGAATTTACCCATAAAATTACGTTACATGGTGGAACTTAACTCATGATTCGAGTTCTACGAACTGAATTTTGGATATTTAAATTGAGGCCCCTAGTCAAAAGTGTGATACACAATTGCAAAACTTGTGCCTTATAAAGGGTTCTTCAATAAGAGCGCTACAAAAGTTTTTTTTAAATAAAACAAAAACGGTTTTGGATATCAATGAAATTCTTTATTTCTGTGAAAGTACGTTCGATGCCATTATGTATGGAAATCGATCTCTTTTGCATAGCCACCACGGGCACGCTTGCAGAAAGAAGTCCAGACGCTGAACCCAATTTTCGACGGGTTTCAAGCATAAATCGGCCGATATTCGTAGCCCCACAGGAAATAGTCCAACGGCGTCAAATCGCACGACCGAGGCGGCCAATCGACTGGACCATTTCGTGAGATAACACGTTCTCCAAACTTGGTTTGCAATAAATTGATTGTGACATTCGCTGTATGGCTTGTGGCGCCGTCCTGTTTTCAACCACATGTCCTCCAAGTCCATATCATCCAATTGGGGCCAAAAATATTCGGTTATCATTGAACGGTAGCAATTCCCATTCACAGTAAAGTGCCGGTCTTGATCATCACGGAAGAAGTACGGCCCAATGACGCCGCCGGCCCATAAACCGCACCAAACCGTAATTTTTTCGGGATGCAATGATGACTCATGGAGTACGTGTGGATTTGCACGTTTCATTGGAAGACGTGGATGCCCCGCTCTAGTCTATTCTGACAATGGAACAAATTTCGTTGGTGCAGCAGAACTTATTAAAAAAGACCGCCTAGAGTTTATCAAAAATCTGCAAACCCAGGTGACTCATCATTATAGCCATCAAAGTCTTAACTGGAAATTTATTCCTCCCGGTGCCCCTCACATGGGCGGACTTTGGGAGGCAGGTGTAAAATCTTTTAAGACCCATTTAATAAAAATTATTCCCAATATGAAATTCACTTTTGAAGAGCTGTCTACAATTTTGACTGGAATAGAGTCCTGTTTAGACTCTAGACCTTTAAGTCCTGCTAGCGATGACCCTAATGACATATCTCCATTGACCCCTAGACACTTTCTCATTGGCGCTCCATTAATGACCCCAGCTGAACCTGATTTATGCAATGAAAATCTGCCGTTAATCACCGCTGGAAACGCCTCAAAGTCATCTATCAATCATTTTGCCAAAGATGACTGAACTCCATCGCAGATATAAATGTAAAAATCAACGAGAAAATGTTAAAGTCAATGATCTGGCCGTCATAAAGAAAATAATCTTCCACCTAACGAATGGAAATTAGGCCGTATTGTTAAAACCTACCTAGGAACCGATAACAACAATCGAGTAGTTGACGTACGGACCGCTACGGAAATATATACTAGACCTATTACAAAAATAGTTGTGTTATACACAAACTAACATGACCTTCTTCGAAACCTTCATGACGCAAATCTTATTCTCTCATGCTTATTAATATGGCTTATGTGAAAACTAGAATTAGAATTGGTTTTCGATGTGTATTCTACCATAAGAGATGATACTATCGAGCTAGAAATGGTTAATGGTGGTTATGTGCAACAAACTTGATTAGAAGTCTCACCTAATCATGGGGGCGGGTGTGATGAAAATCGAAAACGAAAACGAACAGTTTTTCAATCTAGAATAATTAGTTTCGCGGAAATCAAATTCACTTCAAATTATTATTAATCGTTTTATTCGACTACGGACATCTAAATTAGGATATAAAAAATAATTGGTATTGTACAGATCGAAAAATATTAACCATCGAAAATCAGATCGTTTTCGATATTCATCACATGCCTCCCTGTACCACAACGTTACAGGTCAATCTCATTTTTATCTCTCTTATACACTCATAAAAAAGAGTTAGTAGAAAAGTCTGTTAAATGCGTTCTAATTCAGTTTTACTAACATTTCGTGTTGTTTTCGTTTAAATCCGTTGTTTAGCTAAAGTTGTTAGTTTGTGAGGAACAAAGTCGCCCCTCGTTTTGTACCACACAATTATATTAAATATAATTATATATATATTTGTTCCTTTTACTCCTGCAAGGAGCATAGGGTTTAAGTTTATTCTAAATCAATCGTTTAATATACATTTGAATACGAGTTGTCCGTTAATATTTGAATTTGTTAAGCCATCTACAAGATCATAGTACATATTACTAATAACTAGGGCAAGGAATTTCATGCAAATGCATGTTTTTTCTCGATAGTCCAAAACTAATATGGACTAAATATTTATCCGAATCATTAAATTTATAACAAAATGGCATCGATTTGTAGTTTCATATTTTTGCATATTTTGTCATAAATGCATGTTTTTGTATATTTTGACTTTAAATGCATATTTGGTGCCTTTTTAATGTATATTTTGTGCTTTTTAATGCATATTTGTGCATATTTTTCATTTTTAGGAGCATTTTTTATTTTGTAAAAAAATATAAAAAATTGATACGTTTTCATATTTTGATTCAATCAAAATAAACATTCTTAAAACCTTATTGACCTATGGGAAATCTTCGAGTTCTGTGTCTGTTTGCGAAATAACTAACTTAAATACATTTTTAAGTTTTAGAGTGCATTATTTTTGCAAAAATAATAGTTTTTAGTGCATATTTCTTATATTTTTAATGCATATTTTTCTTTTTTAACCGCATATTTTAGGCGCATATTTTCCATTTTTAAGTGCATGAAAGTCCTTGCCCTACTAATAACATACGGTGTGAAGACAAACAACTGGTTGTTTGTATGTCATAGCGACAAACGAATGTATGTATGTTCGTATGTGGTGTATCATTGTAGCTTAGAATTTTGTATAAAAGGAGAACAAACACAGAAAATTAGTGAGTCGGGCTGTGGCTTGCAATCGAGTAAGTCAACGCGCATAAGAAAATTGTAGGAACTGGAGGAGTTTGCTTTTTTTACCATTTTCTTATACCATCCCGTGCTTATTTAGTAGTGAGAACTGGAGGAGTTTGCTTTTCTTGCTACTACCTTTTTTTTGTAGTTTAGTCTGTCCCGTAGTAGTGAGAACTGGAGGAGTTTGCTTTTCTTACTACTACCTTAATTTAGTCTGTCCCGTAGTAATGAGAACTGGAGGAGTTTGCTTTTCTTATTACTACCTTATTTTTGTAGTTTAGTCTGTCCCGTAGTAGTGAGAACTGGAGGAGTTTGCTTTTCTTACTACTACCTTAATTTTGTAGTTTAGTCTGTCCCGCAGTAGTGAGAACTGGAGGAGTTTGATTTTCTTACTACTACCCTAATTTTGTAGTTTAGTCTGTCCCGTAGTAGTGAGAACTGGAGGAGTTTGCTTTCTTCCCCCTTTTCATCCCCGTAATAGTCTGAGCTGTGCATTTAACCCCCTTGCCACTAGTTTTAGACTTTAAGCCGTCCCGTAATAATCGAACTCTACCCGAAAGATAAGCATATCAGTGTATTGTATCGTTGCGATCGTCGTTAGCCGTGTTTTGTGATAAAACCCGGAAATTTTGTAATCGTCTATTATAATAAGAGAATATTTTAAATAACAGTTTAAATTTAACGCAATTAAATTTGTTTTAGAATAAGATTATTTTGCTTGAATAAAGTACACTTATTGTTTTGAAGTGAAAAAAATTAAATTTGTGTGTTTTCCTTTGGTCTCTGGATCAAATAAATTATTCTGTAACGGACCTTGGACTCGACTGAGCATATCCCGGCAACCGGTGGAAAAACACGTCGTTACAGTGGCGCACGAGCAGGGACCAAGGAAAACTTGAAATATAAACTCAAGCAAGAAAATTTTGAAAAAAATAATAGAAGGAAAACTTAAATTGTGATGTGAAAAGAAATTAAATATAATATTATATTATATAGAAAAAAAACAATATATACAAGTTCTGTCATTGGAAAAAAAATTTTTTTGAATGTGTTTCAATTCAATGAAAAGTGACATTAAAGAAGAATTGATAAAGTGGAAAGACCATTGGTATGAAAAAAGCCCCCAAGCTAATTGTTTACAAATTTTTTTTTATTAAAGTGACAAAAAAAGAGGGAAACAATATAATAACCGTGAAAACGTTTTCACTGAAACTCTAAATCAGAAAAAAATATATAAACAATAATTTTTTTTGTATCGGAATAATAACTTTAAATTAACCATAAGTGTTTGTTTTATATATTTTGAGAAGAAAATTCATTCGTGCTCGTGAATAAAGCTACCGCTATTGATATTTTCAGCTTTACTAAGCTGAAAATATCAATAAACCTGCAGCGCGAAAAATCTTGAAACTTTTAAAAGAAAATTCAATTTCCGAAATAGAAAATTAAATTATGAGTGCGTTGCGTGTATCCTGGGCTTATTCTCTACGTAAAGAAGAGTTGCTGGCCTATTGTATCGAATTTCAACTTAAACCAGCAAATAACGTTGATGAATTAAGGAAACAAATGGCACAATTCATTGGCGGCGAACATCCAGCAGAACGCACGAAGCGATTGTTGGAGTTACAGGAAAGATATGAAAATCCAACCACCTTACCAAAAATTACCATCAATAGTGACCGAAGCCCCTTGAATACCGAATCCAGCGGAAACCCAATAGCATCAGGTTCGGGGAAAACAGAAATTCAGTTGTTAAGTATAATGGATGTGGTACGTAAATGGGGTATAATATATGACGGGAAGGGATCCACTATTATTTCTCGAACGTGTTGAAGAACTGGCAAATATGAAACATATTGATAAGGAGCAATTCCATATGAAAACGATCAAAATTGGCAAATTTTTGGACGACCCCTCTCCGATTTTAAAATAAATAGTCTCAATCGATTGCCCAGCAAAAAATAATGTACCTACATATTTTTTTTTTTTTTATAGTGACTGGTTTAGTGGTGGTGTACACCACTGTCATGTGACAAAATTGAAAAATTCTTCATAAGGGACCTCATTGAAAGTTGTTTTAAAAAAAACTACTAAAGCGATCGCAACGAGTGATAGCTCGTTGGAAAGGTATTGAATCAGGCTTTAATTGAAAAATAAAATTTTCCTAATTTTTATCAGAAATTTACCTTTTTTTCCATGAAAATTAAATTTTCCGATTTTCCACAGAAGCTCCTAAATTTTCCGGCTAATTTTTTTTTTGGATTCCTCATAATTTTTGCTTTAAGAATCAGCAATAAAAAAATGGGCCCCGACTCCTTGTTTGGACAGGAGAGGAGCATTTAAGAGACCACCTTGTTCTCATTGTTTTTATATTTTTTATAATTGAATTATTTGTAATTATTTAACATTATTTTATTTTATTATTAAAAATACATTTTAAAAATTATTTTACAGTTAAAAATACATTTATGAAGAAAAAATCAATTTTTTTTAAGAGCCCCAAGTTGAGTGTTTAGTGAATATGGTCTGCCTGCCTTCACAAGATCGGCCATAAATCCATGGATAATAGCAGCAGTGGCATGTAATGGCACACCAAACCCGACTGAGGCTACAGGTCATAAAATGTTTTGTAAATTTTTTTAATTACCAGGTAATAAATATTTCGCCTAAAATGACACGTGCAGAAACAAGTCATAAAACACGGATTTTCCATAAATATGGCGAAATATTTATTACCTGGTAATTTAAAAAATTTACAAAACATTTTATGACCTGTGGTCGGCTTATTGGCAGTAACCAATTAAGTCCCTCTTTAAAAAACATTTTATGACCAGTAGTTCACGCAAATTTTCCTATTAAAGAAAAGCAAATATCGCTTATTTTTTTTTTACCTATTTTTTACCAAAAAATAAATATAAATACTTCACACACTCTGAGTCAAATTTTAGTTGAATACTAAACGTGAAAGTGTTAAAGTGTTTTTTTGTAAAGTAAAGAGTGAAGCTGTAAAGACAATTTAAAGTAAAATGAATAAATTTTGCTGCAATCCGTTTAACAAGAGTGGACATCGTTCGAAAAAGATAAAAGTATTAAAATTAACTGGTGTTTCGAAGCGATACATGAATGAATTAAATATACAATACGGTGAAGAAGCAGAATTCATTTGCCCCAAGTGTAAAATCGATTTGTCTCAACAAGCAAATGCATTGAAACAAATGCAACCACAATCCGAGAGTGAAATGACAATTGAACAAAATGTTTCATCTGATAGTGAGGCAGACATTCCGATGGTCAATATGTCTTTGAGTACTTTGAATGAGGCTATTACCACTTTAGGTGAATCGCCTATTACAAAAAGAAAGTTGCGAAGTGAAAAATACAGGAAAGAGAAAAAAGGCAAGGTTATGAGTGCAATCGCGACAATATTTGATGAAGGCTCTGATAACGAATGCAGTCAAGCAGATGACGTTGATGACGGCAACCAAATGATTGAGCAGTTGAAAAGAAAATTCAATTTAGCGACCACTTTTCCGGAGAAATATCTCATTTTATCTGTGCTGCCTCAATCATGGTCTATACGCAAGATTTCTGAACAGTTTCAAACATCTTTTTACATCGCGAGAAGAAGCAAAGAATTAGTTCGACAGAAGGGCATATTGGCGACTCCCACCAAGAAATTTGGCTCAAGGACCCTCAGCGAAGCAACGGTGAAATTGATTCAAGATTTTTACTGCAATGATGACAACAGCCGCGCCTGCCCAGGTACACGTGACTATGTTATCACACGTGAAGATGGAGAAAAAGTACACAAGCAGCGCAGATTATTATTATGTAATCTATCCGAAGCATACCATCAGTTCAAAGAGAAATACCCAGCAGAAAAAGTGGGATTTTCTAAGTTTGCCATCCTACGACCAAAAGAATGCGTGCTGGCATTAGACAGGCACGGAACGCATTCAGTCTGCGTTTGCATGTTTCATCAAAACATCAAATTAATGTTCTTTCCATGCAAGAAATTGAAAGTATTTCACGGTGAAATTGAAACATATAGGGACCTCCTGTCGAAGTCGTTGTGCGCATACCCCACGGAAAATTGTCATCTGTCCAAATCCGACAATTGTCCGAAGATTGACGAGCTAGAGCAATATTTGGCGGAAAAGTTTGAACAGCTGTTAATTCAGGAGGTGCATTTCAAACAGTGGATAATTAGCAGCGGCAGATGTTCCCTTGAGACCGTGGTAAAGCAGATTCCGGAATTCATCGAAGAATTCGGATTCAAGTTGAATGAACTGAAGGCGCACCATTTCATATCCGAGATGCAATCGAAATTTCTAAAGGAAAGTAAGGAGAAATTAGCCCAAAATGAATTCATTGTGATAAGCGACTTTGCCGAGAATTACACTTTTCTCGTTCAGGATGAAATTCAGGCTTATCACTGGGCAAACGACCAGTGCACGGTGCATCCTTTTTGCATTTATTTCAAAAACGAAGATAACGAACTACAGACCGTAAGCCTTGTTGTTGTCGCGGAGAGTTTAGCTCATAATTATGTGTCCGTTTATTTATTTCAAATAAAACTGTTTGAATTCTTAAGATCAAAATTCGATGCAATCGACAAAGTAACGTTTTTCTCAGATGGCGCGGCTTCTCAGTACAAGAATAAAAAAAATTTTTACAATCTTTGCATAATTGAAGAAGAACAAAACTGCAAGGTCGAGTGGCACATTTTTGCGACGTCCCACGGTAAGGGCCCATGCGATGCTTTAGGGAGAACCCTAAAACGCATGGCGACTAAGGCAAGTTTGCAAAGGCCATATACTGACCAGATCTTAAATGTACAACATTTGTTTTCGTGGATTCAAAGCAAGGAAATTGCCATTAACACAGTTTTATGCACTCAAAAAGAACACGATGCCATGGAGCGACGAATTCAAAACAGATATAATAATGTCAAAACTATAACTGGAACGCAAAAGTTTCATTGCTTCATACCAAATATTTCTGATATGTCAATTAATGTAAAGCGGTACTCTTCGTCTGCCGACGTGCTAAATTTAAAGTTACTTTAATTTTATAATGATGCCAAGACAATTGAAATTTTTAATAAATATTGTAATTAAGTATAAGCAGCAAAATAAGAAAGATTTTTTCTTCATAAATGTATTTTTAACTGTAAAATAATTTTTAAAATGTATTTTTAATAATAAAATAAAACAATGTTAAATAATTACAAATAATTCAATTATAAAAAATATAAAAACAATGAGAACAAGGTGGTCTCTTAAATGCTCCTCTCCTGTCCAAACAAGGAGTCGGGGCCCATTTTTTTATTGCTGATTCTTAAAGCAAAAATTATGAGGAATCCAAAAAAAAAAAATTAGCCGGAAAATTTAGGAGCTTCTGTGGAAAATCGGAAAATTTAATTTTCATGGGAAAATTTAATTTTCATGGGAAAATTTAATTTTCATGGGAAAATTTAATTTTCATGGGAAAAAAAGGTAAATTTCTGAGAAAAATTAGGAATTAAAGCCTGATTCAATACCTTTCCAACGAGCTATCACTCGTTGCGATCGCTTTAGTAGTTTTTTTTTAAAACAACTTTCAATGAGGTCCCTTATGAAGAATTCTTCAATTTTGTCACATGACAGTGGTGTACACCACTACTAAACCAGTCACTATAAAAAAAAAAAAAAATATGTAGGTACATTATTTTTTGCTGGGCAATCGATTGAGACTATTTATTTTAGAATCGGAGAGGGGTCGTCCAAAAGGTGATCGCTTTCATATGGAATTGCTCTAAGGACTTGTTGCCATGCACCATGCCGGAAATTTGTAAGGACCGGGCTTTGAGCTGGTTCCGGAGCAATAATAAATATTGGGTAACATGGGAATCTTTTAAAAATGATTTTATAAAATTCTTCCTTCCAGCCAGATATTTTGAAAAGCTAGAGGATGAGATTAGAAGAAGATGCCAACGACAGCGAGAACCATTTAAAGACTACGTGTTGGCCCTGCAAAATTTAATGCGTCATACCAAGATGACTGAAGATCAAAAGCTAGAGCGGATTTTTCGAAATGCTCACCCAAATTACCTCTAGTATATTCATCGAAGAGACTTCAATAATCTGGAGGAGCTGCTCGTACTGGCAGATGATTTCGAGAGCATTCCCAACACTAATAACCCCCAAAACAACCGTAATGAACAACACCGGATGATGGTAAATCGAGTTCAAACCGGCTACAAGGAAGCTCAGGATAGAAATTATGTCCACGACCCCCCTACCCAACGATTCCCGCCAACTGAATTGACCAATTTATGGTGTGATGATAGCCGAATCAGCTCAAATGTAAAGATTGGGGATGCTGTCACTATTGCAACCACTGACACAGGTGCCACCAGTAATTACATCAGCAACCAACTGGCGGAAACGATCTATGCCGCTTACCCAAGAATCCCACAGGAACTTGGAGTCGCCATGGCAGACAATTCAACCACGATAATCAGGAGTGCGATCGAGCTTGGTGTAAAAATCGGCGACCAAGTGAAGACTGCAGTGTTCCTTATAATGCCAGATGCCCTAGAGGAAATGATAATCGGGTTGAATTTGCTGCGTCTTTTCAAAACCAGAATACACCTTGGAAATTTGGCACTACGCCTGGATGAAATTGTCCCGCCAGCCACTTTAAAGTGCATGGTTACTCGTGAGAAGGTGTTTAATGCGATACCTATATCATCGATGTCGCCTAGGTCTATGAATCAAGGCGAAAACCAGGATGCGCCTGCTCCGGTAAGTTTATTAAATCCAATAACTGACGGAATAATCCCAACGGACATGAACTGTGTTGACCACGAATATATGAATAATTTTCTCGAGAAAGAATTAAAGAAGTTTCAGGATATACACGGTCCAACCGATCTTACTGAACATCGAATAGTGATGAGGGATGACCGCCTCATAAAAATTCGATATGCGAACCGCAATCCGGCAATGCAGAAAATATTGATATCGAAATCAACAAACTTCTGGCGAAAGGATGCGCATATAGTTTCCCAATCACCCTTGCTAAAAAGAAAAATGGCTCCTGGAGACTGTGCATGGATTTCCGACAACTAAATAATCGTTCGGTGCCTGATGCTTATCCTCTACCACGAATTAATCATAGTTTGGATCGATTACGAGAAGCCCGGTTTATCAGTTGTATGGACCTCGAAAATGGTTATTGGCAGATTCCAATGGCCAAAGATAGCAGAAAATTCACTGTGTTCACGGTACCCGGTCGGGGCCTGTACCAATGGAAGGTTATGCCGTTTGGACTCCATTCTGCGCCGGCAACATTTCAACGTACACTTGATAGAATAATCGGTCCAAACATGGAACCGCACGCTTTTGCCTATCTAGACGACATTATTACCAGCCGAACCTTAGAAGAGCACAAGAGCCATTTGAAGGACGTTTCCCAGCGTCTTCGGCGAGCTAAATTGAGGGTTAACCCCGAAAAGTGCGAATTTTTCAGGCAGGAAATTAAATACCTTGGACACGTCGTGTGTGGAGAAGAAATTAGGACCGACCCGGATAAGGTCGCGGCAATTACACAGATGAAACCCCCGACAAATATTAGAGAGGTGCGCAGATTTGGGATTTGTGCCCTCTTTCTGTCATCATTTTCATAATCGGTCATCTTTTGTCATCTTTATTTTTAAAAGCATGATTAATATTTTTATATTGATCTTAGAGTATGAACAGTACAACAAATTTTATTTCACGCCTATGCGAGCACCGCTTTTTTTGTCAAATCATATGAAAAGTGTCGTGCTGTGCTTGTTCTGTTCATACTCTTACTGAATTTAAGCTTTTGAAAATAAATTTTAGCACTTATTTTCTTTTCGTAAGGGGGGCATACACGATATTGCATGCAGCACAATTTGTTGGATGAAAATGCGTTTATGGTTGTTTGACGACTATTACAAAAACAAAATGCACACGTCCATCCAGAAAGTATCGTCTATAGACTCCTGTAAGCTTTATGAGTACAGGGTTGATAGATTCCAAACATTTAGTTCTATTATCTTATTTTAAAGAAAGTTTCCGAATCTGAAAAGTACAATACGAGTAAACCATAAGCTAATTACAGCTGTGTTTTCGACTTAACTACATATATCCGTTAACTCATAAAAAAGCTGAAAGTGCATAAAAACGCGTTTAAGACGAAAACTAACACATGAGTTTTCGTATGCACGTTAACTTTCAACACGGATAATTATCAACGTTGAAAACTCAACGTTTATACATTTTTACATCTAACGTAACTTATTCGCGTTATATCCTAAAAACTTTTGCTAACGTACGTTCGATTATAACGGAAAAATTATGAACATAACCTGTTTAAAATTTTTTTATACTACAATCGGTTTAATGCAGATTTGCTTTAAATACTTAACGTTGATAGGCATGAGACAAAATACAGCTTATATTAGATATTGCAATAAGAAATTTTGAACAAGTTAGTGCAATGACCATTCAGCAAGTTGGTCGACAGCAGTATCGTGTATGGGCTCCTTTAACCCTCTAACCGGCAAGCCCGCCTCCAGGCGGGGTATATTAAATTTACCAGAAATGCGCCAAAGGAGTATTTTATAGTAAGAAATTATGGGTTTTCAACAGAAAACAAAATTTATTAAATTTTTTGTGAAGAATTTTTTGGTATACAATGCACGGTTTGGAAGCGAGAAAGTGTCAAAGATAAAATTTCGTAATATTTCAAAAATTAAATATTTTAAAACAACCAAGATTTTCAAAAATCTTAAAAACATATTTAAATTGAATAAAACAATTGATAGTGATCATGAAGTAAGATTGGAGCTTAAGTTATTCAAAAAGTTCCTTACTTTGGTCCGAGGACGCACAGGATTCCATAAGGATACCTTTAAAGGACATCGCCTTAACTTCAAAACGAATGGACGGATTTTTCTGAAATTTGGTAAAACGATAATATTTGGTATAGGTAGCATAGCTTATAAGTTTGAATAATATAAATTGAAGTTCTGGTGCATTTTCGCTCAATTTCGCGTTTTTCGAAAAACGAAAATCGCTACATCCTCTTAAGTAACAGCACAAAAAATGTAATTTTTTTATTGCAATTATATCTTGGTAACAGAAGTAATTTGTGCCTAAACCTAGTGATTTTTATGCGCTAATTTTCGAGATTCACCCTTAAACCTTCTTGGCCCATATCGCCTAAAGTAGGCAACGAAAAAAAAATTTTGTAGAAGAACTTATTGTTTATTTTTCGTGAGGAACACATGGTATAAATTTCAATGCAAAAAAGCTTAGGCCGGTTAGAGGGTTAAGCTTTATGAGTACAGGGTTGATACATTGCAAACATTCAGTTTATTATCCTATTTTTTAAGTTTTTTTTTTTTATTTATTTATTTATTGATTTCCTGCACAACAAGACTAAGTCTTATAATTATAGTACAGGATTTTAAAAGTATGCGGCCCTATGCTCCTTGCAGGAGTAAAAGGAACAAATATATGTATATATATATATATATTTTAAAAGTGTACAAACATACTTTGCCAAATTAAATAAAATATTGAATAATATATATATATATATATATATATATATATATATATATATATATATAAATATTACAAATAAATATTGAATTAATAAAATAATTAAACATAAAATTATATAAAAAAAAATTACTAGTAGTATAAAAAAAATAAGTAAAAACAGTAAGTTTTTTAATAAAAATAAAAGAACAAACATTTAAAGAAAGAGAAAAAAAAATCATAATTAATTAAAATGATCAAAAAGAAAATTTTTAAAACTTATTGCGTTGCTATTTATTTGTTGGTTATGCGGAAGAGCATTCCAAAGACGTGTAGCATTTATAAAGAACTGCCATTCAGAAACAAGACATCGAAATTTGGGAAATATGATCCTTTTGCCTCTTGACGATCTTGCAAAACGTATATTTTGAAATATGTAATTCGGTTTTTTTATGTATATAACTTTTTGTAAAAATATTAGTATTCTTATCTTTAAGAGATTTTCAAATGATACATTATATAGTTTTCGAATAGGACGATACTTGATCCCGTCTTTTAAGTCCGTAAATATACCGTATAATATTGTTATATAAAACTTGGAGTTTTTTCCTACTAATAGAATCGCAATTAGAAAACAATTGGCAACCGTAAGTAAGACTTGGCACCAAATAGGTCTTTGCGAGTAATATTCTTACTTTCAGCGGCGTAAAGTACTGCACAGACCACAACGTTCTTAATTTCACATATATTTGTGCAACCAGTGCATTGATGTGATCTGACCAAGTTAAATTATTGTTAAATACTATGCCCAGATTTTTTGCCGTACGTACGATTTCAATTTTCTCATTATTTATGACAATATCATCTTCTATGAGTGGATTTGCCGTTTTCCTGTGAATCACCAAACATTTGGATTTTCGTGGATTTAAATACAGGCCATTTGCAGATGCCCAACAATATATGTTATTTAAATCATGATTAACTTTGCTAACGTTTTCTCTGATTGATCGAGCTGGACTACTGAGATACAATTGTACATCATCTGCATACATGTCGTGGCAAATCATTGGCATAAATAGAGAAAAGTAGTGGTCCTAAAATAGATCCCTGAGGTACCCCTCTTGCAAGTGTTATGGGATTGGACTTAATGCCGTTTACACATACTGATTGAATGCGGTCAGTGAGGTAAGATGATACAAGTTGTGCCGATGTTGATGAAAATTTAAAATGATCCCTTAGTTTGGTACATAATATTTGATGGTTAACTGTATCAAAAGCCTTAGAGTGATCGAGAAGCACTAAGAAGTTAATCTTGCCATCATCCAGATCACGTTTCAAGTTTTTTAGACCATCAATTTTTTGGTTTTTCCAACATCATGACAATGTTGGCCGCTTAGTGTCAACCAACCTTTTGCCGACGCTTGTAAGTTAGATACAACTGTTGTTATCATTGATCTAATTTTTTAGCTATTAGATATTACAAGTCTTGTTAGCTTAGTGTGTAGAGATCGTGGCTGACAACCTGGCGGCCTGGGTTCAATTCCCATCAGAACCATGTTTTTAAAAAAATACTAAAAACAATTTTTTTTAATTTTTTTGAAAAAATTTTTTTTTTGAAAATCTATTTTTAGACCACCGTTTTTTCAATTTTGACAACGTTGTAAAAACGTTGGCAAATTTGCGCCAACCAACGGTTGGCCGCTTTTATCAATCGGGTAACAGGACAATACTGTCAAGATTGTTAATCCCACGTTCTGCCAACGCATAACCGACCATCGCCAACGGTATGCCAACATTGTGCCGATCGTATTTTTCTGCTTGGGTAATTTTATAAAAAAAGAATATAAAAAAATAAAAAAAAGAGAAAAAAAATTGTATGTTCTTGACCGTAATCGAACCCGAGACCTTCCGACTTTACCTTATTTTAACAAAGCGTGGTAATTTTTATAAAATCAGTGCTCTGCCAGTGTTTTGTTTTTGGTACAGTTGGCAATTTCTGTCTGGGCATGTGAATCTTCTATTTCATGTAAAACACTATGTGGAACATTTCAGTGGAACATTTTAACCCTCTAACTCTTCAGCTTATCGGTCTTTTTGTCCCTTTTAAAAACGTGGCCAAAAAAGTCCCTTTAATTGAAGAGTTAGAGGGTTAAATATGTCCACAAAACTGTACATCGTAGTGTTTTATATAAGTTCGCTGAACACATCCTATACCCAAAATGGAAGATTCACATGGCTTCCTAGTGCACATATGTAAAAAAATCTATAACTTATCAGTTTTTAGGCTTTCTGTCATGGAATGGACGAAATATTAAAAAAAAAACTTATTTTGATTTTAATCTACGCTAAATTGCCTATTGTATGATGAAGAGTATACATATTTACAAGTCTCCAAAATTAAATGAGAGACATACAAAGTTTAGTTTTGACAAACAATTTTATGTTTACCGCTAAAAACACCACTAACGTCCGTGGGAGGGTTAAAAGTTTGTATAAAGAAAATGTTTGCCGTTTCATTGTGTAAACAACAGCTATGTAACTTAATCACCAGAAACTTCTAGTTTAAGAGTTATAGATGGACAAATCCATGAACGTTTTTTAGGGTAATTTTGAGGACATTAATGTAAACGTCCTGGCTGGTTTACATCGCAGAAACTCTATTACTATCCGAAAATGAGCGGGGAGCTGCAAAAATAACACTTTTGCACATATGGGTGTTCTAGTTAACAGTGACTAAACAGTGATACAATTAGAAAATTACAATTACAATACAAATTAAAACAATTAGATAAAAAACTAAAAATCATACACAAATTAAAATTATACTAAAAACTTTAGCTAAATTTTAATTAAAACTAAAAAACGGACCGTGTTTTATTTAGGCAAGCCCTAAACAGTACCTTTAGTACGATACTAACCTTAGTAAAAAATGTATTTATTGCCATAACTTTTGCAAGTGGAAACTTTTTTGCTTAAAATTTTGCAACATTATTATACTAAAATTTGGACTTTGGGGACATCTTAGAAAGCTATGCTGCCATACAAAATTTTTGAAAAATCGCGGTGTTAACGTATAGGCCGCTATAGATGAATACATTTTTTGGTTGAAATATTTTCCTTTTAATTGCTTCTTTACTAAGCCATATTATTTAATAAGGCCGATTTTGCTTTCAGCGATTCAATTGGCTAAAACCTTAAAAAACCGTAAAAATCCATCTAAAACGAGAACAGTGGTTTTAATATCAAGTTTTATGCATCAAATTTTAAGCCTAAATATGAATACAGGTCCTGTGCCTACATTTCAACACAAAAAAAAATTATTTTGATTGCATTTCAAAATTTTTGTATATAAAAAACTAAATGGAAAAACGCCAAACTTTAATCCTCCGATGACCGACAAGGTCCCTAGGTACCTTTAGGGTTTTCAGAGATGCACCATTTTTATACGGGTTGGCCGAACTAGGTGAAACTCATTGACTTTTAAATATGCGATGTTATGAACCGATTTTACTAATTGTGACACGATTCTTGTGCGTGTTTTATCATAATCAGCGGCTTGAGGACATTTTATACGTGGAGAACCTACAAGGTCCCCAAGGACCTTTTGTATGTTTTTATGTATTTTTTCCTGTTTCATTTCTATTTGTGAAATTTAGAGTGAGGGTGAGAAGAAGAAAATTAAAAGTGAATCGTCAGTGGCAATTATTTGTTCGTCAGTGTGAGTTAAAATTCACTCACGCGCCCATCTCAAATAAATACAGCTGTTACATTGTAATATTTGTTTACTTCTGTTTTTCTTTACCGGGCAGATATCACATCCGTTGAACGAAGGTGCCCTACCACCATTGGAATGCCCTAATAATCGGATAGACATCGCAAGACTGATTTTACACAGGTTTGTTTGTCTTGAGCCTGTCTGTCTTGAACATTTCTCCACCTTGAACAAATGCAATATGTGCAATGTTTCTGCATATGTGTAGGCCCAAGAGCCACCGGAGCAGCACCAGCAATATAATTACCATGTATTTTTATTTATTTCATCTTATATTTATACATATTTTATTTTTTGTCTTATATTCGCTGAATTTAATTACCTTATCTCAATTATTTACTTTAAGGGGGTAACTACTGTAACAACATCATTTTAAAGGGCATATTTAAACGGTTGTCAAAAATTCAATTAACAATAATTTTATTATTTTATTTTTTTTTATTTAAAAGTCATATAATTTTAGTATTCTCAAAAAATATTACTTTTAAATTTCCCCAGCCAAAATCGCCAGGGTTGCCACTTCATTACAGGCCTTTTACTGGCCTGTGCAGACTTCATTATTTATCGGAAAATAAAAACGTAAAGTGATTCTTAATAGCAGATAAATTCCCTAGTCCTTATCGATTTTAAGTACAGATGTAATTTTTGTAAATTTGATAAAGTGGGGAAATGCACATCGAAAATACGTACACTTATCATAGAGTATTCTTATTTAAGTTTGGTTAAAGCTGCACTTTAGATCTTTTTTAATAATCATCATTACAAGTTTAATTTATTAAAATATCTTATGTAGGGTGAATTGTTCTAAAATAGCCTTGGTTAAATTTTAGCATTGGTTAGAAGAAATACTTGGTTAAAATTTATATAAGTTATTCAAAAAATATGTTTGTGGTTAAGGCAAGTAGAGGTCTTAACCAGGGCCGAATAAAAAACCCCCATTACACAAAAATCATTACTTTAATAAAAGAGAAACGTGTTAGTTTTTTCCAACAGCCTTGTTTTATTGGCTAAATTTATAATTTTAATATTAAGCAAAATCTGGTTTCGAAACACTTTTGACACATTCTACAGCTCTAGACCTCAAAATTTTAAAATTTTGACGAGAGGCATTTGAAGGAATTGGAATATTAAAAAAACAAGCACTATTTTTGATGCAAAATGTTTCTTAAAATTATAATATCCCAATGATGAAGAAATTTTTTACCTTCAAAACAAATTATACTAAATGATCTCAATATTTTTAGGCTGCGTGCGGGCTGGATAAATTGAACCTAAGCTTTTAAAAATGTATTACTAATCACACAACCTTAAATGCGAATTTTCACAAAACTGTAACTCCTAACGTGTTAAATACTTATTTACTGTCTCAAAACTTCAAATAAAATTTAAAGAATTTTTAAAAATTCTCTATGATGCAATTTTCTAAATTTTGTTACTAACATTTATATCAAAATTTTTTGCTTTAGTTTAAATTTATCCTGCTCGCACTCCCCACAAATGCATACATATTATAATTTTATTATTTAATATTTCTAAAAAATTCATTAGTAAAATTCATCTTCAATTGCTACCGAACGGCTTTGCTGATTTTTGATTTGGTCCTGTGAGTTATACATGTACGCTACTTCTCGAGCTGAAGTTGCAATTTCCGGTGTTTTATCATCTCGTATCCTTATAAATCGTGGAAATCGTAGTGAAATTCCCTTTTCGGGGTCAACTATACCAATGGCAGCCTTGTGAATAGGACTTATTGATAGATCAGCGCATTTTACCTCCCAGACTTGAACGGGTTCAAACCAGTCGTCCGGCTCTAAAGTGCTATCGCAACAAATATACGATTTTTTCGATGAAACAACATGATTCTTAAAGAATTCAGCGTGTGTTTGTAATGCTTCATCAGTAAATCCTATAAAAAAAAAATAGGATTAGTAAACAAATTTAGTTTCAAGCAAAATAAAATAATCGAAATTAGGAAGCAATGGACAAAAGTAAAAATTAAACCCTACATTATGGATGGAGTTATATTATATACTAGTGAGTTTGAATTATGTTTAGGGGAGGAGAATTTTTAAGCCAATGATAAGCACCTGCTACAGATTTTTACCTTTTATCCTAACGGAATACAATTAAATCTTTCGTTAGTTAGATTGTTTTCGTCGATTTCTCCAAAGAAGACATTACTACCTATTCTAAAATCCAATTCCGCAAAAAATAAAAGGAATTCCAATATTTTCGTGTTCTCGAATTCACCTTCACTAGTTAGTGTGGTTAGTAGGCGAAAGTAATCAAATACAATAGTCTGTATTTGCGAAACAAATAATTGAATAGGAACAACATAGATCCCAGTGTAAAAAGAGATGCCGAAGCAGTAGAAAAAGCACTACAATTGATGATCTAGATGTACTTCTTTTTTAACATAAACACTAATGATTTTAACATTAAGTTGTCATAGGAGAGGAGTACTGCGACTTTAACATTTTTTCAGTACTTTTTGAACGAGTGCAAAGGAAGCTCTTTTTCACCAATTAAAAGTTAAAAAAAATTATTAAAAAAAAATTAATATATTTTTTTTATTTTACAAAAGCTTTTTTATTGCCGCCACCGGGTATCGAACTTGCGACCTCACGATTGCTAGTCGCTGAGCTCTACCTTTCTTTGTTATGAAAGTTGACTGGCATAAAAACACCACTTTGTTAATGCGAGATATTGTTCATTATTCTCTTCAATAAAAGTACTTATTAAACAAAGGTCCAATCCAGGTACATAAAAATCAGGTTCTCACTATTTTTTTTATATATGTGACCTTCTCTGAGAAAAGGGACATAGTTTCGATAAAAATGAGAAAAACATTAAAATTTTATTTTTAATTTAACTTTAAATGCGTTCTTCTCAAAACTTCATTTTCACACACTAGGTCCCTTTTCTCCTATTTTTAAAAATTTTAAAATTAAAAAAATATTGAATTTAAACAAATTAATTACCCGAGTAAAAAAAATAATATGATGTCATATGTAATGATATCTTATTTAATATAATTGGAGATATGCTATGATCCGAAAAATGGTGGATAAAATTATATAGGATAAGATCTAAATATACTGAATCTTATCCGGATTTTGACCCAATATAATATTTGGTCTATACGACGCGTTTGAAAAAACAACACTTTACTATAAAAAATAAAAATGCCCTGTTGGCTATCCGTCTCGAATATACACAAATTGCCTGCACTTGTACGTACAACCCATACGTCAATGTGGCAATATTTGTGAAAAGGTGACACGGAGGAAATAAGAAGATAAATAGAGAAAATCTGAAGTAGAATGTTTCTATATGTCTGTTTTATCACTTCTGAAATTATTCATATAGAGACAATCTGACAATAAATATATAAACAATAATACAATTTAACGGAAGATCACTGATGAAGCCTGACCATAAAAAGGCAGAAACTAGATCTAGTCTGATTTGCAAATTTAATGTGTTTATAACTTTTGAGGAAGGTTTATTCTTCTTCTTAACATCAAACCTACTAAATTAGAATTAATAAAAATACATATTAATGACAATATTAATTGTATTTGGTCTATACGACGCGTTTGAAAAAACACTTTACTATAAAAAATAAAAATGCTCTGTTGGCTATCCGTCTCCAATATACACAAATTGCCTGCACTTGTACGTACAACCCATACGTCAAAGTGGTAATATTTGTGAAAAGGTGACACGGAGGAAATAAGAAGATAAACAGAGAAAATCTGAAGTAGAATGTTTGTATATGTCTGTTTGATCACTTCTGAAATTATTCATATAGAGACAATCTGACAATAAATATATAAACAATAATACAATTTAATGGAAGATCACTGATGAAGCCTGTCCATAAAAGGGCAGAAACTAGATCTAGTCTGATTTGCAAATTTAATGTGTTTATAACTTTTGAGGAAGGTTTATTCTTCTTATTAACCTCAAATCTACTAAAATAATATCTAATTCGATGTAGAGAGACATAATTATATAACGCTTTATATTTCAGGCTCAAAACAAAAAGTAATAAAAAGTACTAAAAAATAACATCCTTAAGAAATCAAAATTTAAATAAAAGTTTAAATATTTAGAAGAAGTTGTACATTAGACCGTACCTCAAAAAAAAGTTCGCCGTACACCCTCCAATTTGAATTTGAATTTTTGCAAAGGCAATTTCAAAAAAAAAAAAATTTTTTTGCCGAACGTAGGGGTCGCCTTTTTTAATTTTTCGTTATAGCTTCGGCATTTAAAGTCGGATTTTGAAGTGTGATATATAGATTTTTTTGCCTCGAGGCAAAAAGAAAATCCACTGAAAAAAAATTAAAAAGGCGAACCCTACGTTCGGCAATCAATATATAAAAAAAATGTCTACTGGGTTTATCGAAAAACTTTCTTAGCAAAAGTTTAATAATTTTTTGCGAGCTTTAATTTTCTGACATTAGGGTGGTAGCAACTGAGATTTGGTGGGTAACTACCAGAACGGGATACTTGAGGTCAATGGTCTCCTCGAGATAAAAACATCGATGTATCATACTTTAAGATCCGACTGTAAATGCCAAATATATAACAAAAAATGTAAAATGGCCACCCCTACGTTCGGCAAAAAAAATTTTTTTTTAACCTCCTGGCAAAAATACTTCATATTGGAGGGTGTACGGCACACTTTTTTTTGCCTGTAAAGTGGTACGCTCTATTGTACATAATTGTAACCAAGCATTTTAAGCCTTCTCATATAAAATTGTATTCTACCCGTAAACTGTGTAAACCTGGTATGTGTACGAGTTTAAACCTCTAATGCTTTTTCTTCTGATTGCAATAATATTTAAACTATATATGTGACGCGCAAAATAGAAAGGGACCTAAGGATAGAAAGGGACCTAAGGTCAGGAGAGCATGGGATCGGTCTCATTCGATACTCAGATGTTGTCCACAAAAAAAAAAAAAAAAAAATTGATTTTTTTACCCTTAGGTCCCTTTCTCTATGCGCTGTCACATATGAATTTGGCATTGAAAATCTACTATGGAAGAAATATTAAAATTTTAATTTATCGCTTTATTTAGGCGATATCGCATAGTAAAGTTTGAAGACGAATCAAGAAATCCAGTAGTCAAAAAATTTCGGTTTTTGCTATAAATAACACTATCAATAAAATAAAATCACGAACTGAAAATTACTTATTTAGTCTTGTTCTTTCAGAAGTTATGGCGATTTTCGCTTTTTCAAAATTACGAAATTTGGCACAAAACATCAATAAATTTTCACGAAACTAGTTTTGCTTACTACTAGCTCTAAGTAAGTAATCTGTGTTTAATTTCAGCTAGTTTTTGAGTTAGAGAGATATTCGTAAGATGTATCTCCTGACGTTATCCTGTGAGTCCTGGAGCAAAATTTGTAACTGATTTTATAAATAGACACTCTAAGCTAGCTTCGGTATTGTCGATAACACTGTGAGACAAATGGTAGGGGTCAGTGATCGGGAAGTGTTCAAACTACCGGCGTTTCGCTGGGTCACCCCTAGGAATCGAGATATATCGATTTGACCTTTGGTGGTCTTTTTTTTGACATAACTCGAGAACCACTAGTCCGATTTTGCTCAAACAATTTTAAAAAAATTAAATTAAATTACAATTCCTTTAATCTGTTCATATAACGTTTTTCTATATACTCAACAGTTTTGCCGGTAAAAATAAATGTATGAAGAAAAAAATATTTTTTGCCTAAAATATTAAAAAAAAGTAATAAACAAAAGGTTATTGATTTTTATGGTAGCGGTAACAAACATTTATTTTTACAGGCAAAACTGTTGAGTATATAGAAAAACGTTATATAAACAGATTAAAGGAATTGTAATTTTTAATTTTTTTAAAATTGCTTGAGCAAAATCGGACTAGTGGTTCTCGAGTTATGTCAAAAAAAAGATATATCTCGATTCCTAGGGGTGACCCAGCGAAACGCCGGCACACGTATAACTTGTTTTTGACCGATATAACATTTCCCGTTGGTTTCATCCCATCCCGATTTTGACTGTCGCATAGTGGGTAATTATGTTTTCTATTGATATAATATAACTTGTTTAATAAAAAAAGTGTTATTTAGCAAAAAACTATTTAATATCTGTAGACCGCTTTTTAACGGCCTTGGGCATTAGAGTGTTAATGTCAAATTCCATACATAAAAAATATGGATTGTATATTTATACAAGGTTTATAATGAATTTTCGAGTTATAATAAGTACGTCTTTAATATTTTGAAATCATACATAAATATATCTCAAAAAAAAAACACAGAATTTTTTTACATTGCGCTATACTCAAATATATCTAATAGTGTATTTAGACTGGGCAAAAACTAGTAGTTTTTGGCCTTTTTTAGGTTTTGAGCCGAAAACTACAACATTAATTTAGTTTTTGCATACAATTTTCAAACAAACTGAAAACCAGGTTCTACCTGGTTTTTGCCAAAAACCAAGTAAAAATATCTGAAATGTGCATTTTTGATACACCCAGTATCATTTATAATTAATTTTCGATACACCCTGTTACAACGAATATATAAGTAAAGCAAGTGTCAAAAAATATTTTTTTAATTTTTTAAGAATATTTCTGTTTTAGTTTGAAATTGTGTGTTGTTATTAATTGATAATTGTATTAATAATTTCTTTACATTAATTTAACAATAAAGAAATAAAGAAAATAATAGTGATATGACAAAGAAAAAAGTGATATGACAAAGAAAAACTAAATAACCAGTGTAAATGACTTGGCTTTTGTAATTTAGTTTTGTACAAAAACCAGGTGGTTTTTGCTCTGTCTAAATACAGTATAAAACAACTTAAAAAAAATTTAACATTGAGCTATATAAAACTTTATATGTTTACCGATAAAGCTATTTTTAATTACCCGTGAAAAAACGATTAGATTTGATCAAGTTAGATTTGATCCAATTGTATCTATTCATATTAGAGAGTGAATAACAAAGTATAAAATTAAATATGAATTTATCTGCGATTCCGATTTTAAAAATTTTCTTATCTTAAAATATCTTTTCTCTTATATCATTTTATATGCCATATACAAATACATATACTTGATCAAATTATATCTCGTTGAAGATAAATTTGTATATTGCTTCGAACAACACTTTATAAAACTAAATGTGGCCCAATAATATTTTAGATAAAATTATTTACTATCTCGAATCGAACAAAATGTATGTACCCAGGTAGAAAAATACAAACGGCACAATGTCGACCCAGTACTGGAGACGGTAGTACATGTACTGGTAATGCGTCGGATTTTCAACTTTCACTGTACTGGCATGTTGTCGAAATGATAACACCAATAAATGCTTGGCCGTAGTTATTTCCCAACGTTGGCGCAGGCGTGGTATTTTATTTTTTTGGTATTATCCCAGTACATTTAATAACCAATATAGTAATTTGCTAGTAACTTACTGTCCTTTCAATGTACATCACAAATTTTTAATGTATTCTTTCGAAACTTCACAAGAAAAGAATGGCGATGTCTCTCTTTCATAAATAATTGTGTAATAGATCCAAAAATACATAAAATTTTTAAAATTGTTAATTTTAGTAAATTAAAACGAGTAAAAAGGTTAAAGTCGGGCATGCCGTCTGGTTAAGAGCCAACTAATGTTTGGATCCGAAATTCGAATGGATTAAAATGGGACTTGTGTCAAAATTTTCTATAAAATTATAAAAGAAGAGAAAATCGTAAATATAGCCCATATGGGCGATAGGTCCAAATATGGACCGATTCTATCTAGAATCTATTGGTTTTGTTCTCGGTACCATGTGAGTCAGCATGGTCCAATATTAAAATATCTTAATATTTGCGACCTGCAGCGTGTAACCAAGCCAATTTTGGGGGGACCCTTATATGGGCACTAGGTTTAAACATGGACCGGTGTTAACCAAAATCAATAGGCTTCGTCCTTGGGCCGAACCGACATAGGTGGGTGTACCAAATTTCATCAAAATATCTTAATATTTGCGACCTGCAGCGTATAAACAATATAATTTTGGGGGACTCTTATATGGGCACTAGGTCTAAACATGGACCGGTGTTAACCAAAATCAATAGGCTTCGTCCTTGGGCCGACATAAGTAGGTGTACCAAATTTCATCAAAATATGTTACTATTTGCTACCTGTAGAGTGCGCACAAAAATGCATGGACAGACAGACGGACGGAGGGACAGACATACGGACATCGTTAAATCGAAATAAAAAAAATTCTGAGCCGATCGGTATACTATAAGGTAAGTCTACGACCAATATTTTTTGGTGTTACAAACATCAGCACAAACTTATAATACCCTCTCCATGTAGTGGTGTAGGGTATAAAAAGCTCGTTAATTTTCAGAAAACAGTACCTACTGGCAAAGCACGTTTTAGGTAGTACCGGCATTTCGTAAAAAACAGTGCTCTCCCAGTACAATTTTTTTTGTAACGTCGGCAATTTCTACCTGGGTAGATTTAAATACAATTATTTACTTAATCCGAAGGTTTTATATAAGTAGTACTTTCCTTCGTAAATTATTAATTTGTTTTTTTCTAATAGCAACTTATTACCACTATGTGTATTTATGTTATAGAATTAAAAAGTACTAAAAAATAAAAAAAAAATTGTTGTTGTTTTTGTTTTTTCTTCGATATTTTAAATGTTTAATAACGCTCCTAGACGAGCACAAAAAATTCTCATTGAGTTTGTAATTTAACTTAACAAATATTTCCAGAAATTCTAAAAACGTCGCACAGTGCTTCATCCCCATATAGTCAATCGTCAAAATTAGAGGAGTTATCGCAGAAGAATGAAATTTGGTGTGCTGGTTTATAACATGTAAATTAAGAAAAATTCGAAGTTTCGGAAAAATCGGTGCAAGGACATGACTACCTCCAATACATCCTTTTTCACAAAAACCATATATCGACTACATTTATGATCAGAATGCACTAAAAACTTAAAATGGTTTGTAAAATAATACTTTTTAGCTCTGTGGAAAATGTTTTTCATTCGGTGCAAGGACATGACATACCTCCCATATATACTTTTTCTCAAAAACTATATTTTGGATAGATTTATGATCAGAATGGACTAAAAACTTAGAACAGTTTATAAAATTATACTTTTTAGCTCTGTGGCAAATTTCCTTTCATTCGGTGCAAGGACATGACTATCTCCCATATATCCTTTTTCTCTAAAACTATATTTTGGCCAGATTTAAGATCAGAATGCACTAGGAACTTACAATAGTTTATAAAATTGTACTTTTTATCTCTGTGGCAAATTTAGTTTTATTCGGTGCAAGGATATGACTATCTCCCGTATATCCTTTTTCTCATTCATTATCAATTTTAAGGGCGCCACAGAAGAACAGTATTATTGCTCAATTTTTACAAGTTTTTTATGGTGCAATATTATTTTATTTTAGCAAAACCTTCAATATGACACACACATGGTCAAAAATATTGGGAACTTGGTAAAATTTAGTGAAACCAATTTTTGACAAAATAATCAATTTTCATAATATGTCCTGGAAAGGAGTTGCTCCCCACACAAAACCCGAATTATAATTTTTTCAATTTATTATTTTTCTTTAATAATAACTATTATGTTACAAAAATAGTATTTGACATTTCCAAATTATGTATTTAAAAAAAAATTTGACAAATAAATAAAAAAAGCCGTTTTTTCATTTCTAATAAATTTATGGGCATTTCGGTTCTAGGTTAAAGTGGGTTAATGATATCCAGGGAAACCAAAATTCCGTATCTGAATAATTTTAAGTATATTTAATGATGAAGTTAAATAAAAAACTAGTGTTTGCAAAAATTTCGAATTTTGTGAATTTTTAATTGATAGGCTATTTTCTTTTTCAAAAATGGGCCATTTTCGGCCGCAATTCAGCAAGGGTTAAAGTTTTCTAAAAAAAAAATTAAATTCTTCAATTTTGAACCTACTAGATGAAAACTTGGCAGTGTAATGAATAAAAATCGACAAATCGTACTTTAAGGCACAGCATATACATGAAAAAAAAACAAACTTTAAATAACTTGACCTTTTGCCACCTTAATTCGAGAGGTGAATTTAAAAAAACGTTACAAACAGCCAATGACTTACAGTCGTTGTTACACATTCTACATTTTTTGCTCTCTCTTAACAGACGTGGAGTTCCAGTTCAAATTCGAAGCGACAATGGCCGAAATTTTGTTGGAATTGATAAAGAACTACGAAATGAATTTTATTTCATGGATTATAATGAGATAATTCGAACCTCATCACCATTAGGAATCAAATGGATATTTAACACACCTTCGGACCCAAGTTCTGGTGGCGTTTGGGAACGTCTAATACAGTCCGTCAAAAAGTCGCTTTCTGTATTATTGGGAAATGTCACTCCTAAGCTAGATGTATTTATGAGTTTGCTAATTGAATGTGAAAATATTGTGAACTCTAGACCACTAACACATATTCCAGTAACGCCTTATGAGCCCGAACCAATAACTCCGAACCACTTCTTATTAGGAATTGTTAATTCCACTCAAACTCCAAGCAATTTTGATCCAAAACTTAATTGTTTAAAAAAGCAGTGGCGAATTTTACAGAACTTAAAAAATGGATTTTGGATTAGATGGATAAAAGAATATCTTCCAGACCTAACAAGAAGCGTTAAATGGTGTTTACCAAGTACTTCTTTGCAAGTTGGAAGTTTAGTACTAATTTGCGATGAAAGTGCCCCAAGCTCAAAATGGCGACTTGGACGGGTGGTGGATGTGTACACAGGCAAAGATGGAATATCAAGAGCAGCTGACGTCAAAACTGGTGACGGAGTGTTCAAAAGACCTATATCAAAGCTTGCATTATTAGATGTTTCGGATTAGTGAATTTTCCATGTCAATTGTTATTTTTTATATATGTATGTTCAAATGTTTGTTGGGTTAAATTTACTTTATACATATTTCATGGATTAGTAAATTTTCCATGTCAATTCACGGGGGGCAGAATTGTTATTTTTATATATGTATGTTCAAATGTTTGTTGGGTTAAATTTACTTTATATTTGTTTGCATTTTGGTTTCCAAATTTGTTTTGAAATTTATGTTTAAATATTTTCAATTGGTTGAAAACGTTTGTGAACTTGACAGGAAAAATTGTAAGATTTTAATTTATATTTTATAAATTTATACCTATTTTCATTAAAATTGTCTTTGTAGTGAATAAACGCTTGCAATAAATTTGATGCAGTTTATTCAATAAGTCAAGTTTTCAACACTACATAAAATTGAAAAATTGGGATATGAAGAAAAAGTTAAAAATTTTAAATTTGCCTTTCGAAATTTTATTTTTTTTTTTACAGAAAATTATACATCCTAATGGACTATCCAAATCGTAAAAAAATAGCCGTTATTTTTTATATTTTTTTTAAATTTCACTAAACTTTATAAAATTTTAGGTTTTCCGCAAAAAAAGTGTTATTACTTAAAATTTTTTTTTTAAATTTTCTTGAATTTTTTTTTATTTTTATACCACATTAAAACGAAGCTTGTGTTTCAATTTTCAAGTCCTTTTATTTTTTAAAAAAACGTTATTATTTTAATTTTTGGTGGTACCTTAAAATTTAGCTTTTTTTAACTTTGTTAAAACTCAGGTAAAAGGGTTTGGAAAATGTATAAAATTTTTAAATTTGCGGTTTAAAAAAAATTTTTTATTTTTCAAATTCTATTAAAGAGCTTCAAGATGTCCTAAAATCAGAAATAAAAAAAAGACGTTCTTCCATATTTTTTTTTACTCTGCCAAACTTAAGCAACTTTGGGATTTCCAGTCAAAAAATGTCTAAAGTTTTTGATGCCACCAAATATTATTCTATAAAAAATTTTCATTTTAAAAAATAATTTCTGCTTATTGCGAATATAGTGAGTAACAAAACCACCGTGTTTCAAAGAATTATCTTTAAAAATTAATTTTTGCCAATTTTTTTTGTAAAGCAGTTAAAATTAGATTTACGTTTAACTATTTTAGCTCAAAATATTTTTGACTTTAGCGCCCTCTGTTGTTAACAAAAAGAGGAGATACTGAATTCCTCTTTCATATTTATTTATGGTATTATGTCACCAAAAATTTATAAGTCGCTAACGTTCCGCATACATTTTTTTTTTAATTTTGCCTATGGGACGTCGTGGCCCTATGTTCCGTATAGGAACTACGGGAACTTATATATATATATATATATATATATGGGACGTCGTCAAATATATTGCTTTTTTCGGATCAATTTAGATCTAAGTTTATCCCCAATTATATTACTAGATCTAATTCCATCTGCCATTTTTCGGATCAATTTAGATCTAAGTTTATCCCCAAATATATTGCTAGATCTAATTCGATCTGCCATTTTTCGGATCAAATAAGATCTAAGTTTGTCCCCAAATATATTGCTGGATCTAATACGATCTGCCATTTTTCGGATCAAATTGGATCTAAGTTTATCCGCAAAAATATTGCTAGATCTAATTCGATCCCCCATTTTTCGGATCAATTTAGATCAAAGTTTATCCCGAAATATATTGCTGGATCTAATTCGATCTGCCATTTTTCGGATCAAATTATATCTAAGTTTATCCCCGAGGAAATCATTGGACCTCCCAATTTTGAGATAAGTTGACTTAGTTTATTCCCATGTATAAAATGGGATCTAATACAATATCATTGGATACACCCAATTTTGAGATCTAATTGGATCAGCTAGATATTACAGCAGATCTTATCGAATATCAAATTGGATATGATTAGATATTGCGCGAGATCAATTTTTTTACTCGGGTATAACAGTTTATTTTTGTTATTTTTAGTATACTAATATTTAGCAAAATTTTTTGCAGATTTTACAGTACAATTTGTTATTTTCAGTTAGAAATTCTGTAAATTTAACAGTTTTAATTTTGCTGTTCTTACTTTACTAGTATTAAACAAAAAAATCTGCTAATTTCAGCAGTTTTTTCTGCATCATCATTATTAACTAATTTTTAGTAACTTTTTCTGCTATTTTTTACAGTTTTATTTCTATGAGTGAATTTGACACTTAACCCCCCAGCAAAAAAAGTCATACAAAAAAGTTATTTTAAAAGCACTCCGAATAGCATCAACTGATTGTGAAGTAGTTACAATTTAGCTTTAACACTGATTTATTTTACACGTGATGTCCCATGTTGTCAGTAGTTCAATTTAAGCATTTTGTTAGTAATTTAAAAGTAATTACATGATGTTAATAAAAGTATGGTTTTTAGATACACATTTTCATCACATCAATACGAGTACATTTTGTTTGCATTTTTAGAGTGATTTAGAAGTACTCTTTATAATATATAATATAATACATTTTTCAAAGTGATTCATTTCTGAACCTATTGTGTAACAAAAGCTTCAATTTATTATTATTTTTAGGGCAATATTAAGGAAACACTTCTTTTGCATCAAAATCAATTCGATTAAGTCAAAATTAGACAAAACCAATTTTTTTTTTAATTTTTGTTCAACAGTTTTTTAAATAAGTTTGTAACATGTTTACTTCAGTCGTTAAATTCGAAGAAGCTACGATATTGAATTAAATAAGATTAATACATTAAGACCGAATTTTGGGATGTCAGTTAAACTTGGTTTAGTTAAACCGAAAACGAAAAATAAAATAGATTTTAGAAGCAGTATTCCAGTTATAAACTGCGTTAAACTAAGTTTAAAGATAATCTACATCCTAAAAGCTGGGCCTAAAAGTTATATGTAACCCTCTGATTATTTTTTTAAAAACATTACTCATGGAATTTTCAGAATATTAAAGAGTACTAGGAAACTATTTTCTCATTTTACAACTCTACAGTAATGAGGCCATCATTATAAATTTGCTGAATCCGCAGATCTATGATTTAAATTTTAGCTTTAAATTCATTAAAGAATCCGAGAACAGTTGGAGGACAGTTTTTTCCCCAGACATATTTCGAAGTCGAATACCATGTCTTCATTTAAATTTTGCTTAAAATCAACTTTTTCATTAAACGATGCATTAAGTTCCAACGCTATAATTTGCAATCGTGATTAGTTAAATTCTTATGCAGAAGAATTTCATTTAGCAAAATTTTCTGGCATGTGATGGAAAACGATCGGTTTTGATTTCGATCGATTTAATTAAAAATCAAAACTTAAATTATGAATAGAAACGGCAAAGAGGTTTGAAATTGTTTGTAACCACTTTAGCATTTATCAAGTATATCGATTTACGTCTTCTTATCGCTATTAAATTAAAAATAATACGAAATATTCAGGACTGAAATTTCAAAAACGATCGATTTTCATCACATGCCAGTTTAACTTTAATTAAAATTTGTAACTTTAATGTACATTTTAAAGTTGACGGCAGTTATTTTTTAAATCTATTTTTAAGTTGAAGAAATAATATATTTTTTGTCGCTATATAATTATTTATTTAGCTTGATTTTACGACTTTGAAGGTGTAATAGCAATTAAAGCATATCGACATTTAAAGCAGATGACATTTATAGAACTTTTAATATATAAGCAAAGGTAAGGGACCAACCTCTGTTAACGAACCTCTTGATTGGTATGTTTTAAACGATAAAATATGTTAACATTGCAACAAATTTTATTAACATATTTCTTTGGTGCACGGTGCAAAAGCACGCGAGCGACTTCATAGAGACTTAACAATACATTTTAATTGTTAACTTTTATATATTTGCATTTAGTGAAAAGAATAATTCATATTTGGGTCATAGTCCCGAAGGGGTCAATGGGATCCAATTCTTTATTTCCTTCCCTTTTTCAATGGGAACTGTAACTGAAGTATTTTTTAAAATATGTACGAATAATTAAAAATATGTAAATAATCGTAAATTAATAAAGTACGTTAATAAAATTAACTATTTTGTTTTTTAGATATAAAAAATGGAATCTCTAACAAATTCGTAATTTACAAACAAATGCATTTACAAAGAAAAAAACAACATTATATATACATTTTTGAAAGTTGTTTTAAAGCACATACATTCGAAGCAGAAAAAGAGCACTTATCGCTTCATTGTAACCAATTTAAAAGTTGTTTGTTTTGAATAACTTACACATATTTTTGCTGGGCCTGTATACATCCTCATAGAAAACCGCCTAAAGTTTTGATGGTTTGTGTTATGCCATAAACAAAAGAGCATGTTCAAGCATGTTTTATATACCGGTAAGTAGGCCTTTGAAATACCTTTCATTTGACAGCAAAGTTTGCTATAGTTGCTTTCAATCAAATATAAAATAACCCGCTAAAACGAAAAATTGGGACATATTTGACGACGTTTCTTAACGCTTAATATGAGATTGGGCAGCTAAAGAAAAATAACTGTAATTTAAATTTTTCTCCTCTACAACATATCATTAAGATCTGCCGGTCCGCATTGGGAGTCTTTCCTTATAAATTTTTTTATAAAAGTACTTATGTTATTTCATAATAGGGAAATAATTGGCCTCGAACAACCCGAGTAAAAATAGTTATATATTGTCACATATAATGTGATTGGGCTATATCTGACAATGAATGGAGTAACATTAAGACACATATCATTATATACAACTACATCTGATATTATTTTTTCAACGAGTTTTTTGTATGGTAATTGATATAATAACATATCCCCAAATCTGACTCCATATATAACTACATAAGCCTTATAAAACTAATGAAATTATATGTAGTGATCGATATGATTATATATGATTTGATACTAAGTTTTATAACACTGTATGTGTCGTTGTACAAAAAATATATTTTAATTTTATATAACTTTCTATATAATCCCATACAAATTAATATATAGTTCAACATCAAATTTAGTTATCTGCAAATTCAGAGTTAATTACTCCATAGCCAAATAATTTTCACGTGAATTTTTTGCATGTAAAATCATATTAAAAAATGATGCGTACGATTTAGAAGACAAAAGTATTCAAATAAATTTTTATTTTATGTTTTAAAATTTGGGTTTTCAAAATTGTTAAAACCATAGACATTTCAATCTAATAGCTGGTATGCATATAAAGTATGCCTACTATCAGACAAAATTTTATAAAATCAGATATTTTTATATCGAATTAGATATAATTTGATGTCCTGGATATGGACAAATCTCGGATCAAACTTTATCAAATTATATCTAATTTGATATAATTAGACACATCTAGATGACCCATTTTTCGGATCAAGTTGTATGTCGTTGTATATGGGGATTTATCAAAAAAGATATAATTATGTATGACACCATATTAAGTTTTTTACCCGGGAAGTATAAATAATTTTTCATTGCAAAATTTAAAGTTCGAAAAAAATATTTTTACTTTTAAATTTAAATATAAAAATTAAACAAACATATCGCTAATATTTCTTTAAAATTTTTAAGCATTTAATGCATATAATACATACCGGTTCCAATTTTGCAAATACTCTGATACTCTTCGTTTTCATTATCGTAACATGCTAAGAGAAAACCGCCGTAGCTACCTGTTCGCTTTCCTTTACCTCTATAACCACCAATTACCACCAAATCTAAAGAGTCTCCACATCCAGATAGATAGTCTTTTTTTAACTTTAACCAATTTCTAGACCGCTTTGCAATTTCATACGTAGCATCACTGTGTAATGTCTTCACCATCAATCCCTCACAATTTCCTTTAATAGATTCGTCAAGAAATTGTTGAACCTCGTCCACGTCGCTTGTATCCATCGCAGTAGCAAAATGCCAAACACCCTCGAATTCTCTAAAATTCCGCTTCATCATTTGTCTTCTTTCCGCAAAAGTTTTTGATACCAAAGGCTGGCTATTTAAATATAACAAATCAAAAGCATACACACACACTTGAACTTTAATTTCGTTTACATCGACGTTTTTCCGTTTACGAGTGGTCAACACCTGAAAAGGTAGAATCATTTTTTGTTCCACATCCCAAGCAACAATTTCACTGTCCAGTATATAGGATTTGACATCAGAGTTTGAAAATTCACCTATGCGCGCTATGATGTCAGGATATTTAGTAGTATTATTTTCTTGGTTACGAGAAAATATTGAAATAACCCCCTTCTCATCACGATGTATTTGAGCGCGTTCCCCGTCATATTTATATTCGCAGGTTATAGTGAGACCATCAAAGCGTTCAAGTACTTCCGACACACCTTTTGTGGGCTGAGCCAACATTGGCTTAATAGGAATACCTGGTAACATAGGACAACGTTCTTGAACATCTTCCATTCCAAATTCTAATATTGTTGGTATGATTTTGTCATAATTAGGGCATTGACTGCAAAAATAATAAATTTTAATAACAAACAAATTAGTAAAAGTATTGAGTTACAATGCTTTAGTGAAACGAAAACAATTTTACTACAAAAAATAATTCGCGTAAAAAAAATTTACGAAAATTTTTCCATTAAAAATTATCTTTGTAAAAAGTTTTTGCGTGTTCGTCACATTTTTTCGCAAGAGGCTAAAACGATCACTTTTTGATCCGATTTGACGATGTTTGTCAGTCCGTCCGTTTGTCTATCTACAGGTTGGTTGAAAAGTTCCTGCCCTCACCAAGAGATGGCACTGCTAGCTCCAAACTTTTTTTTCTCAAGTTGGTATAACTGTCCTGAGAACACATGCAAAGTTGCAAGTCATTCTGTCAATTCATTCTTTGTTTACAAACCATTTGAAGTTGACGTGTCATTGATTTTCTTTAATATGGAAAAAATTGAATATCGTGCAGTCATTAGATTCTTTGTTTTGAAGGGTTTAAAAGCAAAGGAAATTTATGCACAATTGTTAGAAGTGTATAAGGAGTCCTCACCCGCAAAACGCACCGTTGAATTTTGGGCTGGTGAATTTAAACGTGGTCGTACTAGCCTTGAAGACGATCCACGCCAAGGACGACCAAAAACTGCAACCACAGCAGAAATCATTGAGCGAGTACATAATATGGTTAGTGAAGATTCAAGTTTGACTAAGCGTGAAATTTCTAATGCCATAGGCATCTCGACGAACGAGTACTCCATATTTTACATGAAGAATTACGTATGAAAAAACTGTTTGGAAAGTTAGTGCCGCACACATTAACAATTCAACAAAAACTGGATCGAAAACAAATTTCTCAGCGTAATTTGGAGCGTTTTAAGCAGAATAAAACCAACTTCTTGCGTCGTTTTATAACTATGGATGAGACTTGGATCTACCACCATGATCCTAAATTGAAACAAGAACATTTACACTGGACTGAAGGTGGTTGTTCAGCTTCAAAGCAAATGAAGTCACAACGATCAGCAAAGAAGGTTATGGCATCAGTTTTTTGGGATGCAAAAGGAATTTTGTTGATTGATTATCTTCAGAAAAGTAAAACAATCAACTCTGATATATTATTGCAGCCTTTTGGATCAGCTGGATGAAAAAATTCGTGAGAAAAGACCTGATTTAAAGAAAAAAAAAATCATTTTTCATCAATACAATGCACCTGTTCACAAAAGTGTTTTGAAATCTCAAACAATTCCTTCGTGGAAAGCATTTTTCGTCGAATGAAGAGGCCATAGCAGACGTAGACGGTTATTTTGCAGAGCTTCCGGAAAACCATTATAAGGATGGGATAAAATTATTGGAAGATAATTTGAACAAGTGTATTGAGCTTCTAGGAGATTATATTGAATAAAAAAATATATTTCGTAACAAAAACATTATTCTTTCATTTCGAGCGCAGAAACTTTTCAACCAACCTGTATTTGTCCACGTATTCTTATGTGACGCTACAGGTCGCAAATATGAAGATATTTTGATGAAATACGATACACCGATTTATATCGGCCCAGGGACGAAGCCTATTGATTTTGGATAAAATCGGTTCATGTTTAAACCTAATGCCAGTATAAAGCTCCACCAAAAATGGACATGCTCGCAAACTACAATTCATACATAAATACGAAGTTATTTTAATGAAATTTGGTGGAACATGGGCCCAAAGACAAAGCCTATTGATTCTAGATAGAATCGGTCCATATTTGGACCTAACAAAATTTCTTACCGTTTTTTTAACTTTTGATTATGTTATATAAAATTTTGGTACAAGCCTATTTCAACCCATTATAATTTCGGATTCAAACATTAATTGGAATTCAAACAGACTGGTGTCGTCGGTATGCCCGAATTTAACATTAGACATTTCATAATTTAAATAAAAACAACATGAAACGAATGCAATAATAAAATCAATTGCCTTGCAACTCTCTCAATAATTTTGATTTGAAAAAATATTAGGCGGCTTGGAACAGGAACGAACTCCGACTGGTTAATCAGGGATGGAAAAGGCTCACTTAATCGGGCTCTTATACCAAAAAATGTTAGATCGCTCTTACATATTTAAAAATGTAAGTAACTAAAAAATAGCTTTCCTTTGGCTCGTTAAAAAACATAAAAATTAAATATTTAGATATTAGCAAATATTAGCACAAATTGCGAAAAAAAAACATTTGCAAAAAGCGAAATTTTTGCAACAATATATTCGCTTGCAGAATGTCGATCGCTGATTACCTCTTTTAATTCATTTTCTGTACCATAAAGCCTTTTTCGAATTCCGCCGTTATTTTGCAATTTTTAAGTGCGGTTTTTTTAAATATATAACCTAGAGATTAAATTTTTGTACCATAAAGTCTTTTTTCAAATTCCGCTATTATTTTGCAATTATTTACGTGCGTTTTTTTTTTTAAATTATAATCTAGGGGCTATAATACACATTTCAGACAACAAAGTTTGGGGGCTAGTTGCAATAAAAATCGCGAAAAATAAAATTTGCAAAAAGGAACATTTTTGCATCAATATATTTGTTTGTAGAATCTAAATCGCTGATTACGTTTCCTAATTAATTTTTTGTACCACAAAGTCTTTTTTCGCGTTTTGCTTTTATTTTGCAATTTTTTAAGTACGCTTCTTTTTAATTTATAATCTAGGGACTATAATACACATTTCATACAACAAAGTTTGGTGGCTAGTTGCAAAAAAAAATCGCGAAAAATAAAATTTGCAAAAAGGATAAATTTTTTCATCAATATATTTGTTGGCAGAATGTAAATCACTGATTAAGTTTTTTAATTAATTTTTTGTACCATAAAGCCTTTTTTCGCTTTCCGCGATTATTTTGCAATTTTTTAAGTGTGGTTTTTTAAAATTTATAATCTAGGGTCTATAGTACCAATTTTATACACAAAAGTTTGTTGCTTAGTTTGCAACAAAAAAAAATAAATAAATCGCGAAAAAAATATTTGCAAAAAGGAAAATTTTTGCGTCATTGTATTCATTTGCAGACTGTTAATCGCTGATTGGGTTTTTTAATTATTTTTTTCTACCACAAAGTCTTTTTTCGCGTTCCTCTATTATTTTGCAATTTTTTTAGTGCGGTTTTTTAAATTTTTAATCTACGGAGTATAATGCCCATTTCATAAAACAAAGTTTGGTGGTTAGTTGCAAAAAAAGAAAATTTTGGCATCGTTTGCAGAATGTAAATCTTTTAATTAATTTTTTGACCCCCAAAGCCTTTTTTCGCATTCCGATATTATTTTGCAATTTTTTACGTATGGGTTGTTTAAAACTCATAATCTAGGGCTATAATACTGTTGGTATAATATAATAGTAGTTCCATTCTTGATTTTTATAACTAAATTTATATTTTCTATCCCTGGTTACAATCGATGTTTTGAGTCATACAAAGAGCGCACATAATGACCCTGCAAACATTTAAAAGATACCTTCCAAGAAGATATTTCATTTGAATGAAAATAATCAAGTAGTATTTACTTTGAAATCGTCTTCCTTTTATCACTTGGAAGATAATTCGACGATATTTGGAAAAAAGTAATTCAAAAATTTTATCTTTTGTCATAACTTTTTATGACAATATTTCGGCAATATCATCTTTGTATCATTTGGAAGATAAAGCAAGTTTGTTTGAAATCTTTTATCAATTTGGAAAAAATTAAAACTAAATTTGTACAAAAACAATCAAGAGATATATAGGAAATAAACTCGTGAAAAGTTAAGATTAATTGCGCGGGAAAAATCGGCTAAGATGAAATCAAGATAATTTATAAGCTGGTCAATGGATTATGTATGCAGATATTGTTTTTCAGGCTTAAATTTAATAATGAAAAAATTAAATCGTTTTTTTATTGTACCGGGAGTTCATTTAGCGATATCCCTTTTATCTTCCATATGAGTTATTGCTTTCATATTGCCTGGAAGTATTGTTTTAGTGTAACAGTTGTTTCCGGGGGAGGAAACTTCCGAAATACGAAATTGATATTGCCGGCAATAAATGTTTTCTTTCTTTGCTGGGTGATATTGGTTTGAGTATGTTCCTGTTCCAAGGCACATAATAGAACAAATGCTTTCTCAGTGATAGAGAGTCCCCCAATATCTTTATTATGTATACTCTTTGATAAAATACAGGGTTAGGCAATTGAAGTGTTACCTATTCAAACGACCATTTTTTTTTTGTGTGAAATTATTTTTTATTGATTAAAATTTCAAATAATGTGGAAATAATAAAAATTTCAGAATCCATTCACTTTAGACACCTTTTGCCTTGACTATAGCCTTCATACGGTTAAACAATTAGTTGCATGCTGCACGAATATGATCTTGCGGTAATTTGGCCCATTCCCGTACAATGGCTTTCTTCAGCGCATCCACACTGGCACATTTTTAGTGCTCTTCAAAATGGCCAAGATGGAATAGTCCATCGGATTTGCATCTAGCTAATTCGAAAGCCATTGTGTGGACAAAATAAAGTGTGGAACATGGCTTTTTAACCATTCTTGGTTCACACGAGCTTTATGTAACGGTGCCGAGTCTTTTTGGAACGTCCATGGTCTACGACCGATATGTTTGCGTGCCAACGGCTCTTCCAAAACATTTTCCTGATAATAAGTCGCATTTACTTTCACACCAGGCTCGACGAAAACGATTGGACAGCGTCCATCGGCGGTCACATCTGCTCATACCATTACTTGAGATGGAAAATTACATCGGGTGTCCGTTTGTAGGCTCAAATTTTGGTGAGTGCGTTCTTATTTAAATTTATTTGTTCTTTTTGATAATTTGTTACAATTGCAAAACTTATTGAGTTTGAGTTTATAACTTACCGAAAAAATTAAATATAGTATTAAATTTCTAATTAAATATAGTATTTTTAAATTAATTTTTAACAAAAGTTAACAAATATGAATTTTTCCAAAAAATAAAAATGGAGATTTTTGGGGATCACAAATTGAAAATTGGGGATACGGTCTGAAAAAAACTGGCAACACTGTCGAGCGGCGACCTCCACTAAACAGATTGCTCAATTATGATCCATAAACTGTAGACATGGTCAATGCATGATTTGCGGGGGCGAAAGCCAGCCTGCTCATTGCGGAGAAGCGGATCGAATGCGACTGATAGCCTTTTATTGATGACTTGAGAGATTATCTTGTTAGCGATATTGATAGGGGTTATGCCACGCCAAGTCTTGCATTGTGGCAAGTCTCCTTTTTTTGGTATATTAATAATAATAACAATAATAATAATAAGTCATCGCACAGTGAGTTTGTTACTTATAGCCTAATTTCTTAAAACACTACACTTCACTTCACCTAGTTTTTTAAAATTTCGTATTTTGTAAATCCCGGTGATGAACGCGGTGATCGTCCGTTCTGACTTACGTAGTTTTTAAACAAAATTATATGAAAAAGCTAATTTTGTAAATCACCAGACTGTTAGTTTTATCACTTGAATTGTCAAATATTATCACTTGCATTTTTTAGGTGTTGAATGAAAAATAATGCAATAAATCACCAAAAACTTAAGAAAAAACACTATAAAAAAAGTAATTAACGATAATTACGCTGAAAAACATATGGATGAGATAATACAGTGGAATAAATACAAATATAACAATTATAACACGACATTATTTTTCAAAAATTTTATTGCAAAAGTACATTGCAGAAAATGAAGTAAGAAACCTAATCAGCGATTAACATTCTGCAACCGAATATATTACTTCAAAAATTTTTCTTTTTCGACAATTTTTTTCGCGAATTCTTTTTGCAACTCACCACCAAACTTTGTTGTGTGAAATGGGTAATATAGTCCCTAGATTATAAATTAAAAAAACCGCACCTAAAAAATTGCAAAATAATGGCGGCACGCGAAAAAAGGCTTTATTTATGGCACTAAAAATTAATTTAAAAACTTAATCAGCGATTTACATTCTGCAAACAAATATGTTGATGGAATAATTTTCCTATTTGCAATTTTTTTTCGCGATTTTTTTTTTGCAACTAGCCGCCAAACTTTGTTGTATGAAATGGGTATTTTAGTCCCTAGATTACAAATTTAAAAAAACCGCCCTTAAAAAATTGGCGATATAATAGCGGAACGCGAAAAAAAGACTTTATGGTAGAAAAAAATTTATTGAAACACACAATCAGCGATTAACATTCTGCAAACAAATATAATGATGCAAAAATTTTCAATTTTGTAAAAATTTTTTCGCGATTTTTTTTTGCAAACTAAGCACCAAACTTTGGTGTATGAAACTAGTATTATAGTCCCTAGATTATGAATTTAAAAAAAGCACTTAAAAAATTGCAAAATAATCTCGCAACGCGAAAAATGGCTTTATGTACAAAAATTGAATTAAAAAACTTAACCAGTGAATTACATCCCGCAAACAAATATATTGGTAGGAAAATTTCCGTTTTTTCGTTGATTAAGTTTTTTGTACCATAAAGCCTTTTCTCGCGTTCCGCGATTATTTTGCAAATCTTTAAGTATGGTTTTTTTAAATTCATGGTCTAGGAACTATAATACCGATTTAATAGACGAAATTGTGGTGCTTAGTTTGCAAAAAAAAAATCGCGAAAATTTTTTTTTCAAAATTGAAAATTTTTGAATCATTATATTCATTTGCAAAATGTTAATCGCAGATTGTGTGTTTTAATTAATTTTTTCTACCATAAAGTCTTTTTTAGCGTTCCGCTATTATTTTGCAATTTTTTAAGTGCGGTTTTCTTAAATTTATAATCTAGGGACTCTGATGCCCAATTCATAGAACAAAGTTCGGCGAAAAAACGCGAAAAATGTCGCGTAAAAAAAATTTGCAAAAAGGAAAATTTTTACATCAGTATATTTGTTTGCAGAATGAAAATCGCTGATAAGGTTTTTCAATGCAATTTTTGTACCATAAAGTCTTTTTTCGCGTTCCGCCAAAATTTCGCTATTTTTTAGGTGCGGTTTTGTTAAATATGTAATCTAGAGACTATACTAACCATTTCATATAACAAAGTTTTGTGCATCATTGCAAACAAAATTGGGAAAAAAAAGTGCGAGAAAAAAATTTGCAAAAAGGAAAATTCTTACATCAGTATATTTGTTTGCAGAATGTAAATCGCTGATTAAGTTTTTTAATTAATTTTTTGTACCATAAAGTTTTTTTCGCGTTCCGCGATTATTTTACAATTTTTTAAGTGTGGTTTTTTTAAATTCATAATCTAGGGACTATAATACCAATTTCAGACACCAAAGTTAGTTTACAAAAAAAAAACCAAAAACAATCGGGAAAAAAAATTTTCGAAAATGGAAATTTTTTGCATCACTAAATTGGTTTGTTAATCGCTGATTGAATTTTTGATTAATTTTTTCTACCATTTTTTTAAGATATTTTGCACATTTTTCTTTTTTGTTTAGATTTTTATTCTATTTTAAGGGATACCAATAATAAATTATATGAATTCCAACAAAAAACGGTTAAAATTTGTCTAGTTTTGCAGAAAGATGTCAACTCTTAAATGTATGTATTTGACAATTCAAGTGATAACGTAAAAATCAATCACGAATACATAGTGATTTACAAAATAACATTTTTTATTCCCCGCGTTAGGTGAGTGAAGTGTAGGTGATGTGATGAACGCAGGTGATTTACAAAATTAGGCCATTAGAGATTTTCTATAAAGTGGTAGATAAACTTGACTCTGATTTCAGGTGATGCTTTTAATAGTTTAGGAGATAAATTATCCGGTCCAGGAGTTTTGTTATTTTTCAGGGACACTATGGCATTCATAATTTCGGGAGTTTCTGGGCAGTCTGTGGGTATATCGTTCCGAGCAGTGTGTTGAATGCAATCACATAGGTTGTGACCAGTGTTCTATGTGTTCGCTAACATTGAGGAGTAGTGCTCTACACATACATCCATCCATCTGGTCTCTTTTGGATGTGACTAAATCCCCATTTTTGGTTCTAAGTGGTTTGTTATTAGCAAACGATTTCTGGGTTAGTTTCTTAGCAATTCTGTATAAATCTTTCGTTCTATGGGTTGCGGCTGCTGTTTCGGCTTCTTTCGCCAGATCGTCAATCCATTTACGCTTATCTTAGCGGTCACTTTTTTTGACATTATTCTCCAGCGTAAAATATATTGAGCGCAGATTTGTTTTTTCGTTAAGGGTTCTAGCGATATTCAATAATTGCTTTCTTTTATTTTCTTTATAGCATATATGTTCGACGCGGCTGCGTTAACGAAACAGGTTTTAATAGTATTCCAATTAGGCACTGTATTATTTGGAATCGCTTGAAGAGAGACGTTGAGAGAATCTACGTAGTTGTTTTTGGTTGTTGGGTTCTTCAATCAATCGACGTTATACTTTCTTTGGTCTTTATCTACTCTTCTGATAGCTTCTACTTTTAAACGAATTGTGCCAATCAGTGTTGCCATAAGAGAAATGCGAAAAAGGTGCTAGATCGTCGAAAAAAGAGTGCTAGAAAGTGCTAGATTCAAAATAAAAAGTGCTAAAAACAGGTGCTAGATTTTTTTGTTGTTTTTAACATGCATTATGGGTTTTTATCAGAGTTGGCAACCGATTATTAAGGTTAAGGCCAGTTTACATTATAAAATTTTCGGTAGTATTTTGCTTTAGTACACATGCAAAACATATAGACAAGGTTGCAAAATCTTTCCGAAAATCTTATAGTGTAAACCAGTCTTTAGTGTTAATGGATAACGTTATTTCATAAATATTTCGTTAGGGTATTTTAAGGTTATCGGTATAATAAGTTATTTCGTTAAGTTGTTTTAGAGTTACCGGTATTTAAAGTTATTTCGTTTGATTATTTTAAGGCTTTTAAGTGATTTCGTTATGGCTAGTTTACACTGTACGATTTTTGGTATGATTTTGCTTTAGTACACAAGCAAAACATATGGGCTGGATTTCAAAATCACACCGAAAATCTTATAATGTAAACCAGCCATTACTGGTATTTTAAGGTAAATTATGGTCCCTAGGATATTTAAAATTTTTGAGTTAGGGTCTGTTAGGTTAAACGGTATTTTAAATAATTTCGTTAAAGTATTTTGCGGTTAGTGATATTTTAAGTTATTTCGTTAATAGTATTTTTAGGTTAATTGTAGTTATTTGAATTCATTTTAAATCGTTATTGCTGTTTTGGGGTTAGTGTTGACAAACCATGGTTTTTATTGATATATTGAATTATTAATAAAAAAAAAACTATGCATTTCATATAGTCGCCATTTCAAAGGGTCATCATTTATTGCTGGCTTTAAAGTAAAGAAATTAAAAAATCATAATTTGGAGATATATTAGAAACGTTCTCCATAGAAATAATTTCAGATTTTGAGGCTAAAACATATCAGATTCTACAGAAAGTTTAGCTATTATACGAAATATTGTAGGTTTTGTTAAATATTTCGTTAGAAAAATGATCAATTATGTGAAATTTTTTCACAGAAATGCCTTCAGATTTTGAAAATATTTTTTTATATTGATAAATCTTCAGATTCTAATGCCTTTTGCGGTCAAGAAAATTATATTTATATAGAGAAACCATCTAATTTTAAATTCTTCCTGCTGTAGATTTAAGATTCAGAAAATTTTTACTGAACAATATTTTTTGTTAGTCCTATACTTTTGTAATTTTAATATACATGCAGGAGCACCAGTCTTAGCAATATTTCTTTTCGAAACAGATTTTTACCATTCTTTCCAAAAGTTTAAAAATCTGCCAACAACCTCAGACAGGGTTTTCGGGCTGTATTTTAAGGTCATTTCGATTGCCATTAACAATCAGATGTTGGTTTTCAAATTGGAACTCTTTTGGAAGTGATCTAGTGTGAACTTAAGTCAGAAATGCCAAACTAACTTTTCTTATTTCTTCTTTTTAGAAATTCGTAAATATTGTTATGCCAATATTTAACAAAAAGTTGGCATGACTGGTAAAGATATTTATTCACTATTCAACTTTAACCCAATTCAGAGAAGCTGAATATTTGTGTGTGGACTGTGATATTTGTAAATCTTGTTATTTCTTGATCTCGAGAAGTTTTTCAAGACATTTTTCATATAGATATTGAATTATTTAAAAAAGTGCTATAAAATTTCAATATTTTAAAAAAAAAGTGCTAAACCAGCGCCTGGCCCTTTTTTTAAATTTTAGGGTGCTAACTCCCAAAAAAAAGTGCTAGATCTAGCACCTAAAGTGCTAAAATGGCAATACTGGTGCCAAAAAGGTGATGGTCACTGCCGCAGTCGGCACCACGCTTGTTTCGGACATCTAGCAACTACCCTCTTCATTTTCGGCTAATGGCAATATGGTCGATTGTATTTTCAGTGACGTTATCGGGGGAGATCCATGTCACCTTATGCACCTTTTTCTGAGGGAATAACGTTCCACTAATGACCAAGTTTTGTTCATGCATGTTTCCAGGAAGAGCTCGCCATTTTCGGTCATTCTACCAAGACCGTGTCGCCCCATTGCCTTCTCAAGGCCAGTATTCACAGGGCCTACTTGGGCGTTGAAGTCGCCTCTCAGAAGCATGATGCCTCCGCGGTTTACAACATCTCTTTCACCGACTATTCTACAACATCGGCTGGTGCATAGCAGTGCACACAAGTTACACATATGGTGAAAATAATAAGTACACCTGCTTATTTTTTCTTTTTGTTTAATTATAGTTACGTTACTTGCCCCGAACGTAAACATGGCAATTCTTTTTTTATTTAAATAACTCTAATATGGCAATGCCTTCAAAAGTAAAAAACTGGGACTTCCCCGTTGTTTTCATTTTGTGTTAGTTTTGTACAGGTGTGATTCAGTACTTGGTCAAAATAATAAATATTTTGTTGTACAAAATGCTTTAAAGCCTAAAAATCCCGTCGAAACTCGCGAAAGACCCAAAAAAACTTCAAAACCAACAGATATCCGTATTGTAACTCTTGCGAAGAAGGACCCATTTCCCAATCAGAAATCGCCAGTGGTACAAAAAATCAAGCACTGGCATACCACTGGGTAACCACGGTGTTGAAAATAAATGACTGGAAGAACACTTATTTGGGACGCTTTGCCAGCGTTTGCAAAAAGCGTTTTTCCAGTATTTGTTTTACAAAAATTTCGGTGGCTTATAAAAAAAACCACTGGCAAAAAATGGTTTAAGAGTGATATACCAAGGTTTGCAACCAGTGGTTATCCAGTGCTACCTAGCCAATGCTACCAGTAGTACAAAAACCAATTCACTGATAGAGCATTGATTTTATAAAAATGCTGATGCTTCGTTAAAAAAGATTTGCAGTCAGGAGGTTCCGAGTTCAAATCCGGTTGCAAGCAACAAATTTTTATTGGATTTTTTTTAATTTAAAATTTTTTTTGTTCTATAAAATCAATTTTTTTGTTTGTGGAAAAGATCATTTAAGACCAACTTTTTTTTTGCTCTCCCAATGCTGGCATATTAGTTCCAAAAAACTGTTTGCCATTGCTAGCTTTTTCGCACAGCCAGTAGTTGTACAGCGATTATCACTCATTTATGTGTTTAGCTATCAAATATTATATGTCTCGTTAGCTCAGTGGGTAGAGCAATCGTCTGCCAATCTGACGGCCTGGGTTCAAATCACGGCAGGACCAAAAAAAATACATATGAACTTTTTCTAAATTTTATTTTGGAAAATATATTTCCAGACCACCAATTTATTGGTTTTGCCAGCGTTTTGCCAACGTTCAAAAATTTTGTTTTTCCAGTGCTTTTCCGGCGTTTTTGAACAGCCGGTCCTTTTGTCTAATGATGTTATCATTTTGGGAATGGGAAAGCACTTTTTGCCAGTACTTGTACCACCTGTTAAAGTGCTTTGCCATCGCTTTCCCGTTTGTATTTTTCTGGCTGGGTTGTGTCTTCAAGAGCGATTTTAGCAGATATTGGAAATGTAATTTCATCGCGAACGATTCGTCGTAGACTACAAGAAGCTCATTTACCAGGACGGATAGCCAGAAGAGTCCCTTTGCTTAGAAAAAACAATTTAAAGGCTAGGTTGGCGTTTGCAAGAAGTCATTCCAATTGGTCCGGAGCATACGGTGAAAAAAATTGCAAAACATTTTGTGGAGCGATGAAACAAAAATTAATTTTTTTGGAAACGACTGTACCCGGAATGTTCGATGTCCTAAGGATAAGGAATTCCATGTTCGCTTTACAAAGAAGACGGTCAAGCACGGGGGCGGCAATATTATGGTCTGGGGTTGTTTCTTGTGGTATAGTGTCGGTCCGATACATCGAATTACCGCCACTATGACCAGATTCCACTACAAATATATCTTGGAAAATGCGATGTTGACCTATGCTGAGGAGAGTATGCCTTATAGATGGACATTCCAGCAGTATAACGATCCAAAGCAGGCGCGGCTACAAGGGGGTGGGCTATGGGGGCTAAAGCCCCCCCCCCCCTTGAGGACCAAAAAAAAATTTTTTTTTTTGGAAATAATGCTAAAAGGGACTACACGATTAATTTTTTAAACAGACATTGTAGAATTTCACATTCAAAAGACATTTTTAATTTTGAGATTTTGTGTAGATTTTTGGCTTTTTTTTTATTTTAGAAGAAAGAATTTGTTTTGTTCAGGAAACCTGACCTGAAACCTAATTGCCCTAGTAAAAATGATTTTTATATAATCAGATACGATTTTTATATAATCATTTATGATTTTATACAATTATAACTTCCCGAGTAAAAAAATGTATATAAAATTATATGTGAATGGATATATTTGCAATATGTAACTGGATATAATTTCATCCGAAAAATGGTTATATTAAATTGTATCATATTGGATATAATTGTATTTACAAGGATACAAAGTTATATCAAATGATAAACTTATATCCGAATTTTGTCCCGATCAAATTGGATATAAGTTAATACAATACGATATGATTAAATTTAAATGATAAAAAAAACTTTGAATTGGAGGGCAGCAGGATTTCTGGTCCTACACACTCAGGGGTGTGATGAAAATCGAAAACGAACAGTTTTTCAATCTATAATAATTTGTTTCGCAAAAATCAAATTGGCTTCAAATTATTATTTATCGTTTTATTTGACGCCGGACTTCTAAATTAGGAAATAAAATATAATTGGTATTGTACAGATCCTAAAATATTTACCATTGAAAATCAGATCGTTTTCGTTTTCGGTATTCATCACATGCCTGACTGAATAACTATTAAAGACGTTAATGTATAAATCTGTTATTCTTTAAAGACTAGATAATTTTTTATCAAATATGGGAATTTTCTTTGGACTTAGAAATTTTTTTTTAAATATGTAAAGCTTTTTTTATTTTAAATAAAATTTTAATGGTTACCCCGGCAATGCACTTCTTTTTTGTTGGAGGCCATAGTTCCCGATTTATGGAGCTGAAGATGATCTACAACAATATTCAATGGCTTATTTCTCCACTCAAAACTTATCGGACCAGAACAAAATATATATATCGTTGGGGAGGTACTTGAAATACCTTTCCAATGATATGCAACATGCCTAGACTTATTAACCCATTACGAGCCGGGCCATGATTTTAAATGTTAATTTTTTTAAATTGGATTTTTTAAATTAAAAAAATAACTTTTAGAAGTAAAAAAGCTCAGAAAATATTAATTTAATGAAAAAATTGAGTAAAGCATATAAAAAATTGTTTTTGATCAAATAATACATTAATCTCAAATATATTAGTTAAATATATTGGGTCTGATATTAACTAATATATCGTCGGCTTGCCTGCAAGAAGTGCTGTTTTTGGTTTTAACAGGTTTTAAGGAGAGCGAAAAAACTGATTTATATTATCCTTTTAAGATATTTTATTGACATCATATGCCCTAATGATTCACGACCTTATTTATTACAATCATTATTAAGACATATAATGTCAATGAAATATATTAAAAAGATAATATAAACCACCCAGGTAGAAATTATGTGTGGTAACAAAAAAGAAGCACTGGCAAAGCACAAGTAGACCGCGGTCTTATAAAGAGAAGTACTGGCAAACCACTAAATTTGGACGCTTTACCAATGCTTGAAAAGGGTGATTTCCCAGCGCTTTTTTTCCTAAAACATTATTTTGTTTTTAAAAGAAGCTTCAAAGAAGAGTGGACATTTAGATAATTTTTTACTCCACAATACAATAACTCCAAGAATCATCTATTTTTAGAGTAATTTAAAATTCTTCAGTGATGAGGTCACTTGATTTTTGTGTGGTCTTGGTGCTATCTCGATACTTTGCAAAACATTAAATAGATCGGTGTTATCAGGAAAGCACTTTAATTTTTTTATAAGAGCGTTGGCAAAGCATTTGATTTTTATGTTTATGGGTGCTTTCCCAGGGCTTGGTAAAGCGTGGAACGGTGTTATCATTTGGGCATTGGGAAATCGCTGTTAACAAGCACTCATACCACCCATTTCGGTGCTTTGCCATTGCTGGCCCCTTTGTAATTTTCTACCTGGGCAGTTTTTTCGGCCTCCTGAAAACCTGTTAAAGAACACATAACACTACTTGCAGGCAAGCCGACGATATTATTATACACTCAAAAAAAAAAGTCAGTAAAGTCAGCAAAAAATGTTGCTGTGTCAGCAAATTTTTAGTCAGGAGCGTGCTTGCAAAAAAGTTGGTAATTTCAGCAAAAGGTTTGCTGAAAATCAGCGATCTGATTTTTACCAAAAAAAATAGTAATCTTCAGCAAAAGTTTTGCTAACACTTAGTCGACTGCAAATGAAAAAAATCCTTGCTAAAATCACTAAACTTTTTGGTAAATATTAGTAGACTGAAAAAAACTCAAAAAACTTGTAGCGAAATTTTACTTTAGTTAATTTATTTGCTGAAAATTTAAATATAGAATATGTGTAGAGTTGTTTTTCTTTTTTTGTCATTTCCGTTTCCAGACGAGCTGCGACATCTACATCTTGTCTATCTGGTTATCGTCCACGCTATGAATGCGGTTATCAGCACAATTTTTGTAGCAAAATAAATTAGTAAAACATTAGTTCAAAATTAGTTTAGTGCTAAAAAAATATAACTAAAATTTTTGCTGAAAACGGAATTTCAGCAAAAGAATTGCTGAAAACTAGTACACCTGATATACAAGACGTTTTACTAATTTTTCTACTAACTTATTTTTTTGAGTGTATAAAAATTAAATTAAAAATATTTTTCGTATCTATTTATATATAAAATTTTGAACGGTTTTATCAATAATATATTCCTATATATACAATTTGCAATAAAGCAAATACTTATATATGAATTAATATGATTACATATGAGAAAATTTCTAAAAAAATTTGTAATATATCACCATATAAAAACATATAGGTCGCACACAATATTTCATATTATCATATATTTTAATATTAAAAAATATATGTTATATATACTCTTTTTTACTCGGGTTGTCGAGTATTGTGAAATATATATTTGTATATGATTATATCAAAAGATATTTAATTATATAAAATTGTATTAACAAGATCCACCATTTTCCGGATCAAATCATGTATGGGTTAATATAATTATATAAAAAATATATTATTTGATCCGAAAAATGGTGGATCTGGTTAATATAGTTTTATATAATTAAATATCTTTTGATATAATCATATAAAAATAATTGTTTCACAATACTCGACAAGTTATAATTTTATAAAATCATAAACGATTGTATAAAAATCATATATGAATATATAAAAATAATTTTTACTAGGGTGTACATTTTTTCAAGAGATAATTCTCTAAAAAAATTTTATGATGAGCTTGTTTTTATAGAATTATTATGAAACTTTTAACAATTTTTTACAATTGAACAAATTTTTTGAGGCATTTTACTTAAAAATTAATATTTAGGGCCAGTTTTATTGTCAGAACAAAGATCGATCTCAAACTAAATTACTTAAGAAATATTTAAGAAAACAATTGTGCTTAGGTTTGACTTTAGAACTGGCCCTTATATTTTAAAGTTAGAACAAAAGTTTTTTTTTTTGTTTTGAAATATAAGTGCACTACTATTAAAATCTCTTAAGTTAATATGATATGAAAATTTTCATATTCTAAAATTTTTACGAAAAACCGCTTCATATTTTTTTGACTTTTTACAGTAGAAAAATTTTACATTTAAAAAAATTGTTAATTCTAAGACATTAAAAAATTTGGAGTCATATTTATAAAAAAAAAAAATCTCACATCTAACCAAAAATTACCACATTTAAAATATTTATAGTGCTTTTTTGTATTATTTCAGAGAAATTGTAGACAAATTGAATATCACTCAAAATATGCATTTTTTAGTTTTAGACGTTTTTTTTTTATTTGAAAGAACTTTTAGTTTCTGATTAAAAAGTTGTATTGAATTTAATAAGGAAATACAAGTAGTTTTTAACTATAGAAGTACATTGTTAGTCGATTCCACTAACATTAACCGTGCTTTACAAACAGCACGAAAATAGGGTTAAAAACCACTATTTTTTGGTCAACTGTAAATGTAGTATTAAAAATTTGTTAACTTAATTTAATACACAAATAAAAAATATTTATAGTAAATTGAAAAAAAAACTCATTACTGGTAACTAGGGTTTTTCTTTTCCCGGACTTTTTCATTTCCCGGGACAGCGGGAATTTGTTTAGAATTTCCCGGGATCCCGGGAATTCCCGCTCGTTAGAAAATATATAAATTCGACATAAGTATGTTGTACTTTAAAAACTCGATTTCTGTTAAAACACCGTCCGACCAAGTTCATCTTTTGGTTGTACCCATGAGAAAATCTTAATATGTTCTAAAAGGATGGCTAAATATAAAGTATCCATGTCTTCCACTTTTTCGAGATCAATTCGTTTATGAATTTAAATCGTGAATTAATATTTAGGTAATATATTTATATGGATGGCCGCCTTAATTTTAAAAAACTCTTAAAAATATATATATTAACTAAATGAATGTTCTTTTTAGTTTGACTCTAGATCATAAATTAATATCACTTTCTGTTTAAATTATTTTCAAATCAAAGAAAGATGATACAATTTTTACAAGTAAATTACAAAGAATAAAAATATATTTGAGAGAATTCGATAAGACCAGCAATACAGAATACGTATTTTCGGCTTTCGCTACAAAGCCATCATCAGTGTATTTCGTCTTGTGTGGGCTAATATTTTAATGTTCGTCTACTTATGTGACCGCTGAAAGAAAATCGAATTTCGTATCAACAACTCAACTTAGACTAACATCAACGAAATTTAACAATTCTATTTTTATCCTTTGTTATTATTACTCTATTTTGCTTTGAACCTTAATTCTTAAGATATCTCAGCTGATTCTATTCAACTCTGCGTATGATAACCACAGATTTTTGAATTACAACGAACCGTTAAATTTAAATTTAAATGTATATTATTTAAATTATATTTTTTGCACCGTGTCAATGTGTTTTAAGATGAATGGGGGAATATTTAGTTGATCTCTTATATTTAAGTAAATGAATGTTCTTTTTAGTTTGACTCGAGATCATAAATTAATAGCACTTTCTGTTTAAATTATTTTCAAATCAAAGAAAGATGATGATGATGATGAATAGAATCAGCTGAGATATCTTAAGAATTAAGGTTCAAAGCAAAATAGAGTAATAATAACAAAGGATAAAAATAGAATTGTTATCTCGAGTCAAACTAAAAAGAACATTCATTTACTTAAAAATAAGAGATCAACTAAATATTCCCCCATTCATCTTAAAACACATTGACACGGTGCAAAAAATATAATTTAAATAATATACATTTAAATTTAAATTTAACGGTTCGTTGTAATTCAAAAATCTGTGGTTATCATACACAGAGTTGAATAGAATCAGCTGAGATATCTTAAGAATTAAGGTTCAAAGCAAAATAGAGTAATAATAACAAAGGATAAAAATAGAATTGTTAAATTTCGTTGATGTTAGTCTAAGTTGAGTTGTTGATACGAAATTCGATTTTCTTTCAGCGGTGACATAAGTAGACGAACATTAAAATATTAGCCCACACAAGACGAAATACACTGATGATGGCTTTGTAGCGAAAGCCGAAAATACGTATTCTGTATTGCTGGTCTTATCGAATTCTCTCAAATATATTTTTATTCTTTGTAATTTACTTGTAAAAATTGTATCATCTTTCTTTGATTTGAAAATAATTTAAACAGAAAGTGATATTAATTTATGATCTAGAGTCAAACTAAAAAGAACATTCATTTACTTAAAAATAAGAGATCAACTAAATATTCCCCCATTCATCTTAAAACACATTGACACGGTGCAAAAAATATAATTTAAATAATATACATTTAAATTTAAATTTAACGGTTCGTTGTAATTCAAAAATCTGTGGTTATCATACACAGAGTTGAATAGAATCAGCTGAGATATCTTAAGAATTAAGGTTCAAAGCAAAATAGAGTAATAATAACAAAGGATAAAAATAGAATTGTTAAATTTCGTTGATGTTAGTCTAAGTTGAGTTGTTGATACGAAATTCGATTTTCTTTCAGCGGTCACATAAGTAGACGAACATTAAAATATTATCTCACACAAGACGAAATACACTGATGATGGCTTTGTAGCGAAAGCCGAAAATTACGTATTCTGTATTGCTGGTCTTATCGAATTCTTTCAAATATATTTTTATTCTTAACTCTACTATTTTATTGAGCTTAAGGTTTGGTTTTTATTTTTAAAAAGTTTTTTATTTTTTATTCTTTGTAATTTACTTGTAAAAATTGTATCATCTTTCTTTGATTTGAAAATAATTTAAACAGAAAGTGATATTAATTTATAATCTAGAGTCAAACTAAAAAGAACATTCATTTACTTAAAAATAAGAGATCAACTAAATATTCCCCCATTCATATATATATTAACTAAATATTAATTGGCGGTTTAAACGGTTAAACGAATTGATATAGAAAAAGTGAAAGACACGGGTATTTTATTTTCATCCCTTTTTTCAGGATATATTGGAATAGTTAATGGGTGCGAACTTGTGTCGGACCAGTTTTATAATCAGAACTCAGATCGATTTGTTGCTTAAATATTTCTTAAATATGAAATCCAAAAATTTCTATTTCTAGATATTTTGTTTCTTTCTACGCAGATTTTCAAAAGTATCCGTCTAGAATTATTTTTATAAAGTTTAAAAGTGAGTATTTTACACACAAATTTTTAGGCAAATTCGCCTAAATCGTTTATAAAAATAGACACTTAAACATTATTAAATATTTTGTTAACTTTAATTGGTTTTCTTGAATAGATATTTTTTATGCCACAGCTACTTAAAAAGAAATTATAGAATTTTCATATTTAGTGGCATTTTAAATTAACATATGTGACGCGCAAAATAGAAAGGGACCTAAGGGTAAAAAAAAACGGTAAAAAAAATAGAAAGGGACCTAAGGGTAAAAAAAGGGTTAAAAAAAGGGGGCATGGGATCGGTCTCATTCGATGATCAGATGTTGTCCACATCAAAAAAAAAAAAAATTGATTTTTTTACCCTTAGGTCCTTTTCTCTATGCGCTGTCACATATAAAAAAATCCAAAATAATTTGAAAAAGCATCTGATGAATTATTTTGAAAACAAATAATATTTAAAAAATACAATTGAAATAATGGAATAGTAATTGACCTTTAAATGGAATTATTTTAAGTTAAAGAAACTCAAAATACTTATGTCAATTGGAAATACGAAAATATTACCAATTTTTTAATTTTAATGCCTAGTTTTTTGGAGGTATTTGGAACTGAAATAATGATGTTGGAATGTTCTATAAGGCTGGTTTACACTATAAGATTTTCGGTACGATTTTACTTCAGTATGCATGCAAAACTTATAGGCAAGGTTGCAAAATCTTTCCGAAAACCTTATAGTGTAAATCATCCTATACAAATATTGCTTTATTTGAACAAAGATCATCATCATTTTAAAGAAAATATGTACAAGTATTTTTGTTGGTAAACTTGGTAATGGCTGATAATATTTTTTTCGGTTTAACTAAACCAAATTCTTTTTTTTAATTTTAAATATTTTTTGTTTAAATTAGTTTAAAAAATCAATGCTTTAAATTTAAATAAAGCTTCCAAAATTGCATTAATACTAGCTAAAACTTCTGTAAAAAAATTAAAAAAATCCCGGGAAATCCCGCACAAAATTCTCGGGATTGCGGGACCCGAAAAAGGGCGGGATTTCCGGGAATCCCGTCCCGGGAATTCCCGGGACATAAACCCTAGTTCTGACTCTACAGCTGGTCCGATACAAATTTGCACCCATTAATAATTCAAATATATCCTGAAAGAATTTATGATTCAATTCGTTTAACCGTTTAAACCGCGAATTAATATTTAATTAATGTATTTCTAAGAGTTGTTTTAAAATTAAGACGGCCTTCCATATAAATATATTACCTGCTTATTAGTTCGCTATTTTAACTGCTAAACGAATTGATTAAGCCCTTATTTCAGAATATATTAAGTAGATTTTCTCATGACTGCAACCAAAAGATGAACTTTGTCGTAAGTTATTTTAATAAAAATCAAGTTTTTCAAGTAAACATACGTCGGATATATTCATTTTCTAACGAGCGGGAATAACGGGATCCCGGGAAATTCATAAAAAATCCCGCTGTCCCGGGAAATGAAAAAGTCCGGGAAAAGAAAAACCCTAGTCAGAACTAAGATCGATTTTTTGATTAAATATGGAATCCAAAAATTTTTATTTCTAGATATTTTGTTTCTATGCAGATTTTCATTCGTCTATTTTTATTAAAAGGTTTAAAAGTGGGTATTTTTCACACAAATTTTTAGGCAAATCGTCTAAGCTTTTTATAAAAATAGACACTAAAATATTATTAAATAGTTTTATAACTTTAATTGGTATTTTTTTAATAGAAATTTTTTATGACACAACTACTTAAAAATATTATCTAATTTTCATTGTTGCATTTTAAATTAACATATAAAAAATCCAAAATAATTTGAAAAAGCATCTGATGCATTATTTTAAAAATAATAGTAAGCTTTAAGTGCAGCGAGAAGTTTTCAACTCACTTCCGTTCAAAAATATATTTTTTAATATATTGTATTTTTTAAATATCCGAGAGGATGATTTGCGATGCAAATCGAAATATCGGAAGAAAATTAAAAAATAAAATATTGAAAAATAAAATACAAAATATTTGAATTTTATTTTTTTTTAATTTATGACCTAAAGAAACAGTACTACAAATATAACAACACCAAAGGTCAACAATATTTAATCTAACAAAAACATAAAATTTGAAAAATATTTGAAGTAATAAAAACTCAAAACACTTACATCAATTGAAAATACGAAAATATATATTTTTTTAATTTTAATGCCGTGTTTTTTGGGGTATTGGGAACTGAAATACTGATGTTGAAATGTTGCTTTATTTGAACAAAGACCATCATTAAAAAAATTAAATTTCCGAGGTACGAGTATTTTTGTTGGTATTTAAACTTGATAATGTCTAATAAAATTGTTTTCGGTTTAACTAAACCCAAAAAATTCGGTTTAAATAATATTTTTTTATATTATATATTATATTATTAAATTTTAAATCGCATTTTTTAATTTTAAATATTTTTTATTTAACTTATGTATTTTTAAAACAATCAATTTTAATTTAAAAAAAGCTTCCAAAATTTTAATATACTAGCTAAAACTTCTGTAAAAGAATAAAAAAAATCCCGCACAAAATTCCCGGGATTGCGGGATTGAACAAAGGGCGGGATTCCCGAGAATCCCGTCCCGGTAATTCCCGGGACATAAACCCTAATTTCAATCTATTATTTATGAATGGAAAAAATTAATTATTTAATAACATTTAATTAGATATTAGATTTATGTGATTTAGGGCGAATATAACAATAAAACCAATAAAAAAAGCAAGGTTGGTTACTGAAACGAATAACGGTAAGGGTAACGGTATCGAATTTCGTCTGTTTCGCTAACGGTAAAGGTAACGGTATTTAAGACTGTTTCGGTAACAGTATACCGGTATTATAAATTATGTTAAAAACATATAAAAACAAGCAAAAACTTAACATATCGTTGCTGCGCCTAAGAAAATAGCTATTTGTTTTCAAAAATTAATTGTGTAACACCTGAATTAGGTCTTTATTTTGTGTCTTGGCCATGTTTTTGTAATTCTTTTATAAATGAAAAGCTTGAAGTTTGGTTTATATGTGTGTAAAAAAATAATTTATAAAAAGTTCCGCAAAAAGCTGCAATAAAGCAGATTTGTAAGTCTCCCCACAAAAAAGTTTTTCGACAAATAGCTATTTTCTAAGGCGCAGCGACGATATATTTCATTTTACGTGTTAAAAATAGAGATTATAAGCTTTATGGTAATGCTGGTAATTTTAGTAACTAAAATTATTATCCATAAATTTTTTTGTAGAAAAAAAAACTGAAGATTATTACAAAAAAGTTAAAAATTTGAATTTTTATAAAAATTAATAAATACCGGTAACTACCCATAAAAATAACGGTATCGGTAACGATAACGGTATTTGTAAAAATTTTTAGAGGTATTGGTAACGGTATTCAATTTGAAACGGTATTTTAGCTACAACGGTATTATAACGATAACGGTAACCAACATTGAAAAAAAGAAATAAAATATTCCAAATAATGAAATCGGAAATCCCGGAATTTTTGCAAGACCAATCCCGGGATTTCGCGACGGTATCCCTAGTCATTTCATCTCAAATCGACCAATGGTTGGAATCGACCCAATTCGATTTGGATAAATTTTGGTCAGAACTTTTCTTTCATCATATGTGACCTTCTCCGAGAAAAGAGACCTAGTGTGTCAAAAAACGGGTTTGGACTTAAGAGTGGATTCTGGTACCTAAAAGGGTGTAGAATAAGATGAAATAAGTTAGATTTCTGATAAAAATTTATTTACCCCATAAAAACGTACAAAACGAACTTGTGTGTTCAAAGTGATTATGCGTTATGAAACTTTAAATGCGTTCTTCTCAAAACTTCATTTTCACACACTAGGTCCCTTTTCTCGGAGAAGGTCACATATAACGAAGTTTTGCCAAAGGGAAAAAATTACAAAAATTTTTTTTCCAAAGTTATGCAATATTTTAAATTTAAATAAATGTCATAATTTTTCTAATTTTTTGTTTTGTTACGAGATTATTTTTTGAATATCTCGAAAACTATATTAGCTAAAACATTTACTTAAAAATAAGAGATCATTTACTTAAAAATAAGAGATCAACTAAATATTCCCCCATTCACAATAGTTTTTAGCTAGTTTTAAAGAGGATATTTAGGCCTATAAAAAATATATTAAAAAAAATTTAAATTAAAAAAATTAAAAATTTTGCAATTTTACAATTTTAAAAATCTAAAAATTCAAAATCCATTCTATTTTTTTTTTTTCTTAATTTTTTTAATATAAAACCTCTAACTGATCTTAAAAGATCCTGAAAATTTCAAGAGGGCATTTTTTTTTAATGAATTGAATTTTTTATCGGACGAGTATTTGAGCCGACTCTCTTGTTCTGTCTTTGTCACATTCCATAAGATTCGAGCAAAAACCACGTATGAAAAGAAAAACTTTCCATTATCGCGTATATAACCCACTATAATAATCACAATCCGCAGTTTATTAATAGCTACTAGTAAGTGTTTACACGTAAGTTAACTATAAAGCAGAGCTTTGAAGAATTAATTCTTTTTTGAATGAATTCACTACCAATCGAATTCAATTTTCTCTAGAATTGAATGAATTCCTTTTCTTAAGTAATTCACTGAATTCGTTCAACTGAACGCGTTCATCAAATAATAAATTCAAAGAATTAATTCCTTTGCAATAGTTCTCTTTAATTAATCAAATGAATTAATTCAATGGTGAACGCGTTCAATTTTATAAATCGAACGGAAAAAAAACTGAATTAATTCCTTACTGAATTAATTCACCACAGAATTCGTTCAATTTCATTTTCGTTCAGTGAATTAAAAAAAAATAAAATTACGTTCAGTGAATTAAAAAAAAATAAATTACGTTCAGTGAATTAAAAAAGAAAAAAAATACGTTCACTGAATTGAAAAAAAAATTACGTTCATTTAATCGAAAAACAAAAATGACGTTCGCTGAATTCAAAGCCTGTTTTCTGCCATTCAGTAGAAGAAAACATTGTATTGTAAAAACGTATAAATGAAATACGTCATAGTCAAGCATCTACATTTTACTGGGAAGCATAAGTTTTCAAAATTAATAGTTATATTTTTTCTGAATTCATCTATATCTGTAAAGTTTTTATTTTTAATAGTAAAAGGCTTTATTTTTTAATCATGTAGTTTGATAAAGTGCATCGGCTTTCTCTAGCACTTAATATATATATGTAATTTGTTTATTTTGACTAGCAAACGCTGTAAAATTGCTAAGTTGCAAATTTTATTTGTAAATAAATGTTTTCTTCTACTGAACGGCAGAAAACAGGCTTTAATTCACTGAACGTAATTTTATTTTTTTTAATTCACTGAACGTAATTTTATTTTTTTTAATTCACTGAACGTAATTTTATTTTTTTCAATTCACTGAACGAAAATGAAATTGAACGAATTCAGTGGTGAATTAATTCAGTAGTGAATTAATTCACTTTTTTTCCGTTCGATTTATAAAATTGAACGCGTTCACCAGTGAATTAATTCATTTGATTTAATAAAAAGAACTATAGCAAATGAATTAATTCGTAACAAAATAAATCGAACGAAAACAAATATGAATTAATTCCATTCAATATATGATGCTATGTGAATTAATTCATCGAATTTTTAATTCAGAATTGAAAAATTGAATTAAGGAATTAATTCTTCAAAGCTCTGCTATAAAGTAATTGTTTGTAATAACTTAGGGTTCTATAAATCGACTTTCGACTAATCGATTAATCGACTTTTTGCGAAAATTTTCGACTTTTTGAAAGTCGTTGTGATGCAAAAGTCGAAAAGTCGACTTTTGCTTTCGACTTTTTTACTTATTACCATATGGCTAACCTAGTGTCTTCAAATGCAATGAAATGTGCAAAGAAATTTGAAAATAACACACAAAGCAACAACAAAATTATTTTCGCTGTTGTTGTTTTGTGTGTTATTTTCAAATTTCTTTGCACATTTCATTGCATTTGAAGACACTACATAAGAAGTAAATTTTGTTTTTGCTGATATAAGTAACACAATAGAAAAAATTAAGCAAGTGTTGCTAATCTATTGGAAAACAAAACAGTGAAATATGACATAAAAAACTCTAAAATGTCTACGACAGACAGTGGTTTTAAACTGAGAGAAGCGGTAATACAAACACAACTTCTAAACTAATCGTCCGATTTGGACAAAGTTTATAGAATATTGTAAAGTAGGAATAAGGCTTTTGGAAAAATTTGTAGTCACACTGTTTTATTAATAGGACACCTATTTTGCACCAGCGTGCAAATTAGACCACCTCGATTGTAAACAATTTTTCGGAACCTTTGGCTTCTTAAATGACTTTAGACTTTTTGAATTATACTTAGGGCGGGTAACTTTTTTCCAATGTAACCATGGTTAAACGTTAACCCCAGATATTTTCATATAAATTTGAGATTCAAAACTATGTTTATTTTGGGATAAGTTAACAGGTCTTAATTAACAATTTTTCAACAAAACTTTTCGTTATTTTCAGCAGGATAGAATATTATTGGCATTTAACTAAGTTTAACTTATAACAAAAAGTTTATAGAAATAACAGTTTTTTCGTTCTGTGTTTTGTCTACTAATATTGAGATAATTGTTTTGCTAATATGAGAAGGGTAGTTGTCATTTAAAACGAACTAAAATATAACCCAAATACAGCTGAAATTTTGTAGAGTTTACAGTTTTATTTTTTTCTGTTTTATCTAACAAAAATTTACTAAACAGATTCGGCAGTTTTTTCTGCAGGGCCATTTTTAACTAATTTTTGGCATCTTTTTCCGCTATTTGTACAGATTTATTTCTATCAGTATATTAATATTGCTGGAGTAAGTCATAAAATCAAAGTGAAATTTAAAGAAAATGTAAGCCTTGACTTTGATTTCACTTAAATTTTTGTAGAGCTTATTGGGTAAAGCTTAAAGCATAACTTGTCAGAATAGGTATTTGCCGATAGCACTGATGATCGTAATCAAAACAGAGGACCCAAAAATTTAAAAGCCTATAGACCCCCCTAGAAAAATGGTCTAGATACGCCGGTGTATACAATCTACGCTCAGCATTTGTCGAAAGCGAGAACATTTTTGAACTTAATTTTAAGTTTTCACAGGTGCGTAAAATGTAGCTCCCCAATTGTTTGAGACAGGAAAATTATTGTACTTGTTTACAATTAATCTAACCTTTTAACCTGCATCGTTTAAAAATGCATTTTTTATCAGTTAAAAAATTAACTGGACAGTTAAAAGTTTAACTCTGCCAGCTTAAAATACCAAGGTGATGCTCACGCTGTAATAAAATGCGGTGATTACAAAATTAGTTTTGTAAAAGCCTTAACCCTTAAATGCATGATCTCTTCAATTTTAACCATTTTTTTATATATGATTTCTAAAGGCGTCTATATTTCCAGAAAAATACTAAAAAAAATTTATTTTAGAAACAAGTGACTTATTGAAAAATATGGTTTTTTGCCAAATATATTATTATAGCTAAAATGTGATTATTTTAACGAGTATGAAAAACAGAAAAAAATATTTAAACTATGAACATACATTTATTAATTTTATTGCGAGAATATCACTTTAAATATTTAAACAAACATTTTTGAAAAAAAAAAAATGCGTGTGTTAGATTTTTACAAATATACGATGCAAAACCAAGATTTTTCCTATAACTGTTTAAAAAATCTACGCGAAACTATAAGAACACTGTCTATAGAAGGGGATCCAATGCCCAAAAATGCAGTTTTGTGCATCAAGTGGGTTTTTTTTTATTAAAAAAACTGGTATGTTGCCATATAGATACACCATGCATTTAAGGGTTAATAAAATAAGCCTTAATTTCTATAAGTTTTGTGCTACATTTTATGTTTAAAGCCACTGTGCGATGATGAAAAACAAGGAAAATTTTTATTTTATATGCATATAAGTCGAATTTATGCTCATTATCAACAAGGTGCCAATTCTACGTTCCGAATCTAGTTAACTGACCGCCAAATAAGCTAAAAAAAATATGATTTTTTGCTATTTAGAAATTTTCATATAAAAAGTCGATTAATCGACTTTTACCTATAAAAAGTCCGAAAGTCGAAAAGTCGACTTTTCAAAATTTGAAAAAAGTCAAAAAGTCGAAAAGTCGACTTTTTGTTGCAACTATATAACCCTATAATAACTATAAAGTAATTGTTTGTAATAAAATGCTGCATCAATTCAAGCAGTTCAAAAATGCAACTAGGTGCACTTGAAATTGATTTAAAATGTAAAAGCTGGTATTAGACAATGTATTGGCAGTGGTTTCCAACTGTAGTCAAATGTAGCTAAAATTAAAGGTCAAAGAGTTTGGAGTACTATGGCTTTTTGATTCTATGTTCATACAAATATTTTTAAACAGAAAATAAAAGTCTCTGCAGTGTTTATTTTTTCAACCTTAGCAAGTTGAAATATCCTATTTCAAATAAAAAATAAAAAGAAAGGCGTCAGTTCAAGCAATAAAAAAATATTCGTCTTGAAATTCTTAGGTTTAATTTCAGTCAGTTCAATAAAACATACAAGTAATGAGTTTGAAACGGATAAAAAAACTAGAATTTAGTCAGATAAAAGTAATTCTTTTTGATTTGATTGTAACCAGCGTTGCCAATTTAGCCATAAAATGGCTAAATTGGCAAAAAATTTATTTAGCCATTTTTAGGAAATGTTTAGCCATTTTCCATTTTTCTGCAAAATATAATTTTTATCTGTAAAATTATAGCAAAATTGATGAATTTTGTTCAATTTGCCAAACAAATTTGAAGGTACAAATTTCAAGCACTTTGATTTAAAAAATGACGGAATAAAAATAAATTTCTACACCCTGAAAAAGTTTGTTTGAAAAAAACTGTTTTCTTAATTATGCCAAAATTAAAAAATTGTATTGAAAGCACAATAAGTTGTTTCGATTTCACACGAAAAAAAACTGCTATACTCCATATAAAAAAACTACTTTTCACAATTTTGTTTTTACGCAAATTAAATATATAATACTATTATTTTTATTGTAAAAAGTGACATTTTGGACTTATTGTGATTGTGTCTTTAAAATAAAATAAAAAATAATTAATTTTTAGAAATTAACGTTTAAAGCCTTTTAATTTCGAGTAAAATTTTTTTACCGTAAAAACTAACTTACCCTGCTTAAAATATAATTTTTCACCTTACTGACTTTCACATGAAAATTGTGTAGACTTTGTTTTAATGCAAATTTAATGTACAAGACTATTATTTTTCCGGTGAAAAGGTAACATTTTGAGTTTGTTGCGATTGTGTTTCTTATAAAATAAAAAATTGTTAGTTTTTAAAACTTAAATTGCGGCTTATATACCCAGTGTAGAAACGGTAATGACATATCATTATTTTTTGGACTACCAGTAATGACACCCACTTACCTTCTGCATTATTTTAAATCATATAATAATTAGTTACTGATAATGACTTATTTTTATCATTATTTCAAATAGAAAACAATTTTCTAGATTTTTTTGAAAATTTTTTGAGATCTATTTTTAGACTCAATATTTTTTAAACACTGGTAAGGATATATGTAACCACATATTTTTTGATTTTTTGTATGTTGGCGAGTAAGCTTACTTGTGTGCAGCAGGTCAATTATGTTTTTATCTACTAAATATTACATGTCGATATAGCTCAGATGGTAGAGCTATTGACTGGCAATCTGTAGACCCAGGTTCGATTCCCGCACCAGCAAATTTTATTTAAAAAAAAATACAATAAAAAATATTTTTTTTTATATAATTTATATTTTTGAAAATCTAGTTTTAGACTCATTATTTTTGTCAGTACTGGTAAGCACATAGGTAACGATATATTTTTTGATTTTTCGTATGCTGGTGTGTAACCATAACTCATTATTTTTCGCGACATCGCCATATAAAGGTAATAAGAAATGTAATAACAAAAGTAACTAGTTACCATTACCAAGTATGTAGTTACATAACCACATATCTGGTAATGATTTTCTACACTGGGTAATTATAAAATGTATAAAATTTGGTGTTAAGAGAGTTATTTGGACAATTTTCACCATATTCCGCAAGAAACAACACATTCTTTTGGTATACTTCAAGGAAAAATCGAAAAATTTCACCTTTGACCTTGGTAAAGAAAGGGATAACGTTGTCAGAGTTCTACAAAATTTTCGGAAAACAATCTCTCGTACCAGAATTAAAAGAAATCGAAAGTGATTTTGTTGCAGCTGGCTAAAAACACAAAAATTAATACTATTATCTAAATTATTGGCCAAAATCATACCTTTCTCTAAAATTTTCAAATTCAAAACTGCGTCACTGTTAAGTTAAAAGAGGGATATGTGTAATTTTCAGCAGAATTATTCTCTAAGGTGTATTTAATGAACCCCTATGCGTAGAGCACTTTTTTTTATATTTTGTTAAACAAAATTTTAAAAAACTCAAAACTAGAGTTTTGCAAATTTATGAAAAAGAAAAACAAATCCCATCTTTGGCCATACCTGGGACTAGATTCTCATAAGCCAAGAGAGACAAAAATTTATATAGGAATATTTGTGGATCTTAGATATGAAACTAAGTTTTTTGTAAATTTTTGAAAAAAATATTTTATTTTTTACGATTTTCATAATTTATTCAACCTTACAATGGTCTGAGGAAATTTGCAATTACCAAAATATTTTCCAACCGATTTTGGATTTTTATACATTACCAGAAAGGGAATTCAGTCTAGATTATGATTCTATTTACATTTGCCAAAAATATAGTTACTTAAGAGCCAGTATTTTCAAAACAAGCCAAAAAAAAGTGATTTGTTCGCCTTGTAAATCATATTTCAAACTTCAGGGCCGATGCGGAACGTGTTCGCGTTATCAGATCACCTTAATTTTTTGCATTGTATATTTTTATACCCAAAGGCATATTTCTAGGGGGCGACGCACAGTGCTTTGTCCCATAGGCAAATTAAAAAAAAAAATGTCTGCGGAACGTTAGTGATTTATACATTTTTGAAGAGGTGACATAATACCATTAATAAATATGAAAGAGGAATTCAATACCTTCTCGTTTTGTTAACAACAGAGGGCGCTAAAGTCAAAAAAATTTTGAGCTAAAATAGTTAAACGAAAATCAAATTTTAAATGATTTACAAAAAAAATTGGCACGGTGGTTTTGTTATTTACTATATTCGCAATAAGCAAAAATTATTTTAAGTGAAAATTTTTTATAGAATAATATTTGGTGACATCGAAAACTTTAGACATTTTTTGACTGGAAATCCCAAAGTTGCTTAAGTAGTAGAGTACAAAAAAAATATAGAAAAACATGTTTTTTTATTTATGATTTTAGGACACCTTGAAGCTCTTTAATAGAATTTGGAAAAAAAATTGTTTTTTTTAACCGCAAATTTAAAAATTTTATACATTTTCCAAACCCTTTACCTGAGTTTTAACAAAGTTAGAAAGAGCTAAATTTTAAGGTACCACCAAAAATTAAAATAATAACGTTTTAAAAAAAAAAAGAACTTGAAAATTCCCAGCAAAATATTGGTAATGACACCTCATTACTATCTGCATTACCCAAAATGATGAATCATTACCTTTTGCATTATTTTATAATTTAAAATAATGACTTCCTAATAAGGGCCTATTGTATTCATTGTTTCTAAATATAAAATAATGACTTACTCGTAATAGTTTAAATAAGTACTTTTTACACAGTTAAATTTTATAAAAATTTTATTTATTACATATATGTAAATATGTTTTATGTTTAAATTTGTATGACGTGTCCTAAAACTAAAACTTAAATTTTTCTGAATTTATTTCCTTAAGCTAATAGTATCTGCCTAACTCCTTATTTTTAAGAATCAAGTAAGCAATCTGATAACCACTTATAATTCAACTTTTTGTAAGCACTTATTATTCAAAACCTCATAACTACTTATTTCTCATTTTTTCGTAAGCGAGCGGGTAAGCGTGACTACTTATAAAAACGACCACGCCAAACAAAAATAATGAGTTTAGACGCCAAAAAATAAGTTGTGCGGAGCTATGAATTTCTATTATATAACCACTTATTTGGTAATGAAAGATTTTGCTGGGTTAAAACACAAGCTTCGGTTTTATGTGGTGTAAAAATAAAAAAAAAATTCAAGAAACTTTAAAAAAATTTTAAGTAATAACACTTTTTTTTTTGCGGAAAACCTAAAATTTTAAAAAGTTTAGAGAAATTTAAGAAAGATTTAAAAAAACAAGTCATTTTTTTATGATTTAGATAGTCCATTAGGATTTATAATTTTCTGTAAAAAAAAATTAAAATTTTGAACCACAAATTTTCAATTTTTAACTTTTTCTACATATCTCAATTTTTCAATTTTATGTAGATACTAGCGGGCAAGCCCGCTAGATTTAGCAACGTGCCTTAGGCTTAGTTTTTGGGATGTCAGTTAAACCGAAAACGAATTTTGTCGTATCGTGCAAGCCCGCTACGTTGTTAGCGTACCTTAAAGTTTAAAATGTAATTTGTTTTGTATAGGAATTAAATATTTTTATGAAAATAAAATATGTTTTTTATTAATGTAAAAATCTTCAAAATAAAAGCCCCCTTCGATGAGAATGCTTATTAAGAGTGTTTAATTACAAATCAATAATTTGTCTCTTTATGACTTTTTGGGCACTTTTGCCATTGATGGGTTAATTTTCACTAGAATCTAACTTTTACTCCCCTTTTTGTACAACTTTGTTGGGACTTTTTATACAGATTCTAGCGAGTACTTAAACGTTGTTGTTCACCGCCTTAAGAATTCTTTACACATACGATCAACATCGATTTACCGACGGTAATTTAATAATTTTATAAATAAATTAGAGAATCCTTTTTTCTCACCAAAATCTAAATTTTATTGTTTTTATTTATTTTCATATTTTGCCTTCACGCAAACATTTGATCCTCCGAGCCGGATCGTGGCCTTCATTTGGAAAGATTGGTTTAATTGTAAAAATTTATTTATTTAACAGCCTCCATCTTGGTGCAACAACAAAAACAATTTTTTTCAACAAATTATTTTAATTTTTTTAAGGTACGTATAGTTCAGTTTTTATGTGAGCATTTTAAGTGAAAAAAAAAGGAATAAATATTGCAAAAATTAAGAATTAATTAATTAATTGTGTTAAACTTGCATATACAACATAAAAAAGTATAATTTTTATACCTTTATGTTGTTTTAAAGATCGTTTTACAACCCTTATTTAATACAGTGCTTTTTCTCATTTTTATATATTTTGTTGCTTTTTTTTCGCGACCGTGTAGTTGTTTACGTGGACGGACAGAATTATTTTTTTTTTTCTGAAAATTTTTAAAATAATAGTGTTTTTAATTACCTTAAAATTAATAACTTATTAAGTGGTGAAATAAAGTAAAATTAGTTCTTGTTTTTTATTGTAAAAAAGCCGGGTTATTTTCAAAGTGATAAGTGAGTTTTTTTTTTATATTAAAGTTTACATACAAACCTTTAATTTATTAAGGAACATACATACCTACGTACGTACTAGGGATGCCGATCCCGAAATCCCGATCCCGAAAATCCCGGGATTTTCGGGATTTAGAAATCCCGAAATCCCGGGATTGGACTTGAAAAAATCCCGGGATTTCCGATTTCATTATTTGGCATATTTTACCTCTTTTTGTATTTGTTTTTATTGTTATATTCGACCAAAATCACATAAATCTAATATCTTATTAAATGTTATTAAAAAACTAATTTTTCCTATTCATACACTTATAAAAAAAATTAGTACAAAAGTCAAACGCTAAACGCGTTCTGATTAAATTGAACTAATTTTTCTGTTATTTTCTCTAAAAAAGTCCGTAGAAATAGGTCAAAATTCTGCTAAAATAACAGGAAATAGTACATGTATTTGCGCCAGCACAATTTTGACCTATGCATTTGTACGTAATTTTTTTATGAGTGTAAGTAATAGATTCAAAAAGATTACAGATTGAATAAATCTGAATAAAAACCTTAATAATTTAAAAACTTTTATTCAGCTGTGAAACTTTTTAAAATCATAATTCAGCTTTATTTATTCTTTAAACGGATATGGTTTTATTTATTTTATTGATGATTTGCTAAAATCATAACTTCATTCAAAATAATTTTGCCGACTAAAAACAGCAAGTTTTTGTTAAATTATAAAAATCTCACAAACTGCCTTTCTGAAATCAGCAGAGGTATGTGTTTAATATAGTATGTAATGTTAGTTGATTTAAAAAAACTAATAGTCACTAAATATTTCTGATGATTTCGGCAGAGTAGTTTGTATTTGCATTCAATAAATTTTTTACAAATATAACTAAAAATTTGTAGATAAGCAGTGTTTCGGCTAGTTAAAAAGTTTCTTCAGAAGTAAATTGTAATTTGAAATTTACTTAAATTTAACTCATAAGTATATTACTTATATGTCGGAAATTTAACAATTGTTTAGCAAACAAGTTCTGCTGATTTCAGTATATTTAATCGCGGAACCTTTTTTACTAATTTTAAGTAGCTTTCTCTGCTATATTTACATTCTTATTTCTATGAATCGAGTTTCTGTTTAAAGCCAGATTCACAATGCTGTAGTACTCCATATTTTTTGTATCATGCTATCTCTATTTTATATACTCCACTATGCAGCGAGGAGTACTCCAGCATTGTGAATCCGGCTTAATTTGTTTATTTCTTCATACTACAAAAAATAATAAGTAGATTTATAATGAATTATTTTAATTTGTAGGATTTATTTGAGTTATTTGGTTTTAAAATTAAAAATATGATGAAACAAGAAAATCCCGAAACCCCGAAAAATCCCGAAATCCCGAAAAATCCCGGGATCCCGATAAATCCCGGGATCCCGAAAAATCCCGGGATCCCGGGATTTCAATTTTCAAAATCCCGGATCCCGGGATTTGTAAAAACCAGTCCCGTTCGGCATCCCTAGTACGTACATACAAGTGTTTTCTATTTTTTTTGTGTGTTCTCCTTTGTGCTATATTCTTTAAATTTAACTTAAAAGCATTAAAATCTGTATTGTTTACAATTTGAAATTAACTCGCGTACAAACACTGTATTGTTGTTAGTGTTTCATTTAACTACGTATATGCACCCTACAGTCCAGTATAGTCGCAACTTATAACGTTTGTGTCTTAAATTGGAAAATATTATTCTTTTAATATTTTTTGTTGAATTTATTGAGAATTTGAATTAAATTTCACTAATTTAATATTTCTTTCGTAAAATTTTTCGTAGTTTGGAAATTTTCGTATTTTTTAAATTTTTTTTCCATCGAATATATACAAAATGTCTAGTAACGCTTTAAATATTTTTATTAGAGAGTCCGACGCTCTTATTAAATTTGAGGCAAAGTTCAATGAACTTCGCGAGAACGTACATACGGTGTTTACACTTGAAATTCGCGGAAAGGAACTAAGTGTTTTGTGGGAAAGCGTTAAATCATCCTACAAATCGTGTTTAGGTTTTTTGGAAAACGCGGAAAACGCCGAACCAGCTGATGTGGACGCGGCCGAGGCGAAATACGACGCGAGTTTTAACGCATATGTTAGTTGTTTGGCAGCAATTAATGAAAAATTGCATAACTTGGAACCGCGAAACAATGCTAACGCGAAGGCAAACGAAGATTCTCCGGTCGTACAGGTTATGACGGATGATTTTGGTCATAATTTTAACATTCCGCCGTGCAACATACCAGTTTTCGATAGCGAAGTTATTTCTTGGCCCACTTTTCGGGATCTTTTCACCGCGGTTTACATAAATAACTCGCGTATTAGTCCAATTGTGCGATTATTTGCTTTATTAGAGAAAACTCGTGGTGACGCACATGATATAGTTTCAAAAGCGCCGCTAACGAACAGGGGCTTCGACATTGCCTGGAAAAGTTTAACGGATAAATACGAAAATTTGCGTCGATTGGTGAACCACCAGCTCATTACGCTTTTCGATCTTCCCTTCCTTGACAAGGAAACGGATGAGGGTTTGAAAAAGTTACAGCGCGGTATAAATAGTTGTCTTTCAGCCTTATCTGCTTTGGACATTTCCGCGAACGGTGATTTAAGTTCACATATAATCGTTTTTATGTGTATCCAACGGTTACCTGCCATCACCGTGAATCTTTGGGAGCAGTCCGTTAGGGATAAAAAAGCTTTGTCACTTTGGAGTGATTTAGATCGCTTTCTGACGGAAAGAATCGACACTTTAGAGTGTTCTCGTGATCTTAGGGGTTCGCACCTGTCAAAAAGATCCGCGGAATTGAAAGTAAAAGCACACCATACTGCGGCCTCCACGTCTGCGAGCACTTCGTGCGTTTTGTGTAAAAATCAGGTGCATTTTTTGCGCTCTTGCCCACGCTTCAAAAGTCTATCGGTTGCTGATAGGTATTTGAATGTGAAGAAGTTTCATTGTTGTGTCAATTGTCTTTCAAGGACACATGAGGCTAAAAACTGTACAAGTACACATAATTGTTCAATGTGCGGTAAACGTCACCACACTTTGTTGCATCGCGATTTAGCTGCTGGTGAGGCAAGGGGGAATAATTCTACAAATTTGACTGCAGGTTCGGGTACAGCTCCTCGTCTTCCCAACTCTGCGTTAGTTGATCCAGATATACAGTCCACTTCTAGTGGTGGCAATCCCACATTGCCATCGAATCGACAGGTATTTCACGCATCGGTGAATAGGAATGTGTTTTTAGGAACGGCTATGGTTAACATCGTTCACCAGGGTATTACGTACCCAGCTCGTGCGCTTATTGATCCCGCCTCCGAAAGTTCGTTTATTTCGGAACGTTTGGTAAATCGTTTGAAACTTCCTACACTTTCTACGAAAGTCGGCGTTTCAGGTGTGGAATTGATCTCGACTTCGTCGAAAAAGCTTTGTTCGGTTAAAGTTGGCTCTCCTATTGATTCTGCGTTTTCAATAGAGGCCTTACTTCTTGCGTTGACCAAGGTTTCTGGAAATCTGCCATCTTTTGAAGTACCTTCGGATATAAAGGGAAATTTGCCAAATCTTCGTTTGGCTGATTCTAATTTCTACGACAGTCGATCTGTCGATCTTTTGCTCGGTTCTGAACTATATCCCAGAATCATTGTTGCGGACCTTCCTCGGCATATTTTGGGTTCTTTGATTGCTCAAAACACTGCGTTTGGTTGGATTATTTCTGGTCCTCTCTTGCAACCTCGGGTTCAAGTATATTCTACTCATGTAGAATTTTCAGAAGAAGATTGCCTTAATAAAAATCTTCTTCGGTTCTGGGAACTTGAGGAATCTCCTAGACGGAAAAATTTGTCACCTTTTGACAAATATTGTGAGGAAAATTATAAAGCGACTACTCGTCGCTTGTCTGATGGTAGATATATTGTATCTCTACCTTTTAAACCAGAATTTCCTGAATCTCTTTCGCTAGGATCGTCTAGGTTGAGTGTCATGGGACAGTATCTTAGGACGGAATCTTCTCTTCAGCGGAAACCTGAGATTAAGGAGATGTATGATAATGTCGTTAGGGAGTATATAGATCTCGGTCATATGCATCCAGTTTCGAACCCTACCTTGGATCCTAATTTTTCGTGCTACCTGCCTCATCACCCGGTCATTAAGCCTGAAAGGAAGACTACAAAATTGCGAGTTGTTTTCAATGCTTCAAATAAGACTTCAAATGGAAATAGTCTTAACGATTGTCTTTACGTTGGGCCAACACTGCAGGCAGACTTAGTCCTCTTAATTCTTCGATGGCGTCTTTTTAGATTTGTTTTCAACTGTGACATTACTCAGATGTATCGACAAATTCTGGTCCATTCTTCTCATACCCCATTTCAGCGTATTTTGTTTAGAAGTTCTCCGACAGAGGACGTTAAGGAATACGAGTTACAGACTGTGACTTTTGGCGTCAATTGCGCTCCATATCTTGCGATTCGGACTTTACTACAGTTAGCGGACGATTCTGAAGCTGAGTTTCCTATGGCATCACACATTTTACGAAAGTGTATGTACGTTGACGACGTTTTAACGGGAACTCACGACGTTTCAACTGCTTTGATCGCTCGTGATCAGCTTATCGCAGCCTTATCTTCTGCTAAGTTTGAACTTAGAAAGTGGACTTCAAACGAACGTACAATTTTGGACGGATTTCCTTCGGAACATTTAGTTGACGCTAAATTACTGACTTTTGTAGAATCCAGTAGCTCAAAGACCTTGGGAATCCAATGGAATGCTCAGCTGGACTCTTTCTATTTTAATGCGACTCCTATAGCACATAAGTCAGGTTATACAAAGAGGGAAGTTTTATCTACCATAGCAAAATTGTTCGATCCTGTAGGTTGGTTAAGTCCTGTTATTGTTGTCGCGAAAATTATCATGCAAAGGATTTGGCTTGATAATATCAATTGGGATGATTTGCTTCCGCTTTCTACGGAAAATGACTGGCGTAAATTTGTTGCATCCTATCATGAAGTTAATTATATTAAGATTCCACGGTGGGTTCATTATACCCCAGAAACTTCGGCGGAACTCCATGTCTTTTCTGATGCCTCGGAAAAGGCATACGCGGGGGTGATTTATATTCGTATTGAGACCTCTACCGGAGATGTTCACACCCATTTGCTTGCATCGAAGACAAAAGTGGCTCCCATTAAATCAATTTCTTTACCGCGACTTGAACTGTGCGGTGCAGTACTTGCGTCTGACCTTTTGAGAACAGTGCTAAGCGAAATTGATATTAAACTGGATCAAATTTATTGTTGGACTGATTCCACTATAGTCCTTTCTTGGTTGAAAAGGGCACCCTGTTCTTAGACCACGTTTGTGGCAAATAGAGTTTGTCGTATTCAGGAGAATGTGGGAAATCATAATTGGTACCATGTCCGATCTGAGGACAATCCTGCAGATTTAGGTAGTCGGGGAACCTCTCCCTCTGAGTTGGCAACTAGTGAACTTTGGTGGCACGGCCCACAATGGCTTCGTCAGGAGAGAACTAAGTGGATTGTTTCCGATATTTCTCGCCTTAATACGGACATTGAGTGTCGAGCAGTTCGAACTCATGCTTCGTTTTTTACCGATGCCAGAGGCGCTGACGTATCTGAGGATATTCTCACGAATTATTCGAGTCTTGATCGGGCACTTCGTGTTCTATCGTATGTCTTCAGATTCATTGAGAATACTCACCCGGCTCATAAATTAGGTCGTAATATATACGAGAATAAGACTCTTTCTAGTCTTGAGGTGAAAAGGACCAAGTTGCGTTTGGCCATTATGGCTCAGAAATACTATTTTGCTGAGGAATATAAATGCCTTCTGGAGAGAAAACCCTTACGTTCGAAAAGTTCTCTCCTCCCTTTAAATCCTTTTCTTGATACGGATGGGGTCATTCGACTGAATGGTCGTTTGACTAAATCGCCTTCTCTTTCTTATACAGAGAGGCATCCTATAATTTTGCCGTATTCCAGTAGATTTACGCTACTTTTTACGGAATATACTCATTTGATTTCTATTCACGGTGGAAATCAGTTAATGTTGCGAATACTTCGCATAGAATATTGGATACCACGATTGAAATCTAAGATTCGCGGAGTTATTAGTCGTTGTAAACGGTGTATTATTGACCGGAAAAGGTCTTGTAGTCAGATTATGGCAGCTCTTCCTCCCGAACGGAGCACTCTCGATAGGCCTTTCACTACAACTGGCGTGGACTTTGCAGGCCCCTTTGATATTAAGAGTTTTACTGGTAGGGCTTGTAAGATTACTAAAGGCTACGTTTGTGTTTTTGTTTGCTTTTCTACAAAGGCAATTCATTTGGAAGCAACCTCTGACTTGTCTACGCCGACCTTTTTAGCGGCTTTTCATAGATTTATTTCGAGAAGAGGTTGTCCGAATACAATATTCTCTGACAATGGGACAAATTTTGTCGGTGCTTCGCGTGAAATAGAGAGGGATTTTAAAGCTTTTATTAAGGAAAGTCATACAACTCTGTGTTCCGCTTATCGCATTCAGGGTCTCTCGTGGCGGTTTATCCCAGTTGGGGCTCCTCACATGGGTGGTCTTTGGGAAGCCGGTGTCAAGAGTTTTAAACTCCATTTTAGGAAAGAGGCACAAGCTTTTAAATATACATTTGAGGAGTTCTCTACAGTTCTTTCTCGAATTGAAGCTTGTTTGAATTCGCGTCCTCTTTGTCCTATGGCGGACAATCCCCAGGACCCGGTTGCCCTGACTCCTGGTCATTTTTTGATTGGCTCTCCAATTCTGGCCCCTCCAGAGCCTATAGTACACGAGTCCCCTTTGAGTTTAATTAATCGATATCGGAAAATGAAAGCTATCGCACAACTCTTCTGCCGTCGGTGGAAGGAAGAGTATTTGGCGAGTTTGCATAAACGATATAAATGGAAAAATCCGGAACGCGATCTTCAGGTAAATGACTTAGTCGTGGTAAGACATGAACAATTACCTCCGACTTCGTGGCGACTAGGAAGGGTTAGTAAAGTTTATCCTGGAAGCGACGGACATGCAAGGGTCGCTGATATACGTACAGCAAACGGGGTTGTAAAACGACCGATCACAAAACTGGTCATTCTGACCACCTAAATTTATTTACTCGGTCCTTACTGGCCGCTTCGGGGTCCCTACTGATCCACTATTGTTTTTTTTATAACCTACGGGGTCCTTACTGGCCCATTCAAACCATGAACTTTGTATGAATTTTCTACGGGGTCCCTACTGACCCAATTAGTTTTAAGTGTTATTTGAAAATAAATTATTTGAATTCAAGCTCACATCATTTTATGTATAAACTGAACTATACATTTTTTTTAAATATAGCCTAGTTATAAGATTTTGGTTGCAACACACCTGGATGTTGCAAGGTGGCCGGCAATGTTTAATTACAAATCAATAATTTGTCTCTTTATGACTTTTTGGGCACTTTTGCCATTGATGGGTTAATTTTCACTAGAATCTAACTTTTACTCCCCTTTTTGTACAACTTTGTTGGGACTTTTTATACAGATTCTAGCGAGTACTTAAACGTTGTTGTTCACCGCCTTAAGAATTCTTGTTCTTATTCTTATTCGTTGTCCTTACACATACGATCAACATCGATTTACCGACGGTAATTTAATAATTTTATAAATAAATTAGAGAATCCTTTTTTCTCACCAAAATCGAAATTTTATTGTTTTTATTTATTTTCATATTTTGCCTTCACGCAAACAATAAGCTTAAAAAATTATTATTCAGAGGAAGCTTAGATTAAAACAAATTTTCTACTTTTTAAGTAAAAATAAAATCAAATAGACACACTTAATAATTAACAATAAATAACGATGACGATGTGAGAGCTGTGGTGTAATGGTTAACGCGTTGAACTGTTATACATGTGGTTGCGGGTTCGATCCCCAGCGACCGCAACATCAATTTGGAAAAATAATGTGTATGATTTTTTCCCTAAAACAGTGTCCTCCTTCACTTCAAGCGCATACTGGGTTCTATCAGGATATCTTTCTGGGACATTGTCTTAACTTGAAAACGAATTATTATGAAATTTGACAAAAAGAATAAATTTAGTATTATTACCAATATTTATTAAAATTATACCAGTTTTCGCTCAATTTCGTAGTTTCCGAAAAACGAAAATCGTTACATCTTCTTAATCAAAGGAACAAAAAATTTACTTTTTGGATTTTATTTATACTTTGGTGAAAAAGCATAGGCCGGTTAGAGGATAAAATAAGTCAGTCAGTCACTCTTATATGTAAACACTATGACTCTCTTTGCGATTTGTTTATTGTCATTGTGAATCCATTCGTTCTCCAATCTGTTTTATTTCGTTCCGCATTCCAGCCCATTTCGTTCTTTGTTCTATTGCCATTTTCGCGAGTTTCAGTTCCACATGTTCCCCGTTTAATTTCCCCGTTCTTTCCCGAAATTGTGTTAAAAAAGTGTTTAAAAAACAAAAAACAAATGGTCGTAAACAAACTCTAAATTACTTTCCTTAATAAAGTGGCCGTGGACAAATTTTCTTTCCCAAAAGTGTGTTAAAAACAATTTTTTACACAAAAAAAAAGTGTTGCCACAAAAAACTGTTTCCGCAAAAAAGTGTTTCCACAAAAAAAAAGTTTACACAAAGAAAAAGTGTTTTAAAAAAAAAAGTGTTTCCACAAAAAAAAGAACGTATTTCCACAAAAAAAGTTTCGAAAATAAACTGTGTTGCCACAAAAAAAAAAAGTTTCCACAAAAAAAAAGTTTCCACAAAAAAAAAGTTTCCACAAAAAAAAAGTTTCCACAAAAAAAAAGTTTCCACAAAAAAAAAGTTTCCACAAAAAAAAGAAAGAGTTTCCAAAAAAAAAGTGTTTCCACAAAAAAAATTGTTTCCACAAAAAAAAAGTGTTTGCACAAAAAAAGTTTACACAAAAAAATAAAAAAAAGTTTCCACAACAAAAAAAGAATTTCTCCACAAAAAAAGTGTTTCAACAAAAAAAAAAAAAACTTTCCACAATAAAATGTTACCACAAAAAAAAAAGGTTCCACAAAAAAAAAAAGGTTCCACAAAAAAAAAAGGTTCCACAAAAAAAAGTTTTCCCAAAAAAAAAAAAAAAAGTTTCACCAAAAAAAAAGTTTGTATATCGATCACACATTTTATATGGGAAAAACACACCATCACAAAAGTGTGCGTATAACACGGATGCGTAGACATTTTTCGTCATTTTTTTTAAGAACCATCAGTAAAAGTAGATTTCCAACGCATGTATTGGTTTGTAAATCGGTTGAGTGGTTCTCGAGTTATAAAATGACGAACATATACCAACTTATTTTTATATATATAGATATATGTATGTAAGTAGATGTATATGCTGTCCCTTAAAATACGATTTGTCGATTTTCATTCATTACACTGCCGAGTTTTCATCTACACCATTTCCAACTGTAATTGAGAAAATAACAATTGATTTTGAGATTTTCCATATGAAATTGAGAAAAATGCAAATGGAATTAAGATTTTCCATTTAAAATTGAGAAAGGAACAAATGAAATTGAGATTTTCTAATTCAAATTGAGAAAAGGAGATATGTAATTGAGATTTTATATTTGATATTGGGAAAATAACAAATGAAATTTAGATTCTCCAATTGAAATTGAGAAAAGAACAAATGATATTGAGATTTTATATTTGAAATTAAGAAAAACACAAATGAAATTGGGAAAATTATAAATTAAATTAAGAAAAGTATAAATGTAATTTAGAAAATATCAAATGATTTTGGGAAAACTTTGCATTAAAGAACAAATTTTATTACACACAAAAAATAAACAATAAAAACAACAATCAACGTACGGGCATATTTTTTATTTGTACGGCGGATTAATGGAATGTGCAGGAATGCTGTATGGCTCTGCTGCAGTCGCCAGCAGTTACCAATGTTTTAGCTTCATCAATACGAGCTCAATCTGAGTAGAGTTGCAGAAGAGTTTTCAAATACAGTTTCTAACCTGTTGCAATAAGAAGCATTATCAACGACTACCAGGAACTCTGAAAGGTTGTTTCACATCTCCTCCTATCTCACGAAAAAATTTCTCATCTATTCCCTGGCAACAGGGAATCCAATTTTTCATCCTTTTTAATAACGCCTTTAACAATTGGGTCACGTGATGGTGGGTGGGTGGTGGCTAGCGCGAGTTCAAAATCTTGATTAGCCACGTTTACGGCGTTAAAACAAACTGAAGTTTGTTTCGTCCAGCCCCACTATTTCGTTACCGGCTCTGACGTACTCGTTCAGACAAGTAACGTATTCTGAATATTTGGCCTTCTTAGCAGCTTTTAAGGAATATATATCGGTGTAAGATATTTCCAATTTCTTGCCATTTTTGTCTCCGTGCAAGAATTTTATTAAATTTCTTAATTGCAGTTGAAAATTTCTCAATTTCATTTGTACTTTTCTTAATTTATTTGTTTTTTCTTTTCTCAATTTCAAATAAACAAATCTAATTTCCATTTGTTTTTTTCTCATTATCAATTGTAAAATCTCAAATTCATTTGTTTTTTTCTTAATTTCAATTGTAAAATCTCAATTTCATATGTTCTTTTCTCAATATCAAATTAAAAATCTCAATTCCATATATGCTTTTCTCAATTTCAATTGTAAAATCTCAATATCATTTATTCGTTTCTCAATTTTAATTGGAAAATCTCAATTTCATTTGGTTTTTTCCCAATATGAAATAGAAAATCTCAATTTCAATTGTTCCTTTCTCATTCGCAAATGAAAAATCCCAATTTCAATTGCTCTTTTCTCAATACTACATGGAAAGCTCTCAATTTCAATTAGAAATGGTGTAGTAGGTTCAAAATTGAATAAAAAAAATGGGTTGAGTAATTATTTTGATAAATGGAAGATTTTGGTTAACCCTGGAAAAACGCAGGCTATTTATTTTACAAGAAAACGTACGTCTTGTTTTATACCCCAGAGTTTACCTCGTTTCATGAACCATGATATTCCATGGGAAAACAACGTCAAATACTTGGGCGTAATGCGTGATACAAAGCTTAATTTTAAGAATCATATTCCCTATGTAGTGGACAAAATTAACAAAATTATTAGAATAATGTGCCCAATTATAAACAGGAAGTCGGAAATGAACATAGACAACAAAAAACTCATCATCAAATCTATATTCCACCCCATATAATGTTTTACTGTGCTCCAGTTTGGTACACGTCTGCAAAATGTCATATAAAAAAACTCCAAGTAGCACAAAATAAGCTACTTAAAATGATCTTTAAACTACCATGGCACTATTCCACCCGACGCCTACATAGTGCCGCTGGCTTCGAACTCGTTCTGTATCAAATCGAAAGATTGACTCTAAATTTTAATGGAAGATGCCAACTCTCACAACATGTACATTAGAGCGTACCACCTTACAGGCAAAAAAAAAAAAGTTCGCCGTTCACCCTCCAATATGAAGTATTTTTGCAAGGCCAAGTATCTTTGGCATTTACAGTCGGATCTTAAAGTATGATACATCGATGTTTTTCTCTCGAGGAGACCAGTGTTTTTGCTCTAAGGGTCATTGACCTCAAGTATCCCGTTCTAGTAGTTACCTACCAGAACTCAGTTGCTCAGAAAATTAAAGCTTGCAAAAAATTATTAAACTTTTGTTAAGGAAGTTTTTCGATAAACCTAGTAGAAATTTTTTTTATATATTGGTTGCCGAACGTAGGGGTCGGCTTTTTAAATTTTTTTTAATTGGATTTTTCCTTTATAGCGAAAGACTGGTCTCCTCGAGGCAAAAAAATCGATATATCACACTTTAAAATCCGATTTTAAGTGCCGAAGCTATAACGAAAAATTGAAAAAGGCGACCCCTACGTTCAGCCAAAAAAAAAACATTTTTTTTTGAAATTGCCTTGCAAAAATAATTCATATTGGAGGGTGTACGGCGAACTTTTTTTTGAGGTACGGTCTAATGTACATATCAATGAACTGATCTCATCATAATTTTATCTACTTTATTTTTTTTCTCATTTTTATCTTATACCTCTGCTTCATAAAGGTTTTTGTAAAGTTTTTTCCTTCCGTTTAATAATAATGTACATAAATTTCATAAATTAAAAAAAATATATTTATATATCTAAGTAGAAAAGGAATGAAGTTCCTTAACTCTTTGCTTTTAAGTCAAATGTAAATAATATAAAATTATAAGAAATACATTGAATTGAATTGAAGAATTTAATTTTTTTCTTGGAAAACTTTAACCTTTGCTGAATTGCGGCCGAAAATGGCCCATTTTTGAAAAAGAAAATAGCCTATAAATTAAAAATTCACAAAATTCGAAATTTTTGCAAACACTAGTTTTTTATTTACCTTGTTCATTAAATATACTTAAAATTATTCAGATACGGAATTTTGGTTTCGCTAGTTATCATTAACCCACTTTACCCTAGAACCGAAATGCCCATAAATTTACATAATAAATACATAAATACACAATTTGGAAATGTCAAAAGCTATTTTTGTAACATAATAATTATTATTAAAGAAAAATAATAAATTGAAAAAATGATAATTCGGGTTTTGTGTGGGGAGCAACTCCTTTCCAGGACATTTTATGAAAATTGATTGTTATGTCAAAAATTGTTTTCACTTAATTTTAGCAAGTTCCCAATATTTTTGACCATGTGTGTGTTATATTGAAGCTTTTGCTAAAATAAAATATTGCACCGTAAAAAAAATTGTAAAAATTGAGCAATAATACTGCTCGTCTGTGGCGCCCTTGAAATTGATAATGAATGAGAAAAAAGATATACGGGAGATAGTCATATGCTTGCACCGAATGAAACAAAATTTGCCACAGAGATAAAAAGTATAATTTTATAAACTATTGTAAGTTCCTAGTGCATTCTGATCTTAAATCTGGCCAAAATATAGTTTTTGAGAAAAAGGATATATGGGAGATAGTCATGTCCTTATATCGAATGAAACAAAATTTGCCAAAGAGCTAAAAAGCATTATTTTAGGAACTATTTTAAGTTTTTGGTTAAGTTTCTGATCATAAATGTAGCCAAAATATAGTTTTTTAGAAAAAGGATATATGGGAGGTATGTCATGTCCTTACACCGAATGAAAAAAAATTTGCCAAAGAGCTAAAAAGTATTATTTTACAAACTATTTTAAGCTTTTAGTGTATTCTGATCATAAATGTAGCCAAAATATTGTTTTTTAGAAAAAGGATATATGGGAGGTAGTCATGTTCATGCCCCGAATGAAATAAAATTAACCACTGGGTTAAGGCACATAATTTGACCGGCAGTAACCAATTTTCGCTTTATTGTGTTTATAATTGTAGCTAAAATTAAAAATTTTAGATTAAGGATGTATGGGAGGTAATCATGTCCTTGCACCGATTTTGCTGAAACATCGAATTTTTCTTAATTTACATGTTCTGAACCAGCACACCGAATTTCATTCTTTTACGATAACTCCTCTAATTTTCCGATTTGCTATATGGGGACGAAGCACTGTGGGACGGCCTTAAATCGCAAGTTAACATAATAAGATCCACCCTAATCCATATTGATACAATATAGCGAAAGGGTTAATAGGCGACAATACTCGACATTTTTAATTCGGACTTTCGATACTATCCCAGCAAAATCTTTCATTACCAAATAAGTGGTTATATAATAGAAATTCATAGCTCCGCACAACTTATTTTTTGGCGTCTAAACTCTTTATTTTTGTTTGGCGTGGTCGTTTTTATAAGTAGTCACGCTTACCCGCTCGCTTACGAAAAAATGAGAAATAAGTAGTTATGAGATTTTGAATAATAAGTGGTTACACACATGCTTACAAAAAGTTGAATTATAAGCGGTTGTCCGATTGCTTACTTGATTCTTAAAAATAAGGAGTTAAGCAAATACTATTAGCTTAAGGAAATACATTCAGAAAAAATTAAGTTTTCTCTAGTGTGTAATTTAAGGACTCGTCATAAAAATTTAAACATAAAACATATTTACATATAATAAAGAAAAATGTATAAAATTTGACTGTGTAAAAAGTACTTATTTAAACTATTAAGGTGCGTTCACAATGACGGAATACTCCAATCTGTAGCAAATTTAGTTTTTTTCTCTTTCATGCTAACACATTTTTGTATTGTGCTATCTCTTGTCATTCCACTCCAGAGTAAAACTTGTTTGACTCTGGAGTATAGATTTTCTACACTCTAGAGTTAACATTGGTCTGTTAACTGTTTAACATGACAAATATACCCAAAAAACCACATCTCTAATTTGTTCACATCTCTAATTGTTAACAAATTAAAAAAAATAACAACAAAATATAAATAAAAAAAATATTGAAATAAAAAACCATAAGAATTCTGGGAAAAGAGTGGCGAAAATATGAAGTAAGTACTAAATGTCAAATAAGTTTTGAAGTAACTCTACGCTGCATTTCGAACAGTTAACATTTTAATCTGTGCTGCAGAGTAGAGTCACTCTACCATTGTGAAAGCACCTTTACGAGTAAGTCATTATTTTATATTTAGAAACAATGAATACAATAAGCCGTTTTTAGGAAGTCATTATTTTATATTATAAAATAATGCAAAAGGTAATGATATAGCATTTTTGGTAATGCAGATAGTAATGAGGTGTCATTACCAATATTTTGCTGGGTACTCAATACTACCATCAGATTTTTTCAATTTGAAAATTGCTTTATTTCATATACATATTTGTTTTAGCTTTCGATATAAATTCTTTAAAATTGTTCATGTTTATTGAATGAATCAAAACAATCAATCAAAATCAATTATTTCTGAAAAAGAGTTTTTAAGTTTTTATCAAACTTTTTTAAATTTTGTTCATAATTTTTAACACTTTTAGCATAAATAGTTCACTTTTGATTTTTCTCGTTGCAGAGTTTTTTTGAGGCTGATGATTTAAGCCGAATCGCATTTTTAAATCTTTTACCGGTATGATACAAAATTAGGGTGACCATTTTTTTGACTTCAAATCATTACAAATTTTAAAAAATATCTTCCAAATGGTTTGGTTGCTATAGGATCCAGAAGGATCCTATTTCAAAATTTATTTTGATTTAATATTTTTTAAAAAAATGTATTGTTTTTTATTTGATTTACAAAAGTTGAATTAATACAATTTTTAAAATATGCAGAAAGGAAAACTTCAATAATTAAAAACATAAAATTCAAAGTACATAGAATTCAAAGTATTATTTGGGCATGTAGGGAATGAATCCCTACATAACTTCCCTTCCTTAAAAAAAGTAAAATTTAGAATATGGGCAATATTTTGCTTAAAAAAGTAACGTTAATTAGTAATTAAATGCTAATACTTAGAACAACTCCCATAATTATTAGCTTGAGGAACTATACAAGAGATTAAGTGATTATGTTGACAATAACTTCGCATGAAGATCTGGAATATCTTGAAGTGTATTGGTAGTTGGTTGCAAAATTCTTGATTCAATAGTATTGAAATTGATGCAAGTTTATTATTTTGAGGTAATGCGCAATGTAATATTGTACAAAAAAATTGTTGAAAATCTGTACGGACATTTAAGTCGACTTAGAAATTCAAACTTCAGAACGATTTGACAGGTTAATCCATAAGGGAAACGTTAGGTTTGGGAATTACATCCTAAAATATATAACGTTGTGTGGAGATATTTTGAGATGGAGCCAACTGATGATTAAAAATTGACTTGATGTTTTCGAAATTGTGAGATTACAGAAACATCCTTTAAATGTTATTCAATAAACTGTACAGGAACGTAAAAGTAATATTTCAGCCCCAAAATGTTGAAAAAATCTAAGCAGGTGTGTTTTAAATTTTTCATATTTTGCGATTGATGTTCACTATTACTTAATATGGTCTTGAAAATCTTGAAAAATATTGGTAATACATTTGGGTAATAAGTATGAAGGTAATTAGTTGCATAATGATAAGTACATTTTATATTTAAATGAGATAATATTGATGCAGTAACATATTAATACACAAAACAAATTCTTGAATATTCAATCTTCAAAAAGTTTAGTTATCTTGCAAATCGTATTTTTGGACATAACGTTTTAACGTAGATTGTTGTAGATGAAGTCGGTTGAGGAAATTCACAGGATGAACTTGAAAATCTCATGCAAGCAATCCTACACCTTAGTACTCGCAATCATATTCGATGAGTAGGTGTCCTGAATAATATAAAATTTGAATATCCAGGGGGAATAGTTGCATAAAGTTGATTTGATCTTAAACAGTTAAAACGACAAGATATGCCCAGCAAAACTTTGGTAATGGTTGCGATATACTCACGCATTACCTTGTAATGATACCTCGTTACCTTCTGCATTATTTCAGACCAAAAAGTAATAACTTACCACTCACTGATTACGTAATGCATGATTTATAAACGGAAAGTAATGATTAGAATATCTTTGAAAATCTATTTTTAGACACATTACTTTTTGTTTTTTTGTAAGCTTGGGTGTAAGGTATATATTTTTCGACATTACAAATGAAAATACGAATCACAACAATTCATTTACTTTTTTAGCAAGCAAATGTTTTATGTGTCGATAGCTCAGGTGGTAGAGTTCTTGGCTAACATGCAGGGATGTTAGACCCCGTACTTTTCGCATCCTTGTAACCACGTAAGTAACCAATCACTTTATCACTTCCTCCCTATACATTACTTTGGAGCTCATCGCCTGTAAAATTCATCAGTGAAGTAAGGTATAAAGTAATGCATCGGCCCCTATGGCAACACATTACTTTACACATTATTTGGTAATGTGTGGTTTTGCTGGGTGTTGATTATAACTTTTTTTATGTAAAAATCCAAATTTTGGTGTTGAAATCCTTGAGATTTTAAACTTATAATTCGGCTTGTAAAGTTCGATGCAGGATCGCTAATAGAGGATCCCGAAGGATCCTATTTCAAAATTTATTTTGATTTAATATTTTTTAATAAATTTTATTGTTGTTTATTTGATTTACAAAAGTTGAATTAATAAAATTTTTAAAATATGCAGAAAGGAAAACTTCAATAATTAAAAACATAAAAATCAAAGTACATAGAATTGAAATTATTATTTGGGCATGTAGGGAATGAATCCCTACAGTTGCCTCAACCAAATGGTTTAGTTGAGGCAACAAACTTTTTCGGTTAACCATTATACCATCCAAAAAAAACCTTACACATTTCTCCCACCCAGAGCTTTGAAGAATTAATTCTTTTTTGAATAAATTCACTACCAATCGAATTCAATTTTCTCTAGAATTGAATGAATTCCATTTCTTAAGTAATTCACTGAATTCGTTCAACTGAACGCGTTCATCAAACAATAAATTCAAAGAATTAATTCCATTGCAATAGTTCTCTTTATTAAATCAAATGAATTAATTCACTGGTGAACGCGTTCAATTTTATAAATCGAACGGAAAAAAAGTGAATTAATTCCTTACTGAATTAATTCACCACAGAATTCGTTCAATTTCATTTTCGTTCAGTGAATTAAAAAAAATAAAATTACGTTCAGTGAATTAAAAAAAAATAAAATTACGTTCAGTGAATTAAAAAAAATTAAATTACATTCAGTGAATTAAAAAAGAAAAAAATACGTTCACTGAATTGAAAAAAAAAATTACGTTCATTTAATCAAAAAACAAAAATTACGTTCGCTGAATTCAAAGCCTGTTTTCTGCCGTTCAGTAGAAGAAAACATTGTATTGTAAAAACGTATAAATGAAATACGTCATAGTCAAGCATCTACATTTTACTGGTAAGCATAAGTTTTTTTTTTTTTTTTTTACTATAGACCAACACTCAGGGGATGGCCCCTACTAATGCAATGCATTGTGTTGATATCAGGAAAATAGGTTATGGGAAGGAGGAAAGAGGGAGTAGTGTTTATGAATTTTGACTTGAATTTCTCTAAATTGTAAGTATCAGGGAAGACACCTGCGGGGAGTTTATTCCACATACGGGCGGTTCGTCTAATGAACGAATTCTCTCTATAATGCGTTGTGCTATTAACTGGACAATCGACCACAAACGGATGAGATCTACTAGACAAGCGCGTGTTGCGGCCAAAAACACGTGACCCCGGGATAAGTGCACTTATCTCAGCAGAACACCTCCCATGGTAGTAACGATAGAACAGTGTTACACAACCCACATTCCGACGATGCTCCAACGAGTCAATAGAGCAGGATACCCTACTGTCATTAATGAGCGCCGACGTCCTCCTTTGTACACGGTCCAAAAGCTCCAAAATAAACTTTGAAGCCCCTGCCCATATATGGGAGTTGTATTCCATCTTCGGCCGGATATAGGTGGTATAAATAGTAAGGAGATCAGAAGAAGTGAAGTAGTTCTTACGCCGGTTAAGAAAGCCAAGACACTTGAATGCCTCTTTCGACACTTGAATGACGTGATCTTTCCAACGGACATCACACTGGATTCTCATGCCCAGAACATCAAGAGCTTCTGATTCCTTAATATTGATACCACCCATGTATACAGATGACAATGATCGCTCCGCGGTCTTATGAGTCAGCAAACAACATTGGGTTTTACGTGGATTAAAATCGACCCTATTCACGCTACCCCACTCAGAGATTGTAATAAGGTCTTGATTGAGTGTGTCATTCATAATCTGCCTCCTGCCCCCAATATCTGCAAGGCTTGGCCTATGATCGAAGGAATATGAATGGCAAATGTTGCTGTCATCTGCAAAAGAGTAGATAGGATTGGAAGTCTGACAGAGGAAGTCATTTAGAAAGATAAGAAATAGAGAAGGAGAAATTAATCAATTCAAAATTAATAGTTATATTTTTTCCAAATTCATCTATATCTTTAAAGTTTTTATTTTTAATAGTAAAAGGCTTTATTTTTTAATCATGTAGGTTGATAAAGTGCATAGGATTTCTCTAACACTTAATATACATTAGGCCGGTCGATTTGTGGGGAGGCAAAAAAATGAGCCCATGGCTCAGGGAAAATCGTATTCTAGGGATCAAAATAAGAAACTTTGCCAAGGGAACCATACCTCTAAAACGAATTCTACTACCCCCCAACTGTTGACTTTTGTCCCGTAGGGTCAAGTTTTGAAAAATCACACTTTGACCCATTTAGAGTTCCCCAATCGAGTCCAAATGTATGACCGACCCCAATAACTTTGGAGGGCCGATCCACCCATGCCAGTGGCACACCCCCTGGGGGGTTCCCCATACAAACATTTTAAAAAATCACCATTTTTGGCACTTTATTTTATTATTTTTTATTTATTTTATTTATTTTTATTATTTTATTTATTTTTATTATTTTATTTATTTTTTCTCCTTAGAAATTTATTTAGTCAGAACATATGTAAATGAAAAAATTAATTTAACTTAGTAATAGAAAAGAAAAAATAAAAAATTACTGTTTGAAGTCTTTTTTGCTTTCAAGTCTGGGCAATTTCGCACGGCTCTCTAATGTCGTCGCCATAACAGCCTCTACATTTTCCGGTATAACTCGTTTGGAAACGCTAGCTAGCAATTGAACGTGTCGTTCTGTTTCTTGTATGTGTGATGGAATTTTTGGATCATTAAACGGTGGATCATCTTGATTTAAATATTCTTTCAAAGTATCGTATGGAATGCTTCGCGTGAATGGTGGTTCAAATACGTCATTTATGTCATTCATATTGATCATTTCCGTGTAACTTGTGCAATAAAAGTTTATATCTGGTTTTTTATAAGCTCTAAGTCCCGTTGGGTCGTCAACATCGGTTCGATAGCGTAGAATTATCTTGATAGCACAGTCGCGCTTTTCTTTGCTATCATCAAACAACATTGATAACAAGATATTTTCCGAATGCGCATAATATGAATTATCTGTAATTACTTTATTGACAATTTTGCGTAAACGAGGTTCTAGAAATCTTAACCAACTAATGAATTTGAAAAATAATCTACTACCGTACACGACAGAGCTGTAATACTTGATATTGAAGTACATTGGCACATAACATGTAATTATAAATTCAACCAGTATTCTTAAATTTGCATCTGGATTTTCCGTTGTCACATATAATCGTAATAGTCTAGCGGCCTTGGTGAGCCACCGAGAATGTACAATTTTCCCTGGTTTGATGTTTGCCAGATCCACTGAAACCACGCCGCTAGAAATTGCATGGGCCATGTCGTATAAGTACTTGGAATCGGTGGAAAATTCAATTTTTTCTGGAGCAGGGGGCATATTTTTCAACTCAATTTTCTGAAAGCCGTCCACCACCTGAAAATATATAAAAATAAAACAATTAAAAACGGTTGACAATTATAATAAATGAGTGATAGCAATAACTTACCGGAAGAGTTTCACAAGTTTCGATTTGACGGATCAATTTTCCGGTTGCCGATCTTGGTCCAGTGCTGGTTGATTTATCCAAAGCTTCAAACAAATGCCGAAACGGAAGTTCGTTGAAGTGTAGAAGGCAAACGAACCAATGCAATGGTCTTTTTAACAGCAATTCGAATCGTCGTATAATTCCACCGTTTGGGTCAGTGTTTGTTGGCTCACCGTCAGTGCATATGCCAATTAATGCATCCAGTGATATATTTTTATCGTTGAAAAAATCATTTAATTTGGTTGTTTTGTATTCAGCGGTTTCATGTTCCAGTCTTACGTAACCAATCAATTCAGAATTCGGTTCTCTCAAAATAACAATATGAGGTTCTTTTACCATTCTAGTATGATACTTCTCATCAATTGTATCTCTCGTTAAAGTATCATCTTTTCTGCCATCGAATGAAAATGCTAACAAATTGGTATCATCTAACCGTTTGCGAAGCACTTCTTGTCTGCATTTCTCTTTTTCTCGGCGAACTTTCGATTTATCCATGATGAGAGGTTTGCCATGGATATCTTTCATTTTAAAATCTTGGAAAAGAGCTGTTCTCATTGCTGATGCTACTCTATCAGGCACTCCAAATCTGTCACATACCAAGGCAAAGTTAAAACAATCGTATCTCTGTGTGTATTGTGAACTTGTGCTTATATCCAAATCTTCTTGAACCGGTGGCGGTGCGTATGTTGAATCATCGGGATCTTGGTATGTTGGCATTGATGACATAGACGTTGCTCCTTGCTCTTCAATTTCCATTGCAAATCCATCCATTGTTAGACTTCTCTGATTATGTTGATCGTGCATAAACTCTTTGAGGCGTTCGGGAACCAAACCGCATGCACATGGAGCTGCCTTCAAATCGCATTTACATGTTCCAATGAAAAAAATTGTTTCCAGAGATTTTACATACTCTGTAAATTGTTGGGGTTTGTTTCTTCTCTTTATTTGCTCTTGATATTTGTCAAGCAATCTATTCAATTTATTACATACACTTTTTTCAGCATTATTTCCATACCAAGTTTTTCCCAAATTCCAATCAACTTATCTTGTACTTGAATAGTGAATGCTTTATAGGACAACTTTTTTTGTTCGCTCAAGCAAAGGCCTTGCAACTCTCTCAATATTTTTTATTTGAAAAAATATTAGGCGGCTTGGAACAGGAACGAACTCCGACTGGTTAATCAGGGATGGAAAAGGCTCACTTACTCGGGCTCTTACACCAAAAAATGTTCGATCGCTCTTACATATTTAAAAATGTAAGTAACTAAAAAATAGCTTTCTCTTTGGCTCGTTAAAAAACATAAAAATAAAATATTTAGATATTAGCAAATATTAGCACAAATTGCGAAAAAAAAAACATTTGCAAAAAGCGAAATTTTTGCAACAATATATTCACTTGCAGAATGTCGATCGCTGATTACCTCTTTTAATTAATTTTCTGTACCATAAAGCCTTTTTCGAATTCCGCCGTTATTTTGCAATTTTTAAGTGCGGTTTTTTTAAATATATAACCTAGGGATTAAATTTTTGTACCATAAAGTCTTTTTTCAAATTCCGCTATTATTTTGCAATTCTTTACGTGCGTTTTTTTTTTAATTTATAATCTAGGGGCTATAATACACATTTCAGACAACAAAGTTTGGTGGCTAGTTGCAAAAAAAATCGCGAAAAATAAAATTTGCAAAAAGGAAAATTTTTGCATCAATATATTTGTTTGCAGAATCTAAATCGCTGATTACGTTTTCTAATTAATTTTTTGTACCACAAAGTCTTTTTTCGCGTTGCGCTTTTATTTTGCAATTTTTTAGGTACGTTTCTTTTTAATTTATAATCTAGGGGCTATAATACGCATTTCATACAACAAAGTTTGGTGGCAAATTGCAAAAAAAAATCGCGAAAAATAAAATTTGCAAAAAGGATAAATTTTTTCATCAATATATTTGTTTGCAGAATGTAAATCGCTGATTAAGTTTTTTAATTAATTTTTTGTACCATAAAGCCTTTTTTCGCTTTCCGCGATTATTTTGCAATTTTTTAAGTGTGATTTTTTAAAATTTATAATCTAGGGTCTATAGTACCAATTTTATATACAAAAGTTTGGTGCTTAGTTTGCAAAAAAAAAATAATCGTGAAAATAATATTTGCAAAAAGGAAAATTTTTGCGTCATTGTATTCATTTGCAGACTGTTGATCGCTGATTGAGTTTTTTAATTATTTTTTTCTACCACAAAGTCTTTTTTCGCGTTCTTCTATTATTTTGCAATTTTTTGAGTGCGGTTTTTTAAATTTATAATCTACGGAGTATAATGCCCATTTCATAAAACAAAGTTTGGTGGTTAGTTGCAAAAGAAGAAAATTTTGGCATCGTTTGCAGAATGTAAATCTTTTAATTAATTTTGTGAACCCCTTTTTTCGCATTCCGATATTATTTTGCAATTTTTTACGTATGGTTGTTTAAAATTCATAATCTAGGGCTATATACTGTTGGAATAGTATAATTCCATAGTATAGTTCCATTCTTGATTTTTATAACTAAATTATTATTTTCCATTCCTGGTTACAATCGATGTTTTGAGTCATACAAAGAGCGCACATAGTGACCCTGCAAACATTTAAAAGATACCTTCCAAGAAGATATTTCATTTGAATGAAAATAATCAAGTAGTATTTACTTTGAAATTGTCTTCCTTTTATCACTTGGTAGATAATTCGACGATATTTGGAAAAAAGTAATTCAAAAATTTTATCTTTTGTCATAACTTTTTATGACAATATTTCGGCAATATCACCTTTGTATCATTTGGAAGATAAAGCAAATTTGTTTGAAAGCTTTTATCAATTTAGAAAAAATTAAAACTAAATTTGTACAAAAACAATCAAAAGATATATAGGAAATAAACTCGTGAAAAGTTAAGATTAATTGCGCGGGAAAAATCGGCTAAGATGAAATCAAAATAATTTTTAAGTTGGTCAATGGATTATGTATGCAGATGTTGTTTTTCAGGCTTAAATTTAATAATGAAAAATTAAATTGTTTTTTTATTGTACTGGGAGTTTATTTAGCGATATCCCTCTTATCTTCCATATGAGTTATTGCTTTCATATTGCCTGGAAGTATTGTTTTAGTGTAACAGTTGTTTCCGACGGAGGAAACTTCCGGAATACGAAATTGATATTGCCGGCAATAAATGTTATCTTCCTGGCGATATGTTCGGAGAATCTTCTTCGTATTGCGATGTTTGCTGGGTGATATTGGTTTGAGTATGTTCCTGTTCCAAGGCACATAATAGAACAAATGCTTTCTCAGTGATAGAGAGTCCCCCAATCTCTTTATTATGTATACTCTTTGGCTCAAGTAAAAATAATATCTCAAGATATCCAGATGGGTTGGTAAATTAAGATCAGTCAAATCAGTAGACACACCAAAAACAGTAACATCATGCCTGGGTATATGACTCATTGGGTTTTCGATAGTTGTTGATGTTGTTATTGCTTCATCTTGCGGTGTAGAGGATGGTGGATTCATTGTAAACTTCTTGATTTGGAATGATTTTTTTTTTAAATATTTTTTTATCTCAAATTAGCACATCACACTTCGAGTTCTTCACAACGACTTAATGCATTCACAAAAACTGTTGCGTTATATATGGTCTAGGAGACGAGGTAATAAGAATGAAATGGTAATTTCAATTCTACCTGTAACCGATTTTGTTGTCAAAACTGCCCATAAAGTACTTACATGTAAATTAAACGTTAATCTGACCACAAATTCTGTTAAGCAAGTGCGCCTTTTATTACTTCTGGAAAATCCTTTATGATAATTTTATGCTCAATTCTACCTGTAACCGATTTAGCTTAAGTAAGTTTACGACATGCAGCTGTGTCTTGTGGTGGCTTAAAAAACCCACACAACCTATTTTACGACCTGTAACAGAACGACACGTTCAATTGCTAGCTAGCGTTTCCAAACGAGTTATACCGGAAAATGTAGAGGCTGTTATGGTGACGACATTAGAGAGCCGTGCGAAATTGCCCAGACTTGAAAGCAAAAAAGACTTCAAACAGTAAGCAAAAAAGACTTCAAACAGCGACGGTTACAAAACACTTAACTAAAAAATAATAAAAATTTAAAACATTTGCACAGCAGCAACACAACTTCTCCAATCAACACTCGGTATCCAACTATTGAATGTGAAAAAAGCGCATCATAATGTGATAATTACTTGTGAAAAAGGAGAAAAAACAATAGGATTAAGAGAGGAAACATTCTAATTGAAAAATAAAATTGCTCAAGTATTAGTTAATTCTGGCTCTTCTGATTACAAAACATACATTGTATACGCTGTGATTGAAAAAAACTTCAATTAGCCACACTCAGCGCTATGCCGACCGTGGTGTAACTTGTTAAGAGGTGATGCTACGAGTCATAGCCTGTGGAGAGGGCTGCCGGTTCAATCCCCGGTCATGGCAATACACAAAAAGTTTTTCATATAGAGACAAATTAACAATTAAAAATTACTTTGATCAGTTGACACATAAACTAACCACTGACGAGTCTTTGGGTGAGACGAAACTGCGGCAGTCTGGTGATTCCCTTGTGTCTGTTAAATTTTTCAATAAAAATGTTTTCTTCTTCTTCTTCCTAGAAATCAACTCTAAAAAAAATTCTTTAGTAATTAATTCTAATATTAATTACGATTGTCCTATGCGACGGTTACAAAACACTTAACTAAAAAGTAATTTTTTTATTTTCTTTTCTATTACTAAGTTAAATTAATTTTTTCATTTACATATGTTCTGACTAAATAAATTTCTAAAGAGAAAAAATAAATAAAATAATAAATAAAAAATAATAAAATAAAGTGCCAAAAATGGTGATTTTTTAAAATGTTTGTATGGGGAACCCCCCAGGGGAGTTCCAGGGGTTGTGCCACTGGCATGGGTGGATCGGCCCTCCAAAGTTAGTGAGGGTCGGTCATACATTTGGACTCGATTGGGGCACTCTAAATGGGTCAAAGTGGGATTTTTTAAAACTTGACCCTACGGGACAAAAGTCAACAGTTGGGGGGTAGAATTCGTTTTAGAGGTATGGTTCCTTCGGCAAAGTTTCTTATTTTGATCCCTAGAATACGATTTTCACTGAGCCATGGGCGATTATTAAATCGACCCGCCCTAATATACATATATATGTAATTTGTTTATTTTTACTAGTGAACGCTGTAAAATTGCTTAGTTGCAAATTTTATTTGTAAATAAATGTTTTCTTCTACTGAACGGCAGAAAACAGGCTTTAATTCACTGAACGTAATTTTATTTTTTTTTAATTCACTGAACGTAATTTTATTTTTTTAATTCACTGAACGTAATTTTATTTTTTTTTTTTAATTCACTGATCGAAAATGAAATTGAACGAATTCAGTGGTGAATTAATTGAGTAAGGAATTAATTCACTTTTTCTCCGTTCAATTTTTAAAATTGAACGCGTTCACCAGTGAATTAATTCATTTGATTTAATAAAAAGAACTATAGCAATTGAATTAATTCGTAACAAAATAAATCGAACGAAAACAAATATGAATTAATTCCATTCAATATATGGTGCTTTGTGAATTAATTCATCGAATTTTTAATTCAGAATTGAAAAATTGAATTAAGGAATTAATTCTTCAAAGCTCTGCTCCCACCCTTACCCCAAGACAAAAATTTTTTTCGCATGAAAAAATCCAGTTTACAGGAAACGAATTTTTATTCTAGCCAACGAATTTCTGTTGTCACAAGCAAATTGCATTGTCTAAACTAATTTTCTGTAGATATAAACTAACCAATCGATTGGCTACACATTTAGCTGCCAGAACAAATCTTTTTTCTCCTTCCTAATTTCTGCATGATTTCTGAAATAGAAAAACTTCACATTTTGGCTCCGTTTTTCTACAAAAACTCGTAACGTTTTTTAAAATGAAAATCTTAGGGTTTTGTGTCCTTTTTTTCTATTGAAAATCCCACACATTCGAAAATGTTTCCATGGAAATACCCACATACATATATTTCTTCAGATTTTAAGGGTTTTTGTACGGAAAAATCTTTAGCTTTTGATATCGTTTCCTAAACTCAGAAAACAGAATCATTCTGACAACCGCTCTCACAAATCGATAATTAAAATATTTTTATCACCGTCAAATAGAAAAATCATTTTGACTGCTTTCTGGTAGAGAAAACTTCTCACACTCACAAAGATTTATCCTATAAAAAAATACATTGTACTGGCATTTTGTAATATTTTTTTAAATGCCAAAAATCAGTAAAATCAGTACAAATTTTAAAAAATCAGTACAAATAAGTACACGACTTTTATATCAGTACATATACTGATCAAATCAGTACGAATGGTCACCCTATACGAAATACAACTCTGAAAACATCGCGTAGTTTTTGGTATCGAATAACCAAATACGCGTATGATATAAACACTACTCTTGTTTTATCAGCAATAATATATTTTGAAATATTCTTACCAGTATGTAGTTTTCAAAATCATGCCCACACTGTCAATTTTATTTTTTAATGTTTCCTCGCGCATCTTTAAAATATCCATGTTATTTGCCTTTACAAATCCCGTTGCTAAGGCATTCAGTAAACTTTGTTCTGCAATACCAATGCGAAGTTTTCCTATTAGCGATCTTATAAAAAATCGAGCCTCAGAACAACGACAAGCTATAAATATATCTTTAATCGGTGTTATTTTATTTTTTCCAGGCGATTTAGCAATCTCTTTCAGCTTTTTAAAAACACCCATTATTGTTAATGGGGCAGGCTTAAACATCATCCTTTGTGCCATTCTGGACTGCTCTGCAACAATTCCCAAATCACCACTTAGATGTGTTTGTGATTTAATAAAATCCATTTTACGCCCAGTGGTATCGCAAATAATTTTCATCAGAGTATGTTCAGCTACACCAAGTTCTAAGCCTATAAATATAACAAAAGTTTGATTTCGTTATTACGCAATACAATAATTTGCGTAAAAATATTTAAGTTACCCGACTAAAAAAGATGTTATATAATCATGCATCATCATATATAAACCCATTTATAGTTTCTATTTAATTTGATCGGAATATTGGATTAAAAAAATTAATATGAAGCTTTATATGCTCATATATAACTTATTGTGATACATATATCATTTCATCCGAAAAATGGCCCGATATAATTCTATCAGTTGTTTATCTACATGTATCAGTTTAGCTCTTAACTGATTACATTATATATTAGTCAGATGAAATTGTATCCGATTTTTGACCTGACTTATATAGTTATATACGAATTTGGACCTGATATAATTATATCAGTTTAAAACTTTGATACAATTGTATAAGGTAAATGTCGGATAGAATTATATAAATATAATTGTACCAACTACGATCTAAACAGACACCATCACATATAAACCGATGGTGATCACAAAAATCGGACAAAATTTCATCTGATTAATATATGATCTAATCAGTTAAGATCAAAACTGATACAATTAGATAAAAACTGGTAAACAACTGATATATAGACAGATATAACTATATATGATTATATAGACAGATATAACTTAATCACATTACATATGACTATACATATGTATGTATGTATGTAGCTTATGGCGTTTTCTTTTCTGAAAAATGTTGCCTTTTTTGCACTTTGCTTTTGAATTGCCTTTTTTTTTTGTTCTTTTCTAAATTAAGGGTAACATTCTAAGAGGGCTAGGTGTTCTTTTCTAAAAATGTTGCCTAAATAAAGTGCAAAAGTGCAAAATTTTTCGCCCTCAAAAAATTTACGGGGTAGAGTGTTGCCCTGTTTTTTCTTTATGTCAACGCCATGTGTATATACTATAATGTTTTTTGCTAGCTAACTCGCAACTTGGTGGCCTAGAGGGTACTACCATGGCTTCTGATGCAGTAGGTCGCAGGTTCAAACCCCGGTTGGAGCACAATATTTTTTCGTTTTGTTTTTTTGTTTTTATAAAATTTTAATTAGATTTTTGTAGTTCTGATGTTAATTAGTACCCGACTAAAAAAGTTTTCATATAATCTTATATAATTTGATATAATAATAAGTGTTTATATGCGTGGCTTTATTAACACTTTGCTTTTATAAATATGTTTGATATGACATTATATATAATCATGAAAAAGAAGCGAGTGAATATTTAAATAATTTTTGACTCCACAATACAATAACTCCAAGAATCATCTGTTTTTAGAGTAATTTGAAATTCTTCAGTGATGAGGGCTCATAATTTGGTGGCAGAGATCACTTGATTTTTGTGTTTCTTGGTACCATCTCAGTACTTTGCAAAGAATTAAATAGATCAGTGTTATCATTTGGGTGCCAGGAAAGCACTTTAATTTTTTTATTTGGGAGTTGGGAAAGCATTTGATTCTTATGTTTCTGGGTGCTTTCTCAGTTCTTTGTAAAGCATTGGCACCACCGCGGGACGGTGTTATCATTTGGGCGTTGGGAAATCACCGTTAACAAGCACTAATACCACCCATTTCGGTGCTTTGTGAGTGCTGGCCCCTTTGTAATTTTCTACCTGGGCAATCTTATATCAAAATATATAACAAAGTTAATAGAAAATTGTATTAATTTTATATGTGATTATATCTGACATGATATCTAATTATACAAAATTTTATAAAGTTTAATTGCACTATAAAAATTAAAAAAAAAAACTCACAAATTGTGGATCTGGATCATCCTGAAGATGCTTCACAATGGAGTAGCGAAATATCAAAAATAAAAAACTTTTTATATTTAAAAAACAAACCTTAAGCTCAAGAAAATTGTGAAGTTTATAATTGAATTTAACATATATTTTTTAAATAGTTTGCAAAATACTCTTTATTAAAATAAAAATAATTGTAGAGAAATAAAAAAAAAAAAATTTTGTTTTTTCATTGTGGAATTAAAGGTCGAAATAATTATTTTTACTTTTAAATTTAAAAATAAAAATTAAACAAACATATGTTGAAATAAATATGGTTTAAGTTCATTTATTTTTCCGTGAAAAAAAAATTAATTGTGGAAGTTAATTTTTTTATTTTATAAGAAAGACACATTTTATAAGAAAGACCAAAACTCTAACCTAGAAAAAGTTGTTCCGACAAATTTTTGTCATGTTTTATTTTGTCAGCTATTTCCAAGTTTATTAGGAAAAATTTTTCTAAAAATTAACACGTTGGCTGCCAAAGCCTTTTTAGAATTTTGATCGTTCAGTAGCAATGTCATTTAACAATTTTGGTCACCTGAGGCCAACAACTTATTTTTGTTCTTTCTTTCTTTATTTTGTTCTTTCTTTATCCAAAAAAATACCATTAAAAATACGCAGCGGCCATGGGAAATACACCAAAATGTTCACCACAGGCCAGAGAATCCAAATTCCATGTAAAATTCGATATTAAAATGTGCGACGTGGCCTCAGGGTAACATCTGGGTGTCGCATGAAAACGTGCGACGTGGCACCCAACGTGTTAAGCATTAGTATTTAATACGAATGAAATAAGTGATCTCAACAATATGTACTAAAATTTTCTTTGAAAATCTTCATCAAATTATATGTATTTATATATAATTTGATGCAGTTAGATAGACCCATTTTTCGGATCAAATTGTATCAGGTTAGATAACATGCGTATCTCGCTTGATATAATAATATATTCCAATATTCGGATGAAATTAGATATGGACGTATATATGGGTTTATATATGGTGATATATGATTATATAACATCTTTTTTAGTTGGGTATTTACCAATTTTTAGCCTATAAATTAATTTAAAAAAAAAATTATACAATACATAAAAAAAGTTAGTTTTTACATTGACTGGCATTTGAACCTGTCCAGACCATGTCAAAGGCAGCCATCACAATCACTAGGCTACAATTAGTAATAGCTTATGTAAACAACATTTAGAAAAATGCAACAGTCAGTTTATTTTTTTTTTTCATAATTTTATTTATTGAATCTTCACAACAGTAAACTAACAATAAGTTTATCAAATCTTATGTACTAAAGCTAAAATATTAAGCCCAGCCAGTGCCAGACAAAATTTTAATTTTAAACATTAAATATTTTTTCAATTTGATGCAAAGTAAAGGTATAGAAAAAGTTAAAAAAGATAAATTAGAAGTTTAATTTTAAAAAGGTCGAAAAACCTAATTTTTAATTTTTTAAATAGAAATTAAACACCAACATTTTGTTATAAAGAATATACATTTATTCTATAGAGCCAAATCAGCGGTGGTCCTTCTTAGGAGGCGTCGGTGTCCTTGGTCCTCAAGCAGTTTATGAGCCAATGAATTTGGGTGCAGTTGCAGCCTCTTTAAGTAGTTCAAGTTGTATATTGCGATTTCATCATTAACGGTGGGAACATTCAAATCGGAGTGTATGTTCGCATATCTTATATACCATGGTGCGCAGACAATGGTTCGCAAAATATTGTTCTGCTTCCTTTGAATTTTTTGAACATTTGATGCAGACGCAGTGCCCCAGATTTGGATGCCGTAGCACCATATAGGTTTCAAAATCGAATTATACAACAACAACTTTCAATCAAGGCCAAGTCTAGAATTTCTTCCAATTAGCCAATTAAGTTCTATTGCTTTAAGTTTTATTTGTGTTATTTTGACGTCGATATGGTTCTTCCAAGTGAGACGACGATCAAGATGTATACCAAGATATTTGACATTTGAGTGTTGGGGCACTTTGTGATTATTAATTTTGATAAAAGAGCATGGTTCTTTTCTTAAAGTAAAAGTGAAATGAATACATTTCTGTTCATTCACCTTTATCTTCCACTTTTTCAGCCACGATTCCAGTTCAAATACGTGTTCCTGCAATATTCGAGAGGCTTCATATGGGTTTTTGTGACAACTCAAGGTAGCCGTATCATCAGCAAATGTAGACGTATGAGTATTACTATCAGTTGGCATGTCAGAAGTATACAAAAGATACAAGAGTGGGCCTAAAATGCTACCTTGAGGGACACCGGCCCGAATATCTTGAGGAGAGCTGAAGAAATCACTTTCCTTGACAACAAATTTACGATTGCTTATATAGCTTTCGAGTATATTATGTGTCTTACGTGGCGGTATATTTTTAATTTTAAATAACAAACCTTCGTGCCAAACTTTATCAAAGGCTCAATAAAGAGTGCAGAACAGTAATTCTTATCCTCAAAGGCTTTTCGTATTTCACTAACAAGTCTGTGAACTTGCTCAATGGTGCCATGCTTTTTACGAAAACCGAACTGATGAGCAGGAATTAGGTTATGTTGAGTTACAGTTATCGTTATTCTGTTTGCCAATAGTTTCTCGAAGAGTTTTGATAAATTAGATAAAAGACTTATAGGCCTATAAGATTCAACTTTAGTGAGATCTTTTCCTGGCTTGGGTATCATTTTAATGAGGGAGACCTTCCATACTGGTGGATAATATTCAAGGCGTAATATTGCATTAAAAATAAAAAGTATTATTCTTACAGCTATCTGGGGTAACTCCAAGATCATTTTATTACTAATTTTATCGGTACCAAAAGCTTTTTTTGGGTTTAATTCTGAGATAGCATTTTCGACCTCTCGCAACTCAAAGCGAATGGGTACCTCTACGTACCGTGGCAAAATTGGTGGTAACTCGACTATTGTGTTTGGATCGTTTGGCATAAATACAGATTTTAAATGTTCTGCAAACAACTCGCCTTTCTCTGTATCATTTCTAGCCCAGCTTCCGTCAGATTTACGCATTGGAGGTTTACATATTACAGGTCTTTTTAGATTCTTTGTAGCACGCCATAATGAATAGTCCGTTCCTGCCGTAGCCTCCAGATTTTCAAAAAAATCATTCAGTGAGTTATTTCTTTGTAATTTAAGTAATTTGCGTAACTTGTTTGAGCATTCTTTAAATCGAGCCTTAAGTGCAGGAGATCTGTGAAGCTGCCACTCTCTACGAGCTCTTCTTTTCTCATTTAAGAGTCGCTCAATATCAACTGAAAAAATTTGATTTTGTCTGGATTGTCGGGGGATTTGGTAGCAAGTCGTGCAGCAAGTTTAAGATAGGATTCAAAATTCCTAAGTGAGAGATCAATGTCCTCTGTTGTTCTTAGCATATATTTTCCGAGCAATGAGTACTGATAAATTTTTTATATTCTAGCCAATTTGTTCCTTTGCCTGTAAGTGCTAAGTCACCGGGTTGGAGTGGGTGTATGATCAGAAGAGAGTTCCAATGAGGATTCTAAGTGCACCAAATTTCTTGCTATATTTTTAGTTACTCCAAAATCAATGAGATCCGGTATTTTATTTCGATCTGATGGCCAGTGTGTGGGTTCGCCGCTGGAGATCACATCCAAACCCATTTTATTAATTGTATCAAACAATACACGGCCCCTCGGGGAAAAGAGCCTTGACCCCCAGAAAGTGTGCTTGGTATTGTAATCGCCAGCTGCCAGAAAGCGTGAGCCTAATGATTCGAAAAAAGATTTAAATTGATTTTCAGAAATCTTAAATTTTGGGGGGATACCTGATACCTGAGCCTCCACACGCCCTGCCTCTAGGATCTTTTGTGTCATAAAATGTATACTCATTAATTGAAAAATTACTACGAGGGGTTAAGTGGGTCTCAGAAACAAGCATTATGTCAATCTGTTTGCTTCTTAGAAAATAACTGAGTTTTTCTTTGTGTTGGCGTATGCCGTTAGCGTTCCAAAAACATATTTTCACAGTATTCATGGTTTACTCAGTAAAGCCTGCAGTAACATAGACTGCATCTTCATCATCTTCTGTATAATATTGTTCATAGATTTTGTAAAATCTGAGACCGTTTGTGTTAACACATCAATTGCTGCTTCAAGTCCACTAAAGTCCGATTTTTGACCTTGGTATTTATTTTGATTTGTTTTCATATTAGAATTAGATTCATCACTTATATTTTCTTGAAAATTTCCAGATGATGTACGACCTTTTACAATAGATGCAAAGGTCTGATTTTGGTTCGTAAAATGCTGCGCGTTCGGCAATTGGGGCTGCGGGTTAAAAATTTCTAGATTGGGCAATTGGGGTTGCGAGTTAAATTGCTCTTGAATGTTTTGGGGTTCTCTGTTGTATAACTGCCTTCTGACAATAGAGCGCTTAACAATTGAGTATGCAGGACATCCTCGGTAATTGGCCGTGTGATTTTCACCACAATTACTACATTTTTTCAATTTTGGGTCGCCTTTAGACTTGTTACAGTCTTTTGAGCTGTGTAGCTCACCACAAATCACGCAAACTGCAGGATGCTGGCAATACGTTTTAGAATGGCCAAATTCTCGACAGTTAGTACACTGCATGGGGCCTTTTTTTTATGGGGCTCCTCCACTGTAATTCTACGATGTAGTAAATATTTCAGTTTGTAAATTGGGTGTACCTCACTCTTCTTCAATTTAACATCGTTGGGTTCTAGTTCAATACGAAACAGGGGTTGGGGTAGTTTTCCTCTGTTTCCAATATTAACTACAGATTTTATTTTAAAACCTTCGCCTTCTAGTGCACTTTTGACATCAGAGGGGATGACACCAGAGTCCACTCCCTTAATGACAACTTGCAGGCCTTTACTGCTTTTCAATTGATAGGTGTAAAAGCTCTTCTTCCGGTCTTCAAAATGCTTAACCAACTTTCTGTAGTTGACCTCGCAATATACGTGAATCTTTGTTTCACAAATGTTACCTTTTCTGATTGGAACAACGTGGAAAGACTTATCGCTTACCTGTCGCTTCGGGTGCACCTGGTTCACAGTCAAGTAACGCAAAACGATTACTTGTTTCATTACTTATTACCTGTTCTCGTATCTGTTTTGCAGGTTGTACAGATTTGGAAGATCCGGGGCTCCGCCTCCTCTTAAGAACGGTAATGTACATATCCATTCCGGTCTCTACCGTACGTTTTTGTGTGTTTGAAGACAAACTTCCACTATTGTCATGTGGGAGTAAAGGTGTTAAAATACTTTTAATTCCAGGTGAAGCCATATTTTCGTTCGGAGAACGAGACGACGCTAGAGTGACTGTATTTATATTATTTGTAGCAGCAGGGGACTCGGCAATATTTAGATTTATAAGCAGATTGCGGCAAGCTGTATTGATGTTACTTGGTTTAGCTGATAGGTAATTTTTGTTGTAATTAGGATCATTTAAGTTTCCTGTATTTTCAGACAATGATAGATACATGTTCCGACCATTGAGACTTAATCTTCTTTCGCACAATGGTGTGCTACCACCATTGTTCTTTTGATTAATCACACTCAGTTTATTATTATTAGATATGTTTCTTTTATTCAGCGACCACGGATTTAGGTTTTCCTTGTTTTAATTTTAGAAATTAACACCAATAAAATATCAATTATTTTTATATTAATTTTTATTTTTTTTTTTTTTTTGGATCAAAAAATTTTTTGGCACAACGTTTAACCAGGGTTGACAATATTGAGTTTATTGTGTTCTATTCTGATTGAAAAAATTTAACATTTTAGTGGGGTAAGGGCAACATTTTTTTCCAGAAAAGAAAACACCATTCGAGTGTCCCTTAAAACTAGATTTGTCATTACACCCCCCACTTTTATTGCAAATGGTCCCAAATGAAAGAAATCGATGGGGGGGGGGGGGGAGAAGGGGAATTTTAAAATTTTGTTTATTACTCATACGTCACGTATAATCCATAGGGTTGCTATATCAGTCGAAATATTTATAATTAACCACCTGTTAACCCATTTTTGCCCACTAATTGTTCTACCGAGAATCTTGTGACTACCTTTGTGTGAAAAAAATACATGTTACATTTTTCAAAATTCGAAATTGGGTTTAGACAGAAATTGAGTAATTTTTCGGAAGTAACGAATACCTTTTGTAATTGTTTTAGAACAAATTATTATGGGCGAAAACTAAGAATTAATTTTTTATAAAATTTGACTCAGGTAATAAAATTTTAGACAAAATTACTTATATAAGTTGCATTTAAGACAAAAATCGTTTTTAGTTATGATTATCAAAATATTCCTTTTACTGAATGGGGTAAAAAAATTATGGTTTTATTTTTTAAATAGGTAGTAATATTACTAATGGAAGCTTTTCATCTCTCACCACCTTTTATCTGTCCTCTATCTTGTTTCCAAAGAAGATAGCTATTAATTAATGTAACAAATTTCTTGAGTTTTTCTTCTCTTTAAAAAAATAAAAAAAATTTAAAAGTAAGCATATCTGAAGAAAAACCTAAAATTTATTCTGAAGCTTCAGCACTACACTAAGAGAATTACCTGCATGATATTAATGAATTTTTGCATTAAGCCAATGAAGTTCACTGGAACTCGACCTTTGAAACTTTTCATTGAATTAAATGTTGTGACAAATATCATTTTAAGTATTAAAAGTTTCATGCACTCAATCAAAAAGTTTCATTTAATCGGGATTCATAAAATATATAAATTAAAAAAATTTTTTCATTTACTTTGTGAATAAAACTTCATTGGCTTACTGCAAAATTTCAAAAAAAAACTCGTCTAGTAAAATTCCCTCTGTGTATTTTTCTTAGTATATATATTGGGAGAGTATTTGCCGAATAGTATCTTATAACGTGTGTAATTTTAAGATTATAGGGATTTACTTTTATGAAAATTATTTCGGATTCTGAGGACTGTTTCATAATGAAATCTCTTACAATTTCTTTAAAAAATTGTAAGATTCTAACAGCAATTTATTACGATAACTTTAAGATTTTGAGAAATTCATCCCTAACATTTAAAAGATTCTTTTATGGAAATATTACTCGAATAGTGAGGACTCTTCCGTAGAAAACCACTTAGATTTCCAGGATATTTATTTTACAGAACTCGTTTAATTCTGGAAACTTTGCCGTACAGAAAATCCTTCTGATTCTTAAAATAGATATTCCTATATAGAAATCCTCTATGAATTTCTACATTTTAAAAAAATTTAAAAATTTCCGAGGGTCCAAGGCCCCGCCAAGGTCCATTTTTGGATAGAGATAACCCCTTTGGCTGAGGTATTGCACTGTTAGGGGTAGTCGAAATTTTCATCAATATTACTCTATCTCTCTTAGTTTAAAAAATCGGGAGGGAAAGAAATGGTGCGATCTACCGGGTAATAACAGAAACATGAAAATATTATATTTTAACAATAAATTTTGTAAAATTTAACGAATGGGGTCTTAAAAATTTGTTATAAATAGTTTTGAAAATTAACACTCAAAACTAGTTAAAGTACTGAGGATTTTTAGTATAGTGTTAAATGAAGATAACAAAAATCTTTGCTTAAATAAGTGTTTCAACTAAAAATTTGTTAAAAATTAGTCAAATCGATTTGAAACCGGTTTGACAGATTTTTCTACTGACGTATTATTTTAAGTGTACAAATAGATTATTATACTCAAATGAAAACTTAGCCCTGGTTTATGTATTACGAAAATACTCTAAACGAAAGCAAAGTAACGAAATTTGTTTTTGTTTCCCATGTATTTTTGACGAAAGTAATTGTCAGTTTCTTTCGTTTAGACAATTTTCGTAATAGATAAACAGGCCCTTAATCTTCGTAGATTTCAAAACCATAAATAATTCTTAACATTTTATATTTAATATAGTTAGTTAGAATATTCTTCCGCCTCAAGTCCAAATTCTAATATGATATTGTCATATTAGATTTTTATTTGTTGTTTCAAAAAGGGTTGATCAAAAAGGGTTGAAACAACAAATAAAAATCTAATATGACAATATCATATTAGAATTTGGACTTGAGGCGGAAGAATATTCTAACTAAATATATGAAAATATAGAAAGTCCGAAAAAACAATTTTTGTATTTTTTAATGCAAAAATTAAAATAATTGTTGAAAATAAGCACACCACGGCTAAAATCTCATTCAAATATTTATTTTGTTTTGAGTTTAAAATTAGTTGTTTTTACAAAATGTATTGACAACAGACATACATATAAATAGTACCCAAAGGGTACTTTTATGTAATTGTTTCTTTCAAAAAGGAGTTGATTTATAACTGGTTTTACCAAATCAGACAGTTCATATACGAAAGTACAAAATTCTCATCCCGTTGGTTTTTTGTACCTTATGTAATGTCTCGGTTTGAGTATGAAAGTTATCATTTTCTTAGCGGACAACTGAAGAGTAGAGTGATGTCTACGAAACAATTGTATTGTCTATCATGAAAATGATCAACCCTTTTTGAAACAACAAATAAAAATCTAATATGACAATATCATATTAGAATTTGGACTTGAGGCGGAAGAATATTCTAACTAAATATATGAAAATATAGAAAGTCCGAAAAAACAATTTTTGTATTTTTTAATGCAAAAATTAAAATAATTATTTTATATTTAAATTTTACTTCATTGCGTTTTTAGCGAAAATATAGTTAAAATGTTGGTTTTCAATTTTTGTTTAAAAATAAAAGTAGTTTTTTCGACCTTTTTAATTAATAAATTGGAAATTTATTAATTCTAGTTCGAGGCCAATTTCCTTATTATGAATTAACAAAATAAGTCCTTTTTTTAAGCAAAAACTCTGTGAAGTATTTGTCAGGAGAATATACTGATGAAGACAGATAACAGTTTTTGGAAAAAGTGCTTATTAGTTATATTAATTCATAATAAGGAAATTGGCCTCGAACTAGAATTAATAAATTTCCAATTTGAAAATATAGTTTATTTAAATTTCTTGTGCGTAGAAAATCCTCAGATCTCAAGCAAATTCTCATTTAAAAAATTTATTATCATATTTTGAGGTTTTAATATACACTCGACAGTATTAAAAGAGAAACAATTGCAGAGTCTGCGGAGTAAGAAAAAAATTAATTTGCAAAAACGTTCCCTCAATAAATTTTTAAAAATTTGTTATTTTAAGCTCAGTAAGTTGTTTCGATTTTTCATATAAGCAAAATGTTTTTCACGATAAGTGTTATGTGTGAAAAGTCTTTATCATTTGTTTTTCTGCAAATTTAGTATTATTTATTGATGAAAAATTAACGTTTTGTGTTTGTTGTAACAACATCTTTTCTATAAAATACAAAATGTTTTTATTCCACAATTTAAATAACCATTTGATGCATTTAGAGTTCAAGTTCGGGTGAATTTTCTTCAAGGGAAAAGGGGAAAAAATTCCACCGTTTTTTTTCCGTTTCATGTGAAAAAACTGTTATACTCCATATAAAAAAAACTAATTTTTCACGACAATGAGTTTCACGTGGAAATCGTGTAGACTTTGTTTTCACGCAAATTTAGTATACAAGACTATTATTTTTCTTGTGAAAAAGTGACATTTTGTGTATATTGTGATTGTGTCTTTCTAATAAAATAAAAAAATTGCACATTTTCAGAATTTAAATTACGATTTTAGGCCTTTAAAGTTTGAGTGTAATTTTTCCACGTGAAAAACAACTTACGGTGCTTTACTGTAAAAATGTAGTTTTTAAAGCCTTTGACCTAAATATAGATTCTTTGATTTTTACTATTATATATTTTTATATAAAAAAATGTTCTTACGAAAAACAGTATCACAATTGATTTTTAATTGAATTTAATTCTTTAAAAAATATTTTTATAGCTTGACAAACTTTTCATAAAAAGAGTTTTCAAACGAAAAATATCCCAAATGTTCTTTAGGAAAATTTACATAAACATATTCATTTGTAGTTTTTTTTTCTAAATGAAAGATTGCCAGAAATAAAAATTTACTTAAGTATTTGGTAATTTGGGTATTTTTTCTCGTAATTGATTAAATATTTTGTGATTTTTTCAGAATCTAAAACGTTTTAGTATAGGGGTGATTTTTTTTGTTGAATTGCTTTAGCACAGTTTTCCACTTTGGAAAAACTTTTGTTTCTATATTGCTTTCTGTTTTAATTTTTTCCTTTTTCTCTCTTTTCTTTTTTCTTTTCCCTTTTTTCTTTCCCCTTTTTTCCTTTCCCTTTTTTCCTTCCCTGTTTTCTTTTCTTTTTCTCTTTTCTTTCCCTTTTTTTCGTTTTCGATTTCGGTTTGGCGGGGAGGGGGGGGATTTCCCATTCCCGCACAAACTTATTATACGCTGTCCAAGTAATGATGCAGGGTATAATTAATAACTCATTATTTAAACTCATAAAGCACTACTTAAAACATATTTTGGAATTTCCGCAAGCTCGAAATCCTTTTTAGACCTACACTCAAATAAAAAAGTCTGTAAAAGTTACAGAAAAAACTGTAATATTACAGAAAAATTAACTAATATTAGGCCAGCAGACCGATTAGCTAATTTTAGCAAAATGTGTCTGTAATTATTAGTAAAGTCAAAGTTGTGGAAAAAATTTGTAATATTTACTAAAATTTAGTATAATTTTAGTATATTCATAATGGAAATCAATTTGCTAAAATTAGCCAAATTTCTTACTAAATATTAGTGAAATTCATTTAGAAGGAAAAATTAGTAATTTTACTATATATTAGTAAAATTTCTGTAAATTTAAAATGGAAATAAAATAGTACTTATACTAAATATTAGTATGCATACTGTATTTTATTTCCAAAAAATCTAAAATAAAATCCATAAAAAATGCTTACGAATAGTAAAATTTATTTCTTTTTAGTTATAAAATGAAATGTAATTTTAAATACGATTTAATGATAAGTAAAGTTTTAAAATTTAAATAACTTTTAGATGAATGATACATTGAATGTATGTATATAAAAAGATAAAAAGATTTATTATAAATATATGTACTAAATAATAGGCTTTTGAGATCAATATCAAATTGATATTCACATTTAAATTAATTTTTGGAGTATTAATATATATAAGTATTTAAAAGAAAGTCACGCATTCTTTTAATGCAAATTTTTATAAGTATTCACTTTTAAAAGTATAAAAAAATGCCCACACTTATTCCAAATTAATGTAGGTACATTTTATTATTTATCTATTACGCTCGGTTTCATATTTAAAGTTAACTTGAACTTAACGATATTGAAAGATAAATTGTAAAAAATTGTATACGAAATAACAAATTAAATAACTAATGCTTAACTCAGAAACCTTCAGTATGAAAACCACCGTGTAGGTTTTTGAGTTTACTTTTATTAATCCATAATTTTTTGTTGTTTCGTACACAAATTTCTTGGCATTTTCTTTTGTTTAATAGTGTGAAGTTAAAGACTTCAGTATGAAACTCAGCTGTAAAGATTATAATTAGAAATTGAGAGTTTCAAAGTTAACAAAAGTAGGCAATTGTTATTTCCTTTAATTAATAAATTGATGCGAAAACAGCGAAAAATACCATGTTTTAAACGACTTAAAATGTGAAATTATCAAATTAACTAACATAGGAGTAAAATTTATAAATTTTTTTTTTCATTTATATTTTTTAGATAAGTTGTCAGGCTAAGGATTGCTGTTGATAACTTGTCTTTAGGAAAATTGATTCCAAAAAAATGTGATTGAAGAGCCATACATGTTTACATTCAATCGGATATTTAAAATGAAAAACCACATAAATATGAAAAAGACATGTCAAAGCCACTAAAATACTTTCTAGTTTATAAGTAACAGTGTCAAATTTTACAAAAATATATTTATAAACTGCGTGCCATTAAATCATTGATACCATTACCACGATCGCCGTATTCGCCTCCACGCTTAAAGGATACCGACACTTTATTCTTCCAAGCTTCACGTGGGCTACAAAACTGTAGATAAAAAAATAGAAGTTAATTTTTGCTACATATAAATTAATATAGAGACAATAAACTTACTAAAAATGCACACATAAATTCACTAACAGCTTGAACCTTTGTACCCACTGTAAATATCTCATGAATAATATCTTCCAAACAAATAATGGGTGATTTTTTGCCATTGATACGAGCAAAACCTTTTTAAATATCAATTCACGTATGGTACCAATATTGGGATAACCATATGTAATTGTAAAATTATGTATCGCTTTTCCATAATTTTATGGTTTTGTCATTTTCCGAAGCCGCCGAAGCAATAATATTCTCTGTTGGATGACAAGCAGTATACAACACAGTGTCGGTGTGACCCTGTCATTTCTGGACCACCTCTTTCGATTGTAGATTCCAGATGTAAACCATATTAACTGCCGGAAACAACCCACAAAAAAATATTACAAACATTTAAAACAAATTTATAGATAAAAAAAATACTTGCCTTTAACTAACATTTCCTCCAGTTACTGAAAAATTTGCAAAAATACAATATTTTTCATTTTTATGTCCAGTGTAGGTTTTTAAACATTTTCCTTTTGAATAGTCCCATAATTTTAAAGTATTATCCAAAGTAGCCGCCAATATATACTTGCCATCATTATTAAAGTCTTCAAACACTGACCACTGGCTGTATCCCAAATACGACATAAGCCAACATAGCTAGAAGAGACAATTAACGAACCATCACGATTAAAATGAACGGCCGAGACAGGTCAATTCATAAAATTTCGATATTATTTCTTTTCCCACTTCTGGTACTCACATGAACTCGCCAACCATTCCCCATTGGGTGAAAACAGCTGATACTGCCTTGGTATGACCAGACAAAGTAAACTTTAAAGTATAATTGGGTTTTACGGATAAAGACGATTTATTTGAAGATGAGGATTGTTCCGGTCGAAGATGATGTTTGAAGAGTATTAGGACCACTGGGTGCGGTGGGCATATGTTGTGGAGCAAGTACCCCAGGATGACCACCATGTACTGGTCCAATATGTACCATTGTTATTGATTTTTACAAGTTATTATTTTAATTCACTTTATTTTTTTAACTATCAAAACACTACCGAATGTTTTTGTTGAAAAACGTCGTGCTTAGAGTTGTATCGTTCATGAACGAACTAGTTCATTTGAACGGTTCAGTTCATTGAACGATATGACATCGTTCACCATTATTTGTTCTTTTCGTTCAATCGTTTATTTCGTTATTTTTTTTTAGTCATAGAAAATTTGTATCCCTTTCTTATTAATTTTATTACAGAATTTAATGTTTTTCTTAATAATTTAAAATTTTTAATAAAATTGTAATTTTCTGACGCTATTAGTCTATGCACAATAAAATTAATACAAACATCATATCGCTGACATGCAAAAGTTTTCATTTTAATTTTGTAATAGAAAAACAACAAAAAATTTGGTAAAAAAGAATGGAAAAGTGTTTAGTTTTTTATTTTTTGTCGGTAAATATTAATGTTTCATAAAATTTATTGTTTTTCGAAAAAAATCTATGATATTTCTTATCCATGAAATGGTCAAGTGTTCTCCTTTGCAATTGATATCATTTTGACGTTTCGCTGCAATGGTTTTGACATTTCATATCATATAATTTATTGCATTTGAAGACACCGGGTTAGCACGCGTGCAATTTACAGTTGTTTATATTATATATGTTTAAAGGAAAACTGGTCAATATTTTGTTACAATTTATATTTAAGGATTTTTTTCTTAATTGTCTATAAATTTTTATATTCATTTATAAAAATTAATGCAGTTTTCATTATTTGTAATTGTCGCCATAATGCGCAATTACAAAAGCACCTCCCAGTACGACTGCTCTTAATGAACTAAAACAGCAAAAACAGTAACATCGATACACACGATGGAAAATTGAGTTAGGAAACATAAAATATCAAAAAATTTTGATAACACGAATGTCAACACGATACATTAGCGGCCATATAGACTTCCAAGTATGCTGTACAGCATGCTGGCCGGCTGTATGAATTTGACCATGTAATGTCTAATTTGACGGTTTGTCAAGCATGTTGGACGAAAAACAAAATTTTTTGATTTTTCGGCAAGTTTGACAAACACGCTTTACCGTATATTGAAAAAAATCATCAAACATTGGAGAATTTTACATTTTTAATAACCATCCAGAATGGTATTGCGAGGAAACAGGATGGCACATTCAAAGTTATACACTTAATCAATCTCGAACAATATCGAACCTTATCGGAAGATCTAGAGTCTATAGTAGACGTGAATATTACATATAGTCATCCGCTCCGTCCGTTTTTAACACAACAGGTCATGAGTATAAAAAGTCTTCTGAGACGCCTAGCTCCAAACAGAACTAGGAGGTCGATCGATTTTATTGGCAGTGCATGGAAGTGGATTGCCGGAACCCCGGACAGTCATGATTTCGAGATTCTGGACCGGAAAATAGGGAATCTCCTCGAGAATAATAATAGACAGTTGATAATAAACGAACTGACCACTGACAGGATACGGAAAATTTCGAATATTACTAATGAAATATTAAAAGTAAAGAGGGAAGATTGGAACAATGAATTAGCAAGTAACTTGGAACACAAATTAATTTTGATAGAAAAAGAATTACAGAATATCGAATATGCCATCCAATGGGCAAGAGTAAATATTGTTAACTCATTTATCCTATCGAAAACTGAAGTTGAAACTCTAAATGACGTATTAACTACCTATAATATTCCGCTTTTTAGTGTAGATGAGTTGTTGTCTTTCGGAAATGTTAAAATTGTAACAAACAATAAGGAAATTCTGTACATTCTAAGTATTCCAATCACTCAAAACAATGTCTGTAAAATGTTCTTGGCAAAACCTGTAAAAATTGGATATTTTGTTGATAAAATTGAATTTAATAAAATTTTGAATTGTAATAACGATCTTTTCGCTATTAAAGACAACTGCAAAAATTATAACGAATTAACTATATGTAATAGAGATAAGCTTATTGAATTAAAAGAAGATTATTGTATAACTAACCTATTTAAGAACAAGATAGGTAACTGCACCCAGGTTAACAACGAACACATACCCACCATAGAGGAAATCGAAAGCAACCTGATACTTCTGAATCAATATGATGGAACAATCAAAGCGAACGAGGAAGAAATTGTCTTAAATGGAACTTACTTGGTAAAATACTTTAACACAACAATCTACATAGACGACCGAAAATTTTTTTCAAAGGAAGTAAGCGGCAGTAAACCTCTACCAGCATTCCTGCAACCAAAAGCTAATAATGTAATAACGGAAGAAGTATTATCCCTAGAAAGAATTCAGAAGATAAACATGGGGAATATAGCTGCTGCATTTTTGGCTGTAGTTTGGATATTAGTGAAAAGGAAAATTAATCAAAAAAATTGTGAAATGGACACGGAAAAAAATTCTCATAGAACAACGGAAGAAGAACCAAATATGGAACCAAAAACTAACACTGTACAACAAGTGAAAAAAACATTGGAAATAGAAAAGAAGAAAAACGAGAAGAAAAATCCAAGTATTTATGATCTACAAGCGTTCTAGACAATCGGGACGATTGTATTTATTGTTTGATTGATTGATTGATTGATTGATTGATTGATTGATTGATTGTTGCGGGTTCGAGCCCCAACCAAGGCAACATCAATTTATCACTCATACATATCGCAGCGTCCTCCTTCGGTGTTCCCATAGCATTTAACCCCAACGAAGTAAAATAATATAACAGGGCTATGAACTAAAAAGCTTCAACAAAGTTCGCCAACTCACCATCAGATGGCACGCAACAACTGTTCTAAAATTCAACATCTCGCGCAATTACAGTGTTGCCATATTTGAAGCCCTTCATCTTTCACCACCTTTCACTTCTTCTCTATCCCCTTTCCAAAGGAAGCAACACGTTAATTAATAGGAAGAATTCCCTGAGTGTTGCTTCTCTTTATAAAAAAAAAAAAAAAATTAACTTAAAATATTTGAATATTAAATGATATGAATTCAATCAGAGTGTACGATAACGAAATTATAGAAATTGATTGCCAAATTTATTTGAATTGTTAGTAAAATATTTTAAATTGATTTGACAATCACGGGGTTGTGATGAAATCTCGAAAACAAAATTGCTTTGAATTTAAAATTGAAGAAAATTAAATTAAAGAGAATTAAAAAAATAAACAAAGAGAAAGATAAAAGAAGAAAAATATTTTTTGTTTTCGTTTTATTATCATATTTTCCCTCGAAAAATATTCGTTGTTTTGATGAAATATCGAATCTATAAATCAAAAATTTTTCGGATCTATATCACCTTGCAAGCTACATAGGAAAATACCCTCATTCTTGGTATTATATCGAACTCGATATCGATGAAATTTTACGAGATAATGATTCAGTTTCGATACAAGCTCGACTCATTTGGCATACTGGGTACATTAATTTATAACACATATTATATTAATAATAATAACACTGTGAGACAAATGGTAGGGGTCAGTGATCGGGAAGGGTTCAAACTACCGGGGAAAGTTATATCGGTAAAAAAGAAGTTATACGTGTCCCGGCGTTTCGCTGGGTCACCCCTAGGAATCGAGATATATCGATTTGACCTTTGGTGGTCTTTTTTTTGACATAACTCGAGAACCACTAGTCCGATTTTGCTCAAACAATTTTAAAAAAATTAAAAATTACAATTCAATTCATATAACGTTTTTCTATATACTCAACAGTTTTGCCGGTAAAAATAAATGTATGAAGAAAAAAATATTTTTTGCCTAAAATATTAAAAAAAAGTAATAAACAAAAGGTTATTGATTTTTATGGTAGCGGTAACAAACATTTATTTTTACCGGCAAAACTGTTGAGTATATAGAAAAACGTTATATGAACAGATTAAAGGAATTTTTAATTTTTAATTTTGAGCAAAATCGGGCTAGTGGTTCTCGAGTTATGTCAAAAAAAAAGATATATCTCGATTCCTAGGGGTGACGCAGCGAAACGCCGGGACACGTATAACTTGTTTTTGACCGATATAACATTTCCCGTTGGTTTCATCCCATCCCGATTTTGACTGTCGCATAGTGTAATTAATAATTTTTCAAACTGTCAAATTGTTTATAATTTGTTAATTTGTTATTTCCTACACAATGGAGTAGCTAAATATCGAAAATAATAAACTTTTTATATATAAAAACAAACCTTAAGCTCAAGGAAATTGTAGAGTTAAAAATTAAAAAAGAAGGTTAAATAAACGACAAGAATTTAAAAAAACCTAAACATACAAAATCGTTTAATTTGCGTATTACCTTCATATGCTGGTGCCAGTTGGTTGATTGAAAGATAAATACTTGGCAATAAGTCTTCCGGATTAAGCATTATTACAGAACTAAAAAAATTTCCAAGGATTTCCACCATTTTTAGCCGTCCTCTAGTATCTTCAATTAGCTGGAATGTTCGCGTCAGAGCTAAATATGGCGTTCTGTAATGAATTAAAAATTTATTTTATTAAAATTGGGGTTTTTCCTTAGCATTTCATAATCTTATTTTAATATATTTCGTTCGAAAACGATGAAATATGCAATATTTTCCAATAGATTTAGAACGAAACGCCAAACGAATAAATTACACAGTACAACAAAAAGAACATTCTGACGCATTCAGAGGTTGCGACCTATATTTTTTAATAAACTTTGGGACGCGGATAAGGAATATGGCCATATAATTTTAAAATTAGCTATACTTACAGAAATAATTGCAAAAGTTTTTGTAGAAAAATTAAATGGCGCTGAGGCATTATAGTGTAATGAATAATTAAAATGGAATAAAATGAAATAAAAGTTCAACTTAATAAAAAAAAAGTAATAACGCCATTCCACGCACTTTCCGGTAGATTAGGCGTAAAAAATAATATCTTCGCAAAAATTGGTCCTATCGGATTAAGACACGCCAGTCACCCGCAGATTTTAGCCCTAAAAATGGACTAAAATTAGTTCAAAGCTTCTTTGAACTCAACTCGTAAAGTAAAGGTTTCAAAGAAAAATACTATATGGGCATTGCTATTGGCAATATAATGGTTAGCATTTTTCTCATACGTGCTTTTGACGATGTATCATGGTGATTTAAATGGTCAAAGACGAAATTTGTGTCAAACTTTTATTTCAAATGGCTCCTGCATATTTATTATTTGATGTATTTCTGATTGGTTTTCGCCAGATTACCATGGTATTATAGGTAGTTAGGAAAATCACATTTGGAAAATCTATGGGTTATTCCATGACAGAATTCGCGAAATCCAAACTTGAACTTTCAATTTCTTTATATTTTGTATGCATCAACTCTAAACCAAATTTAATCGATGTTTTAATAATAGATTAAATTGTTAACTACACTCAAAAAAAAGTCACTCAGTAAAGTCAGCAAAAAATGTTGCTGTTTCAGCAAATTTTTAGTCAGGAGCGTAATTTCAGCAAAAGGTTTGCTGAAAATCAGCGAGCTGATTTTTACCAAAAAAATAGTAATCCTCAGCAAAAGTTTTGCTAACACTTAGTCGACTGCAAATGAAAAAAATCCTTGCTAAAAATCACTAAACTTTTTGTTGAATATTAGTAGACTGAAAAAAACTCAAAAAACTTGTAGGGAAATTTTACTTCAGTTAATTTATTTGCTGAAAATTTAAATATAGAATATGTGTAGAGTTGTTTTTCTTTTTTTTGTCATTTCCGTTTCCAGACAAGCTGCGACATCTACATCTTGTCTATCTGGTTGTCGTCCACGCTATGAAAGCGGTTATCAGCACAATTTTTGTAGCAAAATAAATTAGTAAAACAATAGTTCAAAATTAGTTTAGTGCTAAAAAAATATAACTAAAACTTTTGCTGAAAACGGAATTTCAGCAAAAAAACTGCTGAAAACTAGTACACTTGATATACAAGGCGTTTTACTATTTTTTCTACTAACTTATTTTTTTGAGTGTATTCGTGTTCTTAGTTTTACGAACGAATGAAATAAAATTAAAAAAAAAAATAATTGTACAACTTTCAACATATAAGGGGTTTTCATATAAGCTCGTAATGTATTATTAAACGTGTAAACCTGGTATGTATATGAGTTTTTCAAACTACATATACATTAGGCCGGGTCGATTTGTGGGCACTTTATTTTATTATTTTTTATTTATTTTATTTATTTTTATTATTTTATTTATTTTTTCTCCTTAGAAATTTATTTAGTCAGAACATATGTAAATGAAAAAATTAATTTAACTTAGTAATAGAAAAGAAAAAATAAAAAATTACTGTTTGAAGTCTTTTTTGCTTTCAAGTCTGGGAAATTTCGCACGGCTGTCTAATGTCGTCGCCAAACAGCCTCTACATTTTCCGGTATAACTCGTTTGGAAACGCTAGCTAGCAATTGAACGTGTCGTTCTGTTTCTTGTATGTGTGATGGAATTTTTGGATCATTAAACGGTGGATCATCTTGATTTAAATATTCTTTCAAAGTATCGTATGGAATGCTTCGCGTGACTGGTGGTTCAAATACGTCATTTATGTCATTCATATTGATCATTTCCGTGTAACTTGTGCAATAAAAGTTTATATCTGGTTTTTTATAAGCTCTAAGTCCTGTTGGGTCGTCAACATCGGTTCGATAGCGTAGAATTATCTTGATAGCACAGTCGCGCTTTTCTTTGCTATCATCAAACAATATTGATAACAAGATATTTTCCGAATGCGCATAATATGAATTATCTGTAATTACTTTATTGACAATTTTGCGTAAACGAGGTTCTAGAAATCTTGACCAACTAATGAATTTGAAAAATAATCTACTACCGTACACGACAGAGCTGTAATACTTGATATTGAAGTACATTGGCACATAACATGTAATTATAAATTCAACCAGTATTCTTAAATTTGCATCTGGATTTTCCGTTGTCACATATAATCGTAATAGTCTAGCGGCCTTGGTGAGCCACCGAGAATGTACAATTTTCCCTGGTTTGATGTTTGCCAGATCCACTGAAACCACGCCGCTAGAAATTGCATGGGCCATGTCGTATAAGTACTTGGAATCGGTGGAAAATTCAATTTTTTCTGGAGCAGGGGGCATATTTTTCAACTCAATTTTCTGAAAGCCGTCCACCACCTGAAAATATATAAAAATAAAACAATTAAAAACCGTTGACAATTATAATAAATGAGTGATAGCAATAACTTACCGGAAGAGTTTCACAAGTTTCGATTTGACAGCTCAATTTTCCGGTTGCCGATCTTGGTCCAGTGCTGGTTGATTTATCCAAAGCTTCAAACAAATGCCGAAACGGAAGTTCGTTGAAGTGTAGAAGGCAAACGAACCAATGCAATGGTCTTTTTAACAGCAATTCGAATCGTCGTATAATTCCACCGTTTGGGCCAGTGTTTGTTGGCTCACCGTCAGTGCATATGCCAATTAATGCATCCAGTGATATATTTTTATCGTTGAAAAAATCATTTAATTTGGTTGTTTTGTATTCAGCGGTTTCATGTTCCAGTCTTACGTAACCAATCAATTCAGAATTCGGTTCTCTCAAAATAACAAGATGAGGTTCTTTTACCATTCTAGTATGATACTTCTCATCAATTGTATCTCTCGTTAAAGCATCATCTTTTCTGCCATCGAATGAAAATGCTAACAAATTGGTATCATTTAACCGTTTGCGAAGCACTTCTTGTCTGCATTTCTCTTTTTCTCGGCGAACTTTCGATTTATCCATGATGAGAGGTTTGCCATGGATATCTTTCATTTTAAAATCTTGGAAAAGAGCTGTTCCCATTGCTGATGCTACTCTATCAGGCACGCCAAATCTGTCACATACCAAGGCAAAGTTAAAACAATCGTATCTCTGTGTGTATTGTGAACTTGTGCTTATATCCAAATCTTCTTGAACCGGTGGCGGTGCGTATGTTGAATCATCGGGATCTTGGTATGTTGGCATTGATGACATAGACGTTGCTCCTTGCTCTTCAATTTCCATCGCAAATCCATCCATTGTTAGACTTCTCTGATTATGTTGATCGTGCATAAACTCTTTGAGGCGTTCGGGAACCAAACCGCATGCACATGGAGCTGCCTTCAAATCGCATTTACATGTTCCAATGAAAAAAATTGTTTCCAGAGATTTTACATACTCTGTAAATTGTTGGGGTTTGTTTCTTCTCTTGATTTGCTCTTGATATTTGTCAAGCAATCTATTCAATTTATTACATACACTTTTTTTCAGCATTATTTCCATACCAAGTTTTTCCCAAATTCCAATCAACTTATCTTGTACTTGAATAGTGAATGCTTTATAGGACAACTTTTTTTGTTCGCTCAAGTAAAAATAATATCTCAAGATATCCAGATGGGTTGGTAAATTAAGATCAGCCAAATCAGTAGACACACCAAAAACAGTAACATCATGCCTGGTTATATGACTCATTGGGTTTTCGATAGTTGTTGATGTTGTTATTGCTTCATCTTGCGGTGTAGAGGATGGTGGATTCATTGTAAACTTCTTGATTTGGAATGATTTTTTTTTTAATATTTTTTTATCTCAAATTAGCACTTCACACTTCGAGTTCTTCACAACGACTTAATGCATTCACAAAAACTGTTGCGTTATATATGGTCTAGGAGACGAGGTAATAAGAATGAAATGGTAATTTCAATTCTACCTGTAACCGATTTTGTTGTCAAAACTGCCCATAAAGTACTTACATGTAAATTAAACGTTAATCTGACTACAAATTCTGTTAAGCAAGTGCGCCTTTTATTACTTCTGGAAAATCCTTTATGATAATTTTATGCTCAATTCTACCTGTAACCCGGCGTAGACGTCCGCTAAGACGGGATTTTTGGAAATTCCTACCGGAACGGGCAAAAAGGGGGAAAGTCTCCCCCTTGACGGCCTGCCAAAACCCCTTTGGCTAGAAAGCTGAAATTTAAATTAAAAAGGGGAAAAGAGCCCCCCTTCACGGCCTGACCAAACCGCTGGAGGTAGGAAGTTGAAATTTGGTATAAAGGTTCCTCCACTATCGTAGACATCCACCAAGACGGGATTTTTTGGAAATTTTTATAATCTGCTGGAGCTATGAAGTTGAAATTTGGTATGTAGGTTCCTCGACCGGTGTAGACGTCCGTTGAGACGGCATTTTTGGAAATTCTTATCGGGAGGGGCAAAAAGGGGACAAAAAAAGTACCTTTTTCCAAAAAAAAGTACCTTTTTCCAAAAAAAGTACGTTTTTCCAAAAAAAAAAGTACCTTTTTCCAAAAAAAGTACCTTTTTCCAAAAAAAAGTACCTTTTTCCAAAAAAAAGTACCTTTTGCCAAAAAAAGTACCTTTTTCCAAAAAAAAAGTACCTTTCTCCAAAAAAAGTACCTTTTTCCAAAAAAAGTACCTTTTTCCAAAAAAGTACCTTTTTCCAAAAAAAGTACCTTTTTCCACAAAAAGTACCTTTTTCCAAATGAAGTACCTTTTTCCGAAAAAGTATCTTTTTCCAAAAAATTATCTTTTTCCAAAAAAAGTACTTATTTCCAAAAAAACTACCTTTTTCCAAAAAAAAGTACCTTTTTCCAAAAAAAAAGTACCTTTTTCCAAAAAAAGTACCTTTTTCCAAAAAAAAGTTACTTTTTCCAAAAAAGTACCTTTTTCAAAAAAGTACATTTTTCCAAAAAAGTACCTTTTTCCAAAAAAAGCACCTTTTTCCAAAAAAAAGTACCTTTTTCCAAAAAAAAGTACCTTTTTCCAAAAAAAAACCTTTTTCCACAAAAAGTACCTTTTTCCAAATGAAGTACCTTTTTCCAAAAAAGTATCTTTTTCCAAAAAATTAACTGTTTCCAAAAAAAATACCTTTTTCCAAAAAAAGTACCTTTTTCCAAAAAAAAGTACCTTTTTCCAAAAAAAAAGTACCTTTTTCCAAAAAAAGTACCTTTTTTCAAAAAAAAAGTACCTTTTTCGAAAAAAAAGTACCTTTTTCTAAAAAAATTTACCTTTTTCCAAAAAAAAGTACCTTATCCAAAAAAAGTATCTTTTTCCAAAAAAAAACATTTTTCCAAAAAAATACCTTTTTCCAAAAAAATACCTTTCCCAAAAAAAGGACCTTTTTCCAAAAAAAATTAATTTTTCCTAAAAATAACTTTTTCAAAAAAGTACCTTCTTCCACAAAGTACTTTGTAAAAATAAAGTATCTTTCTCCAAAAAATTTCGCTTTTTCCAAAAAATTCAATTTAAAAAAATATAATTTCACAAAAAGTACTTTTTTTTCTCCCCCCACGGATATCTCCACTAAAACAAGGTTTCTTGATATTCGGCATAGACTTCCGCTAAGACTGGAATTTTGGAAATTCCTACCGGAATTTACAAATATATTCGGCATAGACGTCCCCATAGACGGTCTCACAAATTGCAAAAGTGTCCCCATTAACTGCCTGCCCAAACTACTGGAGATAAGAAGTTTGAAATTTGGCATAAAGATTCCTCCACTGTAGTAGACATCGACTAAGTTTGTATTTTTGGAATTCCCTACAGGATATCCCAAAAAGGGGATGTTTCCGCCTTGACGGCCTGCCCAAACTGCTGAAACTATGTAGCCGAAATTCGGTATGTGAGTTCCTCCTTCTGTGTAGGCGTCCGCTTAGACGGAATTTTTGAAATTCCTATCGGGAGGGAGATAAGGGGAAAAGTATTCTCCTTGACGGCCTGCCCAATCCCTTCTGGCCAACCTAAAATTTTAAATATGTATTCCCTGGAGTAGGACTAACTCACCGGCAACGTAATTTTTCTATTTTGGAACAGAAACATAGTAAAAATGTGGGTTGAAAGGGGAAAATGTCCCCAATAATGGCCTGCCTAAACCGCTGAGGCAATGAAGTTGAAATTTGGTATGGATGTTCCTCATCCATCGCAGACAGCCGCGAAGATCGAATTTTTGTAAATTTCTAAAGGTAGGGGCAAAAAGAAGAAAACCTCCCCTTGGTGGCCTGTAAAAACCCCTTCGGCTAGAAACCTGAAATTTAAAATGTGGGTCCTGGGCTAACTTATTAGAAAGATAGTATTTTGAATTTTGGACAGGGTCGTTATAAAATAGGGGCTCAAAAAGGGAAAGTGGCCCCTTAACGACCTGTCCAAACTGCTGGAACTAGGAACCTGAAATTCGGTACTTAGGTTCCTCTTCCAGCCTAATTCCAACCGGGAGGGAATTAGGCTGGAAGCTGTGGCTGTCCCACTTGACAGCCTGCTCAAACTGCTGGAACTAGGAAGCTGAAATTCCCTGTCGATGGATTTTCGGAAATTCCTACCGAGAGGGGTACAAATAGTAAAAGTTGGCTAGAATCATGAAATGTAAAACATATGTTCCTTGGAGTATGGGCTCACTTATCGGGAAGGTGCTTTGTGGAATTTTGGACAGGGACATTGGAAAAATGGGGATTAATGAAGCGAAAAGTGCCGCTTAAAGGCCTGCCCAACTGCTGGAGGTAGGAAGTTGAAATTTGGTACTAAAGTTCCTCCTCTATTGTAGACATCCGCTAAGATGAGATTTTTGGAAATTCCCACAAGTAGGGTCAAAAACAAGAAGTCTCCCCTAACGGCCTGGCCAAACTGCTTAAATTCGGTACTTGGGTTCCTTCTCCAACGTAGACGTCCCCTAAGACGGTATTTTTGGAAACTCATACCGGAAGGGGTAAAAAGTAAAAAACTTCCCCCTTGCCGAGTTGGGCAAACTGCTGGATATAGAGACCTAAAATTATGTATGTAGTAGGTTCCTCCTCCAATGCAGACGTTCTCGGAATTTTTGGAAATTCCTACCGGGAGGGGTAAAAACGGAATAATTCTCCCCCTTGATGGCCTAACCGAACCCTTCGGCTAGAAACCCGTAATCTATAATATGTTTTCCTTGGAGTATGGGCTAACTTATCGACAAGGGATTTTTAGGACTTTGGACAGGAACGTGGTAAAAATGGTGGCTCAAAAGGGGAAAATTGCCCCCCCCCCCTGAACATCTGCGTCTTTAGCTAGAAACCTAAACTTTAAAGAACGAGTGTATATGGAACACTAAAATTAAGAAACTAAATAGGAAACGAGTGGAATTGAAACACTACACAAGTGGAACGAAATGGATATAAACGTTGAACGAGTGGAATTGAAATTATAGACAAATGGAAATGGATTGGAAGAGGAATGGACTATAGAACGAAAAGGAATGAGAAGCGAGATGGCGTAGAATGGGGAACGAGTGGAATTGGAACACTGCAGTTAAATGAGGAATGGCATGGAGCAAGTGCAAAGAAATGGAAATAGAAGCGACTGATATCAATATCGATACACACGACAGTAGGAACAAAATGGAATGAAACGGAGAACGAGTGGAATTGGAATAACAGATAATGGGAACGAAATGCAATGGAATGGTGAACAAAATGGAATCTCGGAAGGAGTTGCATTGGAACACTAAAATTGTTAAACAAAATGGAATGGAATTTGAATGACTCAAACTGCCGGAGTTTGGTACTTGAAATTTCGCATGCGATTGAGGCAAGATTATATATATTTGGGATTTTAACTGGGTGGAACAAAAAGGGGTGAAGAATCCCTTTTAATTATCTGTTCAAACACTATCCACGGAATATAAAACTTATGTAGCATTGAAACATACTCTCCAAAAAGTTAAACAAATTTTCTAAAAGAGAAAAAATCTTAGAAAAGGAATGAAACTTATATATTCCGATATTTAAACTGCAGGTAACGAAGCACCGGTGGAAGAAACCGACGCAGTAAATTTTCCAACTGAATTTGTGAATTTACTTGAGTTGCCAGGTCTACCTTTACATAAACTGGAATTAAAAAAAAAAAAACTTTAAGGCACGCCAACAACGTAGCGGGCTTTGCCCGCTATTTTTAATATTATAAAATGCTTTCCAATCCTGCTTTACGTTATTTATTTTCATTCAAAACACAAATGAACAAAACTACTTACGGGTCTATCTACCTAAGTTCGCACTTTACCAAATTATCTTAACATACACACGTATATTGCAATTTATTATGGATTCATTACTAACAATCCACTTTCATGAGAAAAAGTGATCAAATATTTATTTATTTTAAACCCATTGTTGTGCAGAATTATTTATTTGTGGTGGCTGGGTGAAGGCTTTTATTATAAAAACTGTACTTTAAATAAAAAAACGAATTTAAAAAAAATTGTGGGGGGGAGCGCAGCCATTATTATTTCTCAAAAATCCCGGGATTTTCTTATTTTTTAATATTAACCCAGCAAAAATATGTGTAAGTCATTCAAAACAAACAACTTTTAAATTGGTTACAATGGAGCGATAAGTGCTCTTTTTCTGTTTCGAATGTATGTGCTTTAAAACAACTTTCAAAAATGTATATATAATGTTGTTTTTTTTCTTTGTAAATGCATTTGTTTGTAAATTACAAATTTATTAGAGATTCCATTTTTATATCTCTAAAAAAAACAAAATAGTTAATTTTATTAACTTACTTTATTAATTTACATATTTTTTAATTATTCGTACATATTTTAAAAATTATTTAAATTACAGATCCCATTGAAAAAGGGAAGGAAATAAAGAATTGGATCCCATTGAATCCCCAGGACTATGACCCAAATATGAATTCTTCTTTTCACTAAATGCAAATATATAAAAGATAACAATTAAAATGTATTGTTAAGGCTCTATGAAGTCGCTCGCGTGCTTTTGCATCGTGCACCAAAGAAATATGTTAATAAAATTTGTTGCAATGTTAACATATTTTATCGTTTAAAACAGACCAATCAAGAGGTTCGTTAACAGAGGTTGGTCCCTTACCTTTGCTTATACATTAAAAGTTCTATAAATGTCACCTGCTTTAAATTTCGATATGCTTTAATTGTTATTACACCTTAAAAGTCGTAAAATCAAACTAAATAAATAATTCTATAGTGACAAAAAATATATTATTTCTTCAACTCAAAAATAGATTTTAAAAAAATAACTGCCGTCAACTTTAAAATGTCCATTAAAGTTCCAAATTTTAATTAAAGTTAAAATTTTGCTAAATGAACTTCTTCAACATTAGAATTTAACTAGTCACGATTGCAAATTATAGCATTGGAACTTAATGCATCGTTTATTGAAAACGTTGATTTTAAGCTAACGATGGTTGACTTTCAAAATTCAAATGACGACATGGTATTCGCCTTCGAAATATGTCTGGGGAAAAACTGTCCTCCAACGGTTCTCGGATTCTTTAATGAATTTAAAGCTAAAGTTTCAATCATAGATCTGCGGCTTCAGCAAATTTATAATGACTGTAGAGTTGTAAAATGTCGATGCTTTTCTTTCCTTTGTTTGTTAAAATAAACAAAAAAAAATATATGAAAAAATAGTTTCCTAGTACGCTTTAATATTCTGAAAATTCCTTGAGTAATGTTTTTAAAAAAATGAATCATAAAACATATAACTTTTAGGCCCAGCTTTTAAGATGTATATTATATTTAAACTTAGGGCCTGTTTATCTATTACGAAAATAATCTAAACGATAGCAATTGACAATTACTTTCGTCAAAAATATATCGGAAACAAAAAAAAATTTTCGTTACTTTGCTTTCGTTAAGACCATTTTCGTAATACATAAACAGGGGCTTAGTTTAACGCAGTTTTTAACTGGAGTACTGCTTCTAAAATCTATTTTATTTTTCGTTTTCGGTTTAACTAAACCAAGTTTAACTGACATCCCAAAAACGCGGTCTTAATGTATTAATCTTATTTAATTCAATATCGTATCTTTTTCGAATTTAAAGACCGAAGTAAACATGTTACAAACTTATTTTAAAAAAACTGTTGAACAAAAATTAAAAAAAAAATTTGGTTTAGTCTGATTTTGACTTAATCGAATTGATTCAGATGCAAAAGAAGTGTTTCTTTAATATTGCCCTACAAATAATAATAAATTGAAGCTTTTGTTACACAATAGGTTCAGAAATGGGCTCTGTAAAGGCTAAACATTAAAATTACCTCTAAAATATGCTATTTCAGACATTATAAAAAGCACATTTAAATCTTTAAATCACTTAAAAAGGTATTATATTATATATTATAAAGAGTACTTCTAAATCACTTTAAAAATGCAAACAAAATGTACTCTCCCAGCAAAATCTTTCATTACCAAATAAGTGGTTATATAATAGAAATTCATAGATCCGCACAACTTATTTTTTGGCGTCTAAACTCATTATTTTTGTTTGGCGTGGTCGTTTTTATAAGTAGTCACGCTTACCCGCTCGCTTACGAAAAAATGAGAAGTAAGTAGTTATGAGATTCTGAATAATAAGTGGTTACAAACATGCTTAGAAAAAGTTGAATTATAAGTGGTTATCCGACTGCTTACTTGATTCTTAAAAATAAGGACTTTCACAAATACTATTAGCTTCAGGAAATACATACAGAGAAATTAAAGTTTTTGCTAGTATGCAATTTTAGTACTAGTCATATTTTAACACAAAACATATTAACATGTAATAAATATAAATGAATAAAATTTAACTATGTAAAAAGTACTTATTTAAACTATTGCGAGTAAGTCATTATTTTATATTCAAAAGCAATGACTACAATAGGCCGTTATTAGGAAGTCATTATTTTATATTACAAAGTAATGCAAAAGGTAATGATATATCATTATTGGTAATGCAGACAGCAATGAGGTGTCATTACCAATATTTTGCTGGGCTTATTGATGTGATGAAAATGTATATCTAAAAACCATACTTTTATTAACATCATGTAATCATTTTTAAATTACTAACAAAACTTAAATTGAACTACTGACAACATGGGACATCACGTGTAAAATAAATCAGTGTTATAGCTAAATTGTAACTACTTCACAATCAGTTGATGCTATTCGGAGTGCTTTTAAAATAACTTTTTTGTAATGACTTTTTTTGCTGGGTAATATAAACGCAAATAAACAAAGTGAGCAATTTTAGATTACCTACGTTTTTTCTTGAATTTTCTCATATTGTCAAGAAATTGATGCCAAGATATTGGTAAAATTATAAATTAAGTAGATTATTCGAGTAAACTATGCAAAGAGTTTGCAGAAAAATTTGAAATTTTGGTAAACAATAAGTTTTTGAGTAATACATGCGAAAAATCAAGTTTGTTTCTTATTTTACCGATTTATTCTTCCAAGCGAAATTCGATTTCTGAAACTGGGACTGTAAGTTTTGGCTGGGACTTTAAGTTTGAATTCTTCCACGAAAACATTTGATAACGATAACCAAATAACTTTGTTGCTGTAATTACACGATTTAGTGGGCAAGGTTATCGCAACGAATCTGCTTTAAAATCTGCTTACAAAATACTGGGCGCAAGTATAGTTAATGACAGGCCTTCATATATTATCCCAGCCAGAAAAATACAAACGGGAAAGCGATGACAAGGTATTTTAACAGGTGGTACAAGTACTGACAAAAATTGCTTTCCCATTTCCAATATGATAACGTCAATAGACAAAAGGACCGGCAGTTCAAAAAGCGCCGGAAAAGTACTGGAGAAACAAAATTTTTAACTTTTGCAAAACGCTGCCAAAACCAATAATTAGGTGGTTTGGAATTATATTTTCGAAAATAAAATTTAAAAAAAGTTATGTGTATCTTTTTTTTGCCCTGCCGTGATGTTTTGTAAAACAATTACTGGCAAAACGATTTTTGCAAACGCTGACAAAGCATCCCAAATGAGTGTTCTGCCAGTCATTTATTTTTATCATCGCGGTTACCCAGTGGTATGCAAGTACTTGATTTTTTGTACCACTATCAATTTCTGACTGAGATGTTTCAATATTCATAAAATGTACCATATTATTAATTAACAACTATTAAATAATTATAAAACGCTTTATTCTATAAAAAAAATTAGTTACATAACATAAAAATTTTTACAAATAAAGGAAAATTTAAATCCCGAAAAATCCCAAAATCCCGGGATCCCGAAAAATCCCGTAGTCCCGAAAATCCCGAGATCGGGATCCCGGGATTTTAAATTAAATTTTAATTTTAAAATTTGGAACTTCACTGGACATTTTAAAGTTGACGGAAGTTATTTTTTAAATCTATTTTTGAGTTGAAGAAATAATATATTTTTTGTCACTATAGAATTATTTATTTAGTTTGATTTTACGACTTTTAAGGTGTAATATCAATTAAAGCATATCGACATTTATAGCAGGTGACATTTATAGAAAAAAGTAAAAAAGTTTAAATAAAACAAAAGCGCTTTTGGATATCAATGAAATTCTTTATTCCTGTGAAAGTACGTTCGATGCCATTATGTATGGAAATCGATCTCTTTTACATGGCCACCACGGGCACGCTTGCAGAAGTCCAGACGCTGAACCCAATTTTCGACGGTTTTCAAGCATAAATCGGCCGATAGTGCTGCAATTTCACGTTCGATATTCGTACGAAGTTCATCAATCGTCGCTGGCTTGTTGGCATAGACCATAGATTTGACGTAGCCCCACGCTCAATTGTTGATCTGCTAGGAACATTATGACGACCATAAATTGGACGTAGCGCTCTTAACGTTGAGGCCACTGACTCCGAATTTCGGTAGTAAATTTTAATAATTTCGACTCGTTGTTGGCTCTTATATCTTTCCATCATGAAATGGCAAACCTTACTGAAGAGAAATGTCAAAAAAGCGGCAAGAAATATGGCGTCGTTTGCTGTCCCTGTCTTTCTACTTTTGTAGCGTACCTGTTGAACAACCCTTTATAAGAAAAGGTAAGGGACCAACCTCTGTTAACGAACCTCTTGATTGGTCTGTTTTAAACGATAAAATATGTTTAAAAAATTTATTAACACATTTCTTTGGTGCAAAAGCACGCGAGCGAATTCATAGAGCCTTAACAATATATTTTAATTGTTAAATTTTATATATTTGCATTTAGTGAAAAGAAGAATTCATATTTGGGTCATAGTCCAGGAGATTTAATGGGATCCAATTCTTTATTTTTCAATGGGAACTGTAATTGAAGTATTTTTTAAAATATGTAGGAATAATTAAAAAATATGTACATAATCGTAAATTAAAAAAGTACGTTAATAAAATTAACTATTTTGGTGTTTTTTTAGAGATAAAAAATGGAATCTCTAATAAATTCGTAATTTACAAACAAATAGATTTACAAAGAAAAAAACAACATTTTTGAAAGTTGTTTTAAAGCACGAAACAGAAAAAAAGCACTTATTGCTCCATTGTAACCAATTTAAAAGTTGTTTGTTTTGAACGACTTACACATATTTTTGCTGGGTACTTTCAAATTGAAGATCTACATATCTTAGCTTTAATTTCTATGATTTTTATTCTAATTATTTGCATATTTTCTATTACTTTTTTTATGATTTCCAAAGTAACCCAAATCGGCGTAACTGCCCCAAACCTGGGGGATATTCGGCAAAAGAGCTAGATACAATTTCAACAAAAAATATTGTTAATACGACAAAGTCGATGTTATAGTGACTGAAATAAATAACTTAGAATAAGTTCTTTAAGGTATATGATTCTTTTTAATCAACTAAATTAAAAAAAAAAATTATTTAAAACTATAAAAAAAACTTATTTAAAACTTCAAAATTACAAAAAACTGAATAATTAATATAAATTTAAGAATGAACACGATTGTACTAATTTACTATTGAACATATTTTAAACATATAGAAAAGTCTTATAGAGCAGTTTAGGCAGGGAAGCACCAACTGTTCGTAGCTCCAGGGGCCATCTGGTGATTGTGCCCCAGAGGCAGGCACTAACATAAAATTAATATTTTTTCACGCTTTTTAAGCATTTATTAAAATCAAATTATTATTTTCTGAAAGCTTAGGATCATAGGTCTAACATAATGAAAAATTATTTTTTTATCACACGATTTGAGGAAGTTATTGCAAAATGTAGTTGCTTTCAATTATTTTTTTGGTACCTCAAAAAACACAAAAACACGTGTATCTGCGACCACATGTGATATAAATTCGTCAAAGTGGATGTCAAGGAAAGGCAATTGAAAAATGCACAAAATATATTTTTTCCAATTTTTTTTCTCCCTTAACATCGGAGAAAAATGGGATTAATGTATGTGCCCCACTGGCGAAGGCTCCCCCCTCTACACCATACAAAGTTAATATTTCTGATTATTATTTCCTCTTTTTTTTAACATTTCTGTAGTGGGCTCGAAATTTGCACCACCATTTTTTTCAATGCCCTCTTTTGTAAAGAGAATTGATCCAATTGTATGTTGGTTAAAATATTCCACAAAAATATTTGTCATGAAATTCTACTATAAGTCTCTGAAGACATCAAGGTTGAAAATTTAAGTTCAATGCCAGAAATAAGTCAAAACTTAAAACCATGTGAATCTTCTATTTCATGTAAAACACTATGTGGAACTTTTCTGTGGAACATTTTAACCCTCGAACTTCAGCTTACGGGTCATTTTGTCCCTTTTAAAAAGTCCCTTTAATTTAAGAGTTAGAGGGTTAAATAGTTCCACAAAACTGTACCTCGTAGTGTTTTACATAAGTTCGCTGAACACATCCTATACCCAAAATGGAAGATTCACTCGGCTTCTTAGTGCACGTATGTAAAAAATCTATAACTCATCAGTTTTTAGGCTCTGTCATGGAATGGACGAAATATTAAAAAAAAACTTATTTTGCTTTTAATCTACGCTAAATTTCCTATTATATGATGAAGAGTATACGTACTTACAAGTCTCCAAAATTAGACATTCAAAGTTTAGTTTTGACAAAAAAAAATTATGTTTACCGCTTAACACACCACTAACGGCCATGCCTTTTCATTGTGTAAACAACAGCTATGTAACTTAATCACCAGTAACTTCTAGCTTTAGAGTTATAGATGGATAAATCCATGAGCCTTTTTTAGGGTAATTTTGAGGACGGCCTGGCCGGTTTACATTGCAGAAACCCAATTTTTACACATATCTTATTTTTTACTCTCATCCTATCCGAAACTGGGCGGGGAACTGCAAAAATAACACTTTTGCACACCCATAATATACACCTATTTTTAAGATATGTTTCATCTTTAAATTAAATAATTGAATTTCTTTTTGAATATACACCAGATCTGAATTAAGTACTAACTTTAAGAACTATATTTTTTAAACATTATGTTGAAAGAGTATATACGACATGGCCACTTCATACATTTATACTCCACTTTCCATTGCACGTTCCTGCAAGGGGGCGGCAATGTTAACGCCAAAAATCATAACTATCTTTTAGTATTAACCCCGTATACTCAAAATAATTTACTATCTTTTTCATCTAAAAAGGCCTAAAGGTTATCTATTAAAACTGTCAAATGTCGTATCTACTATTTCCGCTAAAAAGAATAAAATGACTTCACTTGGATTTCGGCTCCTAGACTGGTAAGATCGTCCACTTACATTTTGAATAAAGAAAGTATTCCAAATCCTAACTCTATTTATTTTTATTTCTTTCATTTGGTATATTTTCTTTCCATACAAAATCCTACTGAGTAACAAAACCATTACTTTGATTTTGTATCGGCTCAGAGAGTAACTTGTGTCTTTGCTCCAGACGCAAATCCACAACAACAAATTCACATAAACAATCACCCTTATTCTAGTTGTCGACGTCGATGTCGTTGTCGTTTTTAAGTCAATTTCACTTTCTTTCGACATCGACACCAATGTGGTATTCCGTAACCATTTTGTAACGACAACGACTGTTTATCGATAATTAGAAAAAAAAAAAAAAACAATCACTTTACTTTACTTTAAAATGTCGTTACCATGATACTAGAATTGATGTTTTATTTGTTATTGGTAAAATTCGATGTGCCCCAAAGAAGTTAATGAGTATTCCTCGTTTAGAGTTGCAAGCCGCAGTGTTGGACATACGTTTAAATATTTTGTTTGTAATAAGGAGTGAGATCATAAAAATGTTAACACACATTTTTGCCTATAACTTTGGTTTAAAGCTTCTCATATTTTTTTTTCGGCAATTTACATTTTAAAAATATGTCAGTTAATAAATTAATTTACATCATGAGTTTTAATTTGCAATTTTTTACACAATGGACGATGAAAGAAAAGTGCGTTCAAAAATAATTAAATATTTCCAACAAAACCAAACATGGACATACAAAAAAACCGCCAAACAGTTTCAAAAGTGGTAAAAAGGTATCTGGAAAACCTAACAATTGAAAGGAAGCCGGGAACAGGAACAACGACTGGTTATCGTAACTTTGGTAAGGCATATAAGTTAAAAGCATCCTTAAGAGAGTTCCTAACACATCTGGCAGAAAAACAGCTCGGTTAGCCCAATGCTCGGACTTTTTTACGTAAAGTGAAACGTAAGGCAGGACTAAAGTCCTACAAAGTTCAAAAAGATCCCGATAGAAAAGCTTTTAAAAATTTGGAGGCCAAAATCAGAGCTCGAAAATTGAAATCAAATTTTATACAAAAATACAACTGTTGTGTAATGGACTACGAAACTTATGTCCTGGCTGATTTTTTGCAGCTCCCTGGTCAAGAACTTTATGTTTCCGATGTTCGAGGAAATGTTGCGGAAAAATTTAGGTCGAAAAAGCAAACGAAATTCCCTAAAAAATTCCTAGTATGGCAAGCCATATGTAGCTGCGGCCAAAGAAGCCAGTCATTTGTGACATCTGGCTCTATAAACAGCGAAATTTATATCAAGGGATGTTTGCAGAAGAGACTTCTTCCATTTTTGAGTTAGCACAATGTATCCACTTACTTTTGGCCCGATTTAGCATCTTGTCACTACAGCAAGAAAGCGCTGGAGTGGCATAATGATAATAATGTGGTTCTTGTACCAAGAGAGGCAAATTCACCAAACTGCCCACAGCTCAGGCCAGTGGAGAGATATTGGGCTCTTGTTAAAAGAGAATTAAAGGGCACAAAAAAGGTCTCCCAGGACATGCAATATTTCAAACGTAGATGGACAACCTGCTCTAAAAAGGTGACAGAAACTACCATAAAAGCTTTAATGGGAGGGTTTCCGGAAAAAGTGGATAACTTTGTTCGTAGTGGTTAGAATTCCATGCGGTTTTTTTGTTAGATTTTGTATTAAATTTCATTTAATAAAAATTTAGGTTGAAGTCTTAAAATTCAGTGGTTTGTTTTTTATTTAACTTTATGTGTGTTAATATTTTTTGATCTCACTCCTTAATTTTTTTGTTTTATTTCAATAAATACGCCAACAGTCATTCTCCCTTTTCTTTCAAAAGTTTTTGAGAAAATATTGCATGGTCAATTACCAGGTATTTGAATGCTTATGATTTTCTTACTGAATGTCAGTCTGGCTTTCGCCCAAAGCATGGGTGTGTAACTGCTTTGTTGAATGTATCAGATGATATAAGACGTGATGTTGATGATAATCATATGAACTTCTTAGTGTTGTTGGATCACTCAAAAGCATTTGATACAGTGGACCACAATATTCTATGTAAAAAACTAAAACAGCTTTTTAGTTTTGCAAATATAGCAGTCAAATTATTGAAATCGTATCTGTCATGTCGAACACAATCTGTTTTTATCAACAACGTCATATCAAATGCTTTCCTGTATCAAGGGAGGTACCTCAGGGGTCAATATTAAGACCCCTCTTATCCTCTCTATATGCAAACGATCTCCCACTACAATTGGAGTACTGCAAAATACACTTACAGCTATGGACATGGAAATAGGACACTTTTATGTGTTAAGAAACATAATTATTTATTTTGAAAAATAAAACAAAAGTAAAATTTTTTATTTCATATACGGGAAGTGTTGTTATTGATGATTGTAATTCATTCTTTATTTAAATAAAAATCCTTCAACTATTTTATATATATTCGTAAATATCTATAAACTAGTGAAAATACCTGGACTTCTAAATAGGACACATTTTATATTTTTACAAAAAACCGTACATTTTTTGGGTTTTTAAAACAATTATTATTTTTTAGCGTTAATATTACACTAATATTTTGTGCTGTATCCATTATTATCAATAACCGCTTCGCATCTTCTTTGCATACTCTCAACTAATCTCTGGCATCTTTCTTTTGGTATAGAATACCAGGCTTCTTGAATACCAGCCCAAAGTTCGGCGGAATTTTTGTAATTGTTTTGCGAAACTTTTGTTTTTACATCATTCCATAGATTTTCTATTGGATTAAGGTCCGGACTTTGGGATGGCCAGTCCAAAACCTAAATTTGTTCTTGTAAAAACCAATCCTTAACTATGTTCGACGAATGCTTCGGATCATTGTCTTGCATAAATGTCCACTTAACTGGCATATTTTCATAGGCAAATGGCTCCATAACATTCTTAAGAATGATCAAATATTGAAACCTGTCCATTTTGTCCTCTACTTTTACGATAGGCCCAACACCACGCCAGGAAAAAGCCCCCATACCATTATTAATATTTTACACCCACCGTGTTTCAAGGTCTTCTGAGTGTACTTAATGTTTAAAGCCTGGTTTTTTGGGCGGTGTACAAATGATCTACCACCTGGTCCGACACGATTTACCTTCGTTTCATCGCTCCAAAGCACATTTTTCCAAAAGGACAACTCATTTCCTTTGTGGGTTTTGGCAAAATCAATACGTTTCTTAATATTTTTTCTTGAAAGAAGAGGCTTCTTTCTACTTATTCGTCCAAATAAGTTTGCTTCATTCAGTATTCTTCTTACCAACCTGTCTGACACTTGAACGTTGAATTCTTCCCTGATTTCATTATTTATTTGACGGAAGGACATAAAAGGGTTTAGTTTGCTTTAGCGTCCCTACGGGGAAAGGGACCGATCCCAGATGACACGCAGGATAGGTCCCAAGGGGGCGGAGACCGGTCGTTGATCGGTCTTTTTGTTTCAAAGAGACATATCACTTTAACATGGCGTTGTCATTGGAAATGACTAATTGCCACAGTTTAGACACATTGTGGCAGTAAGGTGGTGTGTCTAAAAATAGCTTTCCAAATAAACTAATAAAAAATTAAGAATTAAAAATAATCTACTTGGCGTGGAAGTAGGGCTCGATAACACAACCTTCTGCTTGTAAGGCAAACGCTCTACCGTCTGAGCTCATGTTGCTTATGGGTGATGGCTGGCTGATGGTTACGTTATATGTTTTTCGTTTCTGTTCAAATAAAAAAAGAGAAAGAAAAAACAAACACACACATATCAAATAAAAAAACATGGAAAATAAAAAAACAGAAAAGAAAACAACATTAACATACACACAAATATGGTGGAAGTGCCTTGAATATGCCGCCGATTGACCGGTCATGGGATAGGTCCCTTAATGGCAGTTGACTTGTTTTTTGCGTTGGCCATAATTAAATTAAAAAATCAATTAAAAATTAGAAATTTAACTCAAAACCTCTGATAATATAAATAAAAATTTAAAAAATTCCCCTTAAGTTAAAAAGAATAAATGAAATACAAATTGTTAAAACTAAAACAGCTTTAACATTAAAAAAAACGTTGAAAATACAAAACTTATAATTTCTTAGCAAAACATTATAGAAATTTAAAATAAGAGCTAAAATAAGCAAATCGTGAAAAAATAAAGTTAATAATAAATAAAAGAGTAAAATAAATAAAAAATATTTTTAAAAATATGCCGAGAATTTTGTTTTTTATTTTGATATCGGTCAAGTTTTTTTAAAAGCAACATTGAAAATAACGGATCAGAAAATACTTAGAAATTTAATTCATTTTCCTTTCTTCATATTTGTACTAATTTAGTAATATGCCTTCGGTTGACCGGTCACGGGATAGGTCCTTGGAGGGCAATTGACTCCTCATTCCCCGTAGGGGTACTATAGCACTGTCCATATAAGTTGTAGTTTTACGACGGATTGACTTACGTTCTTTATTTTGCGTATGATATTTCTTGTCGGCAGCACAAAGACGAATAGCATTGTATACCATATTTCACGAACACTTTAGAATTTTAGCAATTTCAGTTGGAGATTTCATCTCGTTGTGGAATTGAGATATAAGTCTTCGTTTTTCTGGATTACAATGTTTTCCACGTCCCATATTGGTACAATTAGAAGAGAATTGACTTATTTCAAACGCAAATTATGAAAAGAAAATTATTACTAAGTGCATCGAGTAAAATTTTGACAATTATTGCAAGTGTCCTATTTATATGTCCAAGTCAAATATAAAAATAGTAAAGTAATTTTGTTGTAAATATTTGCATGTTTTAAATATTGCAAAGTTTTATAATCTTGCGAATTATAATCTGAGACTACTTGATTACAGTTTACTATAATAGAAAAGAAATATAATTATTGCTTTATATTTATTAAGAGAAATGCATGAAGATAATTTTGTATGTCCATAGCTGTATATACAGATGATGTGCAGATTTACTTGCGAATTACTTTTCAATCACTGGACGAATCAATCGAAAAACTGAATTCAGATTTACGAAGAGTACACGAATGGGCGTCAGCGAATGGGTTGTGTTTAAACCCCGGAAAATCTAAGTGCATTGTTATTCATAAGAGATCATTAACGCTAAACCACAATTGGGTGATATCAAAAAATGTGATAAAAACCGTGTAACCAGCTAATTTCTAATGCATGGATTACATTTGAGTTATATATTTCGATATATATCAGCGCATTGTCACCTTTTTTATAAAATTTATAACAATCTGACCAATTTTTGGTTAATACATAAAATTTGTGACCAATTTTATAGGCCAAATGTAAACTCCGTAACCAGTAACTCATAAGGTTTTCAACTTTAATAGCTTATATTTTAAAAACCAATGAAGCTAAATACTAACTATAAGAATTTTTATGAAGAGGAAAAGTAAAGTTTTTAACAAAAATTAATACATTTTACAAACTTTGTCGTATATGTATGCTAACACGACTTCAATTCTGTAACGATTTTTCGTCATAGTTTTTGATAAAAATGCATATACCAGAATTTTGGAGTTATATATTAATTATATTACGAAAAGTATAATGTTGTTTATACTCAAATGATCGTTGGACTGTAAATAATCATCTAGTATAACAGACTTAAAGTTTTTCTGCATCATGCAACATTCTCGAGATTAAAGATGATGTCTTTAATAAGATTTGAAAAATGTTGTAAACTCCATTTCCAATTTTTACACCAAACTATGTAATGAGTAAGAAAAACAATGTCATATTTGAATTCACCTTGTAGGCATCATACGATTTTGTTTCGGAAAGAAAATTCTGACAAAGCGTTTCTGAAAAAAAGCGAAAAAAGTAACCAAATGTAAATTCCGTTACTGTAAACTCCGTAACCAAAATTTTTTGCATCAAAAAAATGGAGGTAAATGTTAAAAATATTTTAAAATAACCATAAACAGAGGTGATTCAACTAATATTTATGCGTCAAAAGATGATTCAACTAATAATTTTGCGTCAAATCAAAAAAAGTTATCAGTTTTTTGCCCTGAACTGCTGGAGCGAAAAACGATTGATTTTACATTTCATTGGTTTCGAATCGATATTTCGAGCCATTACTGACATTAGTTTGACAAATTAAATTTGTTTCACACAATTTAAGAATTTTTTGATCGCGAAATGTTATGTTTTTAATATTGTTACGTTTTTACCTTTTAAAAACGTTGGTTTATCTCCTTTAGATAAACCGGATTCTTTTCTATTGCAATCAAAATAACCAATCTAAATCCAGACACCAATTGTTACGTTTTACCTTCAAAAACGTACGTTTATTTCCTTTTAAATAAACCTGGCTGGCAATTAAAATTAACTAAAAACGCACACACACTTGTTGTTTACTATTTATTGTTTATTTCTTAACACTTTATTACTTTACAATTTCACAATGATTTACTAGAGCACAACTTAACTGTACAAACGCTACTGCGTGACTGACCCCTTAACACAAGTTGCAGCCCTTTTATAGTGTAATGTCTGCAATTGTAGAATGATCTCGAATGTTCCAGAGACACCCAGATTGTGTGTGTGGAATGAACTAGAAGGTTCCAGAGACATCCAGATTTGTGTAGAATGAACTAGAAGGTTCCAGAGACATCCAGATTGTTAGCCATGGTTGTAGAACATACCAGAAGTTTCCAGAAGTATCCAGAGTATTCGTAGCGGAGACACCAACCACTTGGATTTTAGCCGAGACACAAACCACTTTATAATTAACCAAGACACAAGCCACTTTATTCTTAGCCGAGACACAAACCAATTCACAGTATAACACTTTATAGCACATTATAGCATAATGTTGTATACTCAAATGTAGCGTTGCCAGATTGACAGGTTTAGTGAATCCCGTTTCTCGGGATATTCTGATTCCAAAATACCAGAACCAGATCAATTGTAACGATTCGTCTGATTTGGTTGACTACCATGGGAACAGCTACCTATTAATTCCGGCTGTGCTCGTCGGTGGGTGTGGTCCATAAAGTTCCCATAAAAAAATATATTCCCGAATACGTTACCAGTGATTTTAATTTAGGTAGCAAAAAAAAAAATGTAAAAACGATCCATACAGAAACCGGAAAGAGGAAGTAAAAGTTGATGATGGTTTGGTAGTTAGAGGTGTCATTAACTACCAACATACCAATGCCCACCCGCCATGCTGACAAAATTTTATCATTTGTTGTCAGCCCTTAAAAAAAATAAAAAAAAATCACGTACCTAACCCATACCAACGACTTTACTTTTCGTAATAAACAACTATCTAATATACCATTTTTTTAAATATTGTAAACATTATTTTATTTATAGTGTCCTACAAATTATAAATAAAGATAAAACCAATTTAAATAAATAAAAAATAATAAAATTAAACAAAGATATGGTCACCTTTTGACTGACGTATTTAAATTTTAAAATTAAATTTGATGTAAAGTATTAAAATTAATATTATAATTCAAAAAAAAAAAAAAAATTGGGGAATATTATTAATTCAAAAAAAAAATGTATCCCAATTTATCATTTTAAAATTCAATTAATTAATTTAAATTATATTTTAGTGTTATTGAATTCCCAAAATTTGAACAAAAATTCAATTAATTAATTTAAATTATATTTTAGTGTTATTGAATTCCCAAAATCTGAACAACTATGATATTTGACATTTTTAATGCAAATGGTAACCCTAATATCCAAAAATATTCAATCTATTTACCATTTTTTTTAATAGTTATCCAGATTTTCCGGAAGATGGTGTTGTTATGAATTTTTAAAGTGTTTTGAATTTATGTATGTATTGTATATATAAATTAAAAAATATTCAACTTACATTTTATACAGTCCCTCGATGTCTGGAGGCGCCACAAGACAAAAGATAGCTGCGTAACAAACTTATATACAAAGGTGTTTGTCTTAGATTGAAATAAGGTTTATGTTTGAAATAAGAGTGAAAAAGGTGAAAGTGGTGAAAATGGTGAAAAGCTTTTATTTCATAATATGAAAGCTTTTCCTGATTTTTGTATGCATGTATGTCAATATGTAAATATTTTAATTAATATCTATAAAGTGTAATGAGTGAGTGAGTATGTATGATGTTTTGAAGTGAAATATCAATATTTTAAGTGACCATATTTAACACATTTTAAATTAAAAATTTTTAAAATAAATTAGAGATTAAACAAAAAAATTTATATAACTGTTATAAAAATTGAATTAAGTTTTGAAACTATTAACTTTGGATTAACAATTAATCTAGTTTAGGTAAAGTGATATAATATATCCGAAAATTCGAATACAAAAAAAAAATTTAATCGAAAGTTAAATTGAGTTTAATTCCACAAAAAAAATTAAGACAAATTTAAGGAAATTAAACACGGTTGTAAGTGTATTAATTCTTCACTATTAGTAAAATTTTAAATTTGTTTTTCTCTAACGCAAAAAAAATTTTGATTAGAAAATCTGGTCACCCTTTACTTGTGGTCCTTTAAGAACTCATTAAAATTTGTAATTTGTAGGTTTATTAAAAAATTTCATAATCACTGATTAAACAGGATAGGTTGAGGATGGGAAACAGTAAAGGTTGCGTTGATATATATATAGATTTTCCCAAAGATGATACCCAAAATCTCTTGTATCTTAATTACACGATGATGTATAACTAGAGTTGATACTCCAAAATATAGGTGAAGCGAACGTTGTTGTAGGCGCATACCACCTATTCACACAGAATATTATTTTACCAGACGGATATGAAATGATCCCTGTAGATAATTCCTTATATTCTATATCAGCAATAACTCTCTGAATTAGAAGAAATCACTTTTAATTTTAACATCACAATTAATACAAATTATTCTTACCGAAATTGAGCCCACAATATAAATTATCTTGATACAAAATATCCTCTTTATTGTCCACTGAAATATCAATTTCCTTCAAAACAAAAATTTCTTCCAACACTTATGACTTTTTATTTATAAATGTTGAAAATTTTTGAAAATTTTTCTGAACACCAACCGATTCAAATATAAAAGCAAACTTTTTTAAAAAAATTCATTAATTTTCTATACTTTTTGGGAAATACACTCAAACACAAATGTTAGTCAAGGTTGAAACAAATTTACACTAAACACGCAATGTAGTTAAAATCGCCCTCACACAATCAAATTTCGTAACACTGCCGCCCACTTAAGCCTGTTCGTCCCGAATAGGCATAGATGTACCCTTTCCATATTTGGCTAGCCTCTCTAGGTGTACAACCTTCATTTTAGATCTTGTGCTGTTGTACTTTTGTATTCTATAAACTACGTCATTTAGCCTCTTGATTACTTTGTAGGGACCGTCCCAATGAGTTTGTAGTTTAGGTGACAATCCTTTCTTTCGTTGAGGGTTAAAAAGTAGAACCAACTGGCCTTCGGTGAATCCTTCAGAATTTGCAGCTTGGTCGAATCTGGCCTTCATTTTATCGCTCGTCATTTTAATTCGGTTACGCACGAATTCATGAAGTTCTTCGAGGTCGTTCTTGCAGGGGTTTCCACCGTCTTCCTCTAGTGGTGTAGGTTTAACGCCAAACTCTAAGTCTCCAGGCAGTCTTAACTCAGTTCCAAATATAATCTTTGCAGGTGCTCGTGAGGTGGAATCATGCACGGCTGACCGGTATGCTAGCAGAAATTTTGGTATGTGCACATCCCAATCCTTTTGATGCCTGCTGACCACTTTTCTCAAATGTTCCTCCAGGGTACGATTAAATCGTTCAACCATGCCATCAGATTGCGGATGTAGTGGTGTTGTCCTTGTCTTTCTTATGCCATATAATTCACACATTTCCTTAAATATGGCCGACTCAAAATTCCTATCCTGATCGGAATGCAATTCTAATGGAACTCCGTAACGGCACACCCAGTTGTTCACAAATACGTCTGCTACAGTTCTAGCTTCTTGGTTGGGTATGGCATACACTTCTGGCCATTTGCTGAAATAATCCATAACCACTAGAACATAGCTGTTTCCAGCCTCACTGACAGGAAAAGGACCGGCTACATCCATTGCGATACGCTCAAATGGTGCACCTGAATTGTATTGCTGGAGTTGTCTGCGGCTTCTTCTTACTGGACCTTTCGCCGTAATGCATTGTGGGCAATTGGCTATCCAATCGGCTACAGATTGCTGGCATCCAACCCAATAGAACCTTAGTTTTAGTTTTTCTAACGTTTTTGTTACACCAAGATGACCGCCACTGGGACCATTATGGAACTCTTTCATTACTTCGTTTATTTTGGAGGTTGGCACAACAATTAAATCAGTTGCCGCTTTTCCGTCTGCATCTTCCCATGTCCGGTATAAACAGCCATTTACTAGTTTAAGACTATCCCATAGGGTCCAATATGATTTAGTTATTGGGCTTTCTGAAAATATTTCGTGGCGAGCTGGCCTTCTGCCCTGTTCTTTGGCGGATATAATTCTCGATAATATGGGGTCATTTCTTTGCGCCGTTGACCAGTCTACGCTGGAGTCTATGTGCGTTAGTCGAACATCAATAACGCATTCTTTCCTCTCTGCCCTGCTACAATGTTTGCACTCCAGATTGCAGGGACGTCTTGAGAGAGCATCCGCATTATTATGCTTTCCACCTCTTCTGTACTCAATGCTAAAGTTGTAGCTTTGAAGGCGTTCAATCCAACGTGCAAGTTGCCCTTCAGGATTTTTAAATTGTAGTAGCCACCTGAGTGCGGAATGGTCTGTTCTTAGTGTGAAGTGTTGACCATAAAGATACTTGTGGTAATGTTTTACGCACTCTAATAATGCTAGGAGCTCTCGTCGCGTTACACAGTAATTCCTCTCAGGCTTCGAAAGTATTCGGCTATAGTAGCCTATGACTTTTTCAGTCCCATTGACTAACTGAGAGAGCACACCTCCTATTCCGTAACCGCTCGCATCACTATGTAGCACAAATTTCTCTCCAGCAATTGGATATGCCAGGACTGGTGCTGTACATAATAACTCTTTGAGTTCCTGGAATGCCTGCTCTTGTGATTCACCCCAATGGTAACGCCGGGACTTTTTGGTCAGCTCATGTAAACTTGCAGCCGCTCTGGCAAAGTTTGGCACAAATCGTCTGTAGTATGTGCAAAGTCCTAGAAAGCTGCGCAGTTCATGCAGATTTTGTGGACGAGGCCAATCCTTTACTGTCCGTATTTTATCTTCATCGGTCGATATACCTTCTGCTGCAACGCGATGTCCCAGGTACTTAACTTCTTTCTGAAACAGTACACATTTCTTGGCATTTAGCTTTAGCCCAGCCGCTGATATACGATTAAGAACTTCTTCAAGGTTTTTGAGATGTTCGTCAAAAGTCTTTCCCGTGACTATGATGTCATCAAGGTACATCAAACAAGTCTTCCAGTGAAGTCCTTTTAACACCCGTTCCATCAAGCGCTCGAATGTGGCCGGAGCGTTACAAAGTCCAAATGGCATCACATTAAACTGCCACAAACCATCACCCGCACTAAAGGCAGTTTTCTCTTTGTCTTTGTCTGCAATTTCTACCTGCCAATACCCGTTTTGCAAGTCTAATGTGGAGAACCATTTTGTTCCGGCTAGCGTGTCCAAAGTGTCGTCAATTCTCGGTACCGGATAACTGTCCTTCTTGGTGACGTCATTAAGTTTTCTGTAGTCGACACAAAATCTGGTGCTGCCATCTTTCTTCTTTACCAAAACCACTGGCGAGCTCCATGGACTTGAGGATGGTTCTATTATACCGTTTTGCTCCATTTCATTGATTAACTCCTTTACTTCACTTCGCTTTGCTAATGGGATACTTCTAGGCGCTTGTTTAATTGGCCTTGCTTCGCCGGTATTTATTTCGTGCTTCACAATAGCCGTTCGACCATGACTTTGACTGTTTAAGGCGAAGCCGGAGGCATATTTCTTAAGTAGCTGTTTAGCTTTATTTCTATCAGGCGCCGCCAATCCTTCTGCCCATTCCCCCACATGTTCGGTTAGCATCTCATGTTCCTTTTCTGACAATGTAACGGGTTTCGGCTTTCTCTCACAATTTATTACCGCCTCTGCTGGAGCGCATTGACCAATGTCGGTGTTTTGGCTGAACAATTTTTCGCTGCTGGATAGATTTATCACTCTTACAGGGACTCTTCCATCGTTGCAGGCTTTGACGAGGGCTTTTGCTGTTATAATATCACTTTTTATTTCTTTAGGTTCTACTACCCACAACCGGTTGTCCACACAATTTCCCTCTATTCGTGCCCACACTATAGTTTCCGACTGCGGTGGTAGTTTCTGGCGTCCAACAGTAGCTAGCTTTCTTAATTGAGCTTTACTTTCATAACCAATATCAAGGGGTATTTCAATGTTGCGCCAAATCATGATTTGTTGTCCCATATGCAGATTAATGTTATGGCTAATCATAAAATCTGCACCGATTATTACTTCGTCCACAATATCAGCAACAATAAAAACGTGATTTACGTGGATGTTGGCTATGGTTAATTTCGTTTTAATTTTACCATACACGGTAGCCGGCTCCCCAGTAGCTGTGCGCAGTCTTATATTGTACACTGGTTCAATTGTACCTTTCACTAAATCGGGCCTAATAATTGACTGTGACGCTCCTTTGTCTATCGTGAAGATGTGCTTTTTGCCGTTGATATACCCATAAGTATTAAGATTGCTGTTTTTCTGCTGCATTACTGATATGGAAATTGTGGGGCCCTCGTTTGTGGGAGCTAGCTCACGCCTCGTAGTGCTAGCCCGTTTTAGTTTTAACGGTGACTCCTGTGATGATTGTTGGTGGACTCTCTTATTATTCCGCGGTGGCGAAGAAGATCTAGATCGTTTTCTTCGTGCTTTACAATTTCGCTGAAAATGGCCGACTCTACCGCAGTTATAGCATTTAGCTTGTGGCTTGTTTCGTTTCTCCTCTAGTGCTTGCATAACTGCCTCTTTTATGTCGTTGACTATATCTCTATCTTTCTCAGCGATAACCTCCAGATTTCGCACCTTATATATTTGCGGCTTAGAAATTATTTTAGCTGTCTCCTGTGCTAGTGCAAATGAAACAGTTTCTGCAAAAGTTGATTTCTGTGTAGCGCATGCCGCATGTTTGACGTCGGGATCACGAATGCCATTTACAAACGCCTCAATTTTGAATTGATCCAAGAATGGGTGGTTTTCACCAGGGTATGTCATCTGCACCAATCGTTCAACCTCCATCGCGAAATCTTGCAGCGTTTCATTGACTTTCTGGACTCTGCCTCGCAATTCCATTCTGTAGATTTCCTTTTTATGTTCTCCACCATACTTTCGTTGTAGTGCAGCCATTATGTCGTCAAAATTATTTCTGCAGCTCATTGGTATGCTTTCAAGGACTTCTGCTGCGGTTCCTTTTAAGGCCAAAATCAACTCAATGGCTTTTTCTTCATTTGTCAACAAATTTCTGCCAGCCACAGTTTCAAACTGGAACTTGAATACATTAAAGGGTGTACTGCCATCGAAACATGGTGTCTTTATTCTACTAGAGACTTCTGGAATAACACGAACTGGCCCACCTTGGCATTGAAGATTGTTAATTTTCGCCTCTATGTCAATTTCCAGATTATTCATCTTACTCTCTAAATCGACAAGCTTCTCATCAAATTTGCTGACTTGTACCTCAACGCGATCCATTCTTTGGTTTATGGCCTCTGTCATTTCTGTCAATTTCTCATTTGTGGCTCTAGTTTCTCTAGAGTTTTCTTCCATTTTCTCCATCATTTTTCTAGAGTTTTCTTCCATTTTGCTAGAATTTTCTTCCATTTTTCTAGAATTTTCTTCCATATTTCTACAATTTTCTTCCATCATTTTTCTAGAGTTTTCGTCCATTTTCTCCATCATGACTGTCAACGCTGCATTAATGTCCATACTGCTTGCCGCTGAACGGGTACATACCTCCATTTCTTCTTTTCCATCAAATACGTAAGTATTGATGTCAATGCCAAGCCGCAGGAATTCATCTATTAGCCTTTTTTGAAGTTCTGCCTTATTACCTGTTGTCGGCAGCTCCAACTTACTCAACTCCTGCTTGAGCTGTTCCACTTTAAGCTCTTCAAACTTCATTGCTTTTAGTTATGTTTATTTTGCAAACTCTTGGCTATTTTTTTTTATTTTGCAATATCCTGGTAACTTATATTTTGCAATCCCACTTCTGAGACCAATTGTTACGTTTTTACCTTTTAAAAAAGGTTGGTTTATCTCCTTTAGATAAAACGGATTCTTTTCTATTGCAATCAAAATAACCAATCTAAATCCAGACACCAATTGTTACGTTTTACCTTCAAAAACGTACGTTTATTTCCTTTTAAATAAACCTGGCTGGCAATTAAAATTAACTAAAAACGCACACACACTTGTTGTTTACTATTTATTGTTTATTTCTTAACACTTTATTACTTTACAATTTCACAATGATTTACTAGAGCACAACTTAACTGTACAAACGCTACTGCGTGACTGACCCCTTAACACAAGTTGCAGCCCTTTTATAGTGTAATGTCTGCAATTGTAGAATGATCTCGAATGTTCCAGAGACACCCAGATTGTGTGTGTGGAATGAACTAGAAGGTTCCAGAGACATCCAGATTTGTGTAGAATGAACTAGAAGGTTCCAGAGACATCCAGATTGTTAGCCATGGTTGTAGAACATACCAGAAGTTTCCAGAAGTATCCAGAGTATTCGTAGCGGAGACACCAACCACTTGGATTTTAGCCGAGACACAAACCATTTTATAATTAGCCAAGACATAAGCCACTTTATTCTTAGCCGAGACACAAACCAATTCACAGTATAACACTTTATAGCACATTATAGCATAATGTTGTATACTCAAATGTAGCGTTGCCAGATTGACAGGTTTAGTGAATCCCGTTTCTCGGGATATTCTGATTCCAAAATACCAGAACCAGATCAATCAAATTTCGTAACAATATATTAATTTAATATATTTTATAACTTCGCTACCGCTGATTGGATTTTAAAATATTTTATATTTTTGAAAAGCATTTAAACGGACCAAAAATAGAAAATTAAAAAAAAATTAAAATTTTTTTCGCGGAATGAATTGTATTTTTATTAGCAAAACCGAAACCCAAAAACTTATCAAATTTTTTTATTTCACCCAATTTAAATATTAATTTAAATGGTCAAAAATTTGATATTGTATCTTCGATTAAGAACCCAGCAAAAATATGTGTAAGTCATTCAAAACAAACAACTTTTAAATTGGTTACAATGGAGCACTTATCTTTTTCTGTTTCGAATGTATGTGATTTAAAACAACTTTCAAAAATGTATATATATTGTTGTTTTTTTCTTTGTAAATGCATTTGTTTGTAAATTACGAATTTATTAGAGATTCCATTTTTTATGTCTAAAAAATCAAAATAGTTAATTTTATTAACGTACTTTATTAATTTACGATTATTTACATATTTTTTAATTATTCGTACATATTTTAAAAAATACTTCAATTACAGTTCCCATTGAAAAAGGGAAGGAAATAAAGAATTGGATCCCATTGAACCTCCTGGACTATGACCCAAATATGAATTCTTCTTTTCACTAAATGCAAATATATAAAAGTTAACAATTAAAATGTATTGTTAAGGCTCTATGAAGTCGCTCGCGTGCTTTTGCACCGTGCACCAAAGAAATATGTTAATAAAATTTGTTGCAATGTTAACATATTTTATCGAACCAATCACGAGGTTCGATAACAGAGGTTGGTCCCTTACCTTTGCTTATACATTAAAAGTTCTATAAATGCTACCTGCTTTAAATGTCGATATGCTTTAATTGCTATTACACTTTAAAAGTCGTAAAATCAAGCTAAATAAATAATTCTATAGTGACAAAAAATATATTAGGTTTGTTTTTTTCGAATTTTATACCTATATCTATAACGATTATACCTATATCTAAAACGACTATCCGTACTTACCTGATTTTCTTTTATTTTTTGTAAACAAATAAAATTTAAACATTTGGGGTCGCCTTTGTACAAAAGCTGTTTTCGTACACTTAGCCGGAACTCGAAATGGATCAATAATCTTGTTTGTCCTGATGTACCTTTACCAACAAACGCATAATTCAATTGTTCGCTTTTGTTGTTTCAGATATTTTATGAAATAAAAAATTCTAAAATTTCAAATATTTTTATGACAAATATTTTTGTTTACATTTGAAAGAGAAAAGCCAAGAAATTTTAAGACTCGGTAGCATTTTTATAACTACTTAATTTTTAAAAAGCTAAATTTATACCTACTTAAAAATTTTATAAATGCTTAAATTTGTATGGAATATTTATACAAAATTCGAAAAAACAAACCTATTATTTCTTCAACTTAAAAATTGATTTAAAAAAATAACTGCCGTCAACTTTAAAATGTACATTAAAGTTCCAAATTTTAATTAAAGTTAAAATTCTGCTAAATTAAATTCTTCAACATAAGAATTTAACCAATCACGATTGCAAATTATAGCGTTGGAACTTAATGCATCGTTTAATGAAAAAGTTGATTTTAAGCTAACGATGGTTGACTTGCAAAATTCAAATGACGAAATGGTGTTCGCCTTCGAAATATGTCTGGGGAAAAACTGTCCTCCAACTGTTCTCGGATTCTTTAATGAATTTAAAGCTAAAATTTCAATCATAGATCTGCTGATTCAGCAAATTTATAACGATGGCCTTATTACTGTAGAGTTGTAAAATGAAAAAATAGTTTCCTAGTACGCTTTAATATTCTGAAAATTCCTTGAGTAATGTTTTTAAAAAAATAATCAGAGGGTTACATATAACTTTTAAGGCTGAGTTACCCAACCGTAAACGTATCTGTAACGAATGAGCTGTTTCGATACCACAAGAAGAAATGTATACGAATGGTTACTAACACGTAAATGTAAACGAACTTGCCGGATCATTCTGTTGAAATCAGAATTTTCTATCCGGCATCGAAACAGCTGAATGATTATAGTCGAAAAAAATATGAAATGAATAAAGAAAATTGATTCAAACAACAAATAAGGAATAAAAATTAACAAATAAATGGAAAAATTTAGAATAAAATATAAAACCACATGAAATAGATGCTAAATAGTAATGTCGTTTACGATAATCTATAAGTTTACTTTTTAGCTACGGCACGGTACAGTTACATCACATTTACGTTTACGGTCCCATAATCCGCCCTTTAGGCCAAGCTTTTAGGATGTAGATTATCTTTAAACTTAGTTTAACGCAGTTTATAACTGGAATACTGCTTCTAAAATCTATTTTATTTTTCGTTTTCGGTTTAACTAAACCAAGTTTAACTAACATCCCAAAAGTCGGTCTTAATGTATTAATCTTATTTAATTCAATATCGTAGCTTCTTCGAATTTAACGACTGAAGTAAACATGTTACAAACTTATTTAAAAAACTGTTGAACAAAAATTAAAAAAAAAAAATTGGTTTTGTCTGATTTTGACTTAATCGAATTGATTTTGATGCAAAAGAAGTGTTTCCTTAATATTGCCCTAAAAATAATAATAAATTGAAGCTTTTGTTACACAATAGGTTCAGAAATGGGCTCTGTAAAGGCTAAACATTAAAATTGCCTCTAAAATATGCTATTTCAGACATTTTAAAAAGCACATTTGAATCACTTTGAAAAACGTATTATATTATACATTATAAAGAGTACTTCTAAATCACTCTAAAAATGCAAACAAAGTGATGAAAATGTGTATCTAAAAACCATACTTTTATTAACATCATGTAATCACTTTTAAATTACTAACAAAATGCTTAAATTGAACTACTGACAATATGGGACATAACGTGTAAAATAAATCAGTGTTAAAGCTAAATTGTAACTACTTCACAATCAGTTGATGCTATTCGGAGTGCTTTTAAAATAACTTTTTTGTAATGGATTTTTTTGCTGGGAATCTAGGCTAATATTCAATGAAACGCTTACCTGGTCAAATCATATTAATTGCCAGGATGTTAATTGCCAAGGCTTATTTGATGCCTTGCCTATTGTATGGCTGTGAGCCTTTTTAAAATAGTATGAATAAATTGAAGGTATTATTCAATAATATCACTATATGTTTTCGGATTGCGAAAATTCGACTCAATTTCATCACACGTACAGAAATTGTATGGTGTAACTTTTGACAACCTACTGAAAACTAGATGTCTTATATTTCTCCACAAAACAATATATGCGAAGGAGCCTTACTATTTATATGATCGTTTGACCTTCGCAAGGTCAGAAACAGGTTATGGGCTGAAATCTATAAAGTATCGTACACTGTTTTCTTAATGGCAATTTTTTGTTTCAACTGTACAACTTTGGAGCTCACTACCTCATCACATTCAGCTTCATAGTAACGCATTCACGTTTAAAAATATTTGATTTATTTTCAAACTAAAATTATAAATTTTAAGAATTTCATATATATTTTTTATTTTATTTTTAATGTTAAAACGTAAAAAAAACCTATAACTGTCGTTATGATTTGATTTTGATTTAATAATTAAATAATTCAATGTTAAATAATATCTAATAATTATATGTTTTTTTTTTAATAATGTATTATTTTAATTCATCCCTTTATAAAAATGTTAATCTAAAAATTATATTGCTATGCTTTAATAATAAGATATTATCTTGTTGCATAGAAAAGTCAATAAAGTCAAAAAAAATTTGAGATATCAAATCGAACGAAAACCATTCATTTAATAAATTTAATTTTATGAAAATTTTTGAACTTTCAAAAATTTCGCGTACCCCCTCTGGGTACCCCTGTGAAAAGACACCAGTAATTTGGAGGATGTAACCATATTTAAGTTCAATACCCTCAGAATAATTAAATAGAAGTCGGGTTTTACTTTTTCCACTATCGGAATATTTTTTTTGTGTTGGTAACTTACTTTTGATTTTTATCCCAAAAGGCATCTTTGAGTGGATGATAATTTGATTTAGCTGGATTGTAATCAGTTGCAATGACATTATCTTTTCCATCACTTAATTTTAAGCACATAGTTCTTTCTGTTTGTTGCTCCTTTGCTGGCGGCAACGTTTCTTGCTTAACTTCTACTTCCTCTAATTTTGCCTTTTTAGCTGTACTAATATTAACTTTCTCGAATTGTCTTTTGATCGGGGGCTCATTTTTCATTGTCTTTCCTGCATTATTATTCCCTCTTATCTCGTTTTGATCATGTCTACGATAAAAAAAAAATGTAAGACATTATTTAACATGTTGATTACTTGTTGTGAAGCGATACTAACTTGTCAATTGTTTCAGACTTCACCAGTTTAATTGGAGATTTATGGTCTTTAGGTTTTTTATCTTCGTTTGTCCCATTTTTATCATTCCTGCGTTAAGTTAAAAAAAAACGTTAGAAAACATTTACATTGCACTCGAAATTCAGTTTAACACTTAAAAGCTAAATCAATTTTTAATTAAACACTTCAGTTGCCAAATCGATTAACTCCACTTTCAAACTTTAATTTCAAAAAAGTTTTTGACTCCTTACTGTATAATATTGAAAAAAAAATGAAATTTATAATGTTACAGGAATTTAAAAAAAAAAACAATAAGGTTGTTCACAAGGGGTGTGCTATTTGTTGTATCGTTGTATCGTCCTAACAAAAAACAGAGTTGTTAGAATTTAAATTGAAGAAATACAACATTTGAGAATAGCACGATACAATATTTTCACGTATGTTTAGTGTCCTATGTTTGAGTGTGCTAACAGATAGTAAATCAAAAAGAAAATCGTTGTTAAAGCCGAATAAAAATTTTAACAACTCTGTTTGCTGTTAGGACGATACAACAGATAGCACACCCCTTGTGAACAATCTAAATATACTATTTTCTCATTTTTTCTCATTAACTCATTAATTTTTCTTTATAGAGTTAATCGATTTGGCAACTGAAGCATTAAACTTTTAGTGACGCCTCGACGTATGGGCCCCTCTAGGACCAAAAAACCGGTAGACCTACAAACATGTAAATGTACAGTTGCTCCAAAAAGTGAGTGCTCATGACAAATTTTAGTTTTCAACTGATTTTAATTATGAAATTTTTTTACTTTTTTTAAAGCCAAATTACCAGGTTTTATTTCCCATAACATCTACTTCATTTTTATGGATTAAGACGGCGCAAAAGATTTCCACATTTTTAGCACAACAACAAAAACAAAAAACCATCTGCTTTTAAACTCCAAAAAGTGGGTGCCCCATAGACCGTACAACCTTACAGGCAAACAAAAAAGTGCGCGGTACACCTTTAAATATAAAGTATTTTTGCAAGGAAATTCCAAAAAAAAAATTTTTTTTCATAAGTTTTTTTCTCTATTTGTTGTAAAATAAATTGTAAATTCTATTTGGAATTTGTAATATTTGATCTTAAACCGAACAAAAATAACACTTATTGTACCAATCTTCAGATCACTTAAAAATCTACAATAAATTTTTTTTTTTGATTTTTCGTTATAGCTTCGGCATTTACAGTCGGATTTTAAAGTGTGATATATCGATTTTTTGCCTCGAGGAGACCAGTGTTTTGCTATAAAGGAAATATCCAAAATTTAAAAAATGCGACCCATACAAAAATGCGACGGCAACAAAAAAAATAAAAAATATTTCTGCTGGATTTATCAAAAAACTTCCTTAGTAAAAGTTGAATGATTTTTTGCGAGCTTTAATTTCCTGACATTAGGGTTGTAGCAACTGAGATCTGGTGGGTAAATACTAGAACTGGATACTTGAGGTCAATGGTCCTTGGAGCAAAACAGTGAAAGACAAAAACATCGATAAATCATACTTTAAGATCCGACTGCAAATGCCAAAGATATAACAAAAAATGTAAAATGGCGAAAAATTCTTGTCCCGTTGATTTTTTATACCTTATGTAATGTCTCGGTTTGTGTAATAAAGCTAACATTTTCTTAGTGCAGACAACTGAAGAGTTAGGGTGATGCCTACGAAACAGTTGCATTGTCTATCATGAAAATCATCAACCTTTTTTGAAACAACAAATAAAATATAATATGACAATATCATATTAGAATTTGGACTTGAGGTAGAACAATATTCTAACTAAATACAGTAGAACTCGCCTAAGACGAACTCCGGGAGACTAGACAAATTAGTTCGTTGTAAGCGAGGTTCGTATTAAAAGGGGGAAAATTTATTTAAAATTTTCTAACTATCCACAAAATATTTAAATTTCTTTAAAACAACTTTAAAAATTTTACAATTTTTTCATTTGGTTTCCTAAATATATTGTTTGTAATATATTTAAAATGTCTGTGTGTTCGGTTTAAATATTGTCAGAAAACAAAAAATATATAGAAAAAATTGTCGAATTTTGTAAGGTTCGCATTAAAAGCGGAAAATTATATAGAAATTTGTATGTGGGACCGTCACAAACAGTTCGTTTTAACCGATTGTTCGTCTTAAGCAAGTACGTATTAACAGATGTTTTTTATATTGAAATCGTTGCCAAAACTTCGGGACTTCTAAATTAGTTCGTATTAAGCGATAATTCGTCTTATCCGAGTTCGTATTAAACGAGTTATACTGTATATGATATCAGAGTTCGTATTTGCACACAAGGAAGTATTCATTTTTATTCTTTTTTGTATCAAGGTACACAAAAGAAAAACTACAAATATGTTTCTTTCTTATTTATGTTCACTTCTTTTACATTACATATCTAATTTTCATGATGGTGTTAGTGAGTGTGTGGTGGCTTTGTTTATTTTCATGATTTGAGAAATGAAATGTAAACTATTTGCTCTCGTTTTTGAAACTAAGAAGTTTCTTTTTTTCATGAAAAGAATAAAATAAGAATTAAAAATGATAATGAAGGTTCAAACGATACTCTTCTTTCATCATCTCGTGAATGAGAAAAAAATTAAACATTCAAAAGATACTTCTCATGAGACTTCTCGTGATTTATATTTTTTATTTTTCACAATTCTTTGAAGAAACCTTCGCGAGGAAAATATTTGATATTTTTATTACACTAGGTTAGTGTGTAAAAATGAAATTTTAAAATACATAGATAAAAAACACGCAAAGCAACAACGAAAATGATTTTATTGCTGCTTTGTGTATAATTAACAAAATTTTATCGCATTTTCGATTGCATTTGAAGAAACCACACACAACAAAAAACGTCAGAAATGGGTACTGGACACGTTGCTGTTATTACTGGAAAATTGTCAGCTGTATTCATTCATGCCAACCTAAGAGAATAATAATGAATACAGCTGACAATTTCATAAGAAGAGTTTTGACTTTTAAGTGATAGACAATTTCATAAAGAAAATATTTCCAAAATAAAACAAATTTTAAAAAATAATTGTTTTCCCGATAATATTACCAGAAGTTTGATTAACAAAAACAAGAACACGAAGAAAAGAATGAGAGAGGAAACCCCGAAAATATATAAATCCATGACCTACGTACCGAAGATATCCGAAAGAATTGAAAATTCTGGAATATACAACAAGGAAAATTCAAATTAGCACCCACATCTGGTAATACCTTAAGGCAACTTTTTTCAAAAACGAAAAGCAAAGTAGATAATACGGAAAAATCAAACTTAATATATAAAATTCCATGCACAGGAGACATAAACCACATATGCGATCAAGTATATGTGGGAACAACGAAAAATAAATTAAAAACAAGAATTTCGGGACACAAATCCGACATAAAGTGTAGAAATAATTTGGGGCAACAAAAAACTGCACTTGCGTCGCACTGTGTTGAGAGAGGACACTTACCAGATTTTGATAATGTTAAAATTTTACAGAGAGAAGAGAATCATAACCGCAGATATACATTGGAAATGCTCCATATTATCAATACACCACAACAACAAAGAATTAACTATAAGAGCGACATCGAAAATTGCGCACAAACCTACAGACATATTGTAAACAAAGCAAAGTTTATGACTTCAGTGCAATAGAAAACGTTAACTATTTTGGTCGTTTAATTGTTTTGAATATTGTAACTCTTTGTAAGTGTATATTTTTGTTGTTTTTATACATAGGTTGTTTATACCAATTGTTTTGATTTTTGTGTTACAGTGACTAACAAAAAAAAAATTACTTATTTTTGTATATTTTATATTTTTAAGAATTTCCTGAAGATGCCCTCCAATGTTTGAAGGCGAAATATAGAAAAGAAATAAATACAATTTATTGCTAAAACAGACCTTAAGCTTGATTATTTATTTAATAGTAATTTTTTTTTTTTGCTAAAATTAGCAACAATTTTTATTAATATTAGTATCACTCAAAGAAAAATCTTCAATTATACCCAGCAAAAAAAAATTGCAAGTAATGCTTTACAAACAACTTCTTTCAATGCTTCACGAGTATCCGTTAGTGTATTTTTTAGAAGTTATTCTGAACAATTTCAAAAAATCACTTCTTTCATTGCTTCCACAGTATCCGTTATTACATGTTTACAGCTTTTTTAGAATTACTTCTGAACCACATCTAAAAAATCACTTAAGTATTGCTTCTAAAGAGTAATTGCTCTAAAAGTGATCGTAAAAAGATATTTTGGTATAACTTGGCATTTGCAAACAGAGGATCCCGGGTTCGATTGCCGGCGGGACCAATATTTTTTATTTTTTTTTTAATTTCTTTTTTTAATTTTATTAATTTTTTTAATATTTTTAATTAATTTGTTTAAATTCAATATTTTTTTAATTTTTAAATTTTTAAAAATATGTATATATAAAAAAATGTAAAAATAGTACTGAAAACAATATTGAATTCGAGTGCACCTTTTACACTTGTTTAATAAGTACTTTTATTGAAGAGAATAAGGAACAATATCTCGCTGTAACAAGGTGGTGTTTTTATAGCAGTCAACTTTCATATCAAAGAATAGCTCAGCAGTAGAGCTCAGTGACTAGCAATCTTGAGGTCGCAAGTTCGATATCCGGTGGCGGAAATAAAAAACTTTTGTAAAATAAAAAAAATTTATTTTTTTTAACTTTTAATTGGTGAAAAAGAGTTTCCTTTGCACTCGTTCAAAAAGTACTGAAAAAATGTTAAAGTGGGAGTACTCCTCTCCTATGACAACTCAATGTTAAAATCTTTAGTGTTAATGTTAAAAAAGAAGTACATCTAGATCATCAATTGTAGTGCTCTTTCTACTGCTTCGGCATATCTTTTTTTGCTGGGTAGTTAAGAAGAACAACCACTGATTACAACAGAAATAACGTAACACATTATTTAATATACATTAGACCGACTCACCTTATATGGACAGAAAAAAATCAAAAAAAAAGTGCCCCCCTCAAAATAAACCTTGGTTTGTTTTATAATGATTCCCAAAATATTTCGGGTCTAGGAATGAGATCTCACGAGCTGGACCGTTTTAATAAAAGCCTTTTTTAGGTTTTTGGCAGAATTTTGGTATTTAGCTAAAGACAATATACACAATATTGGTATCATATGAAAGGATTTTTTGAGGCGCGTCGAGCGGTATATATAACATTCCCAGTGTAGAAAATCATTACCAGATATGTGGTTATGTAAGTACATACTTGGTAATGGTAACTACTTACTTTTGTTATTACATTTCTTATTACCTTTATATGGCGATGTCGCGAAAAATAATGAGTTGTCGTTACACACCAGCTTACGAAAAATCAAAAAATATATCGTTACCTATGTGCTTACCAGTACTGACAAAAATAATGAGTCTAAAACTAGATTTTCAAAAAAATTAATTATATAAAAAAAATTATTTTTTATTGTATTTTTTTTTTTAAATAAAATTTACTGGTGCGGGAATCGAACCTGGGTCTACCGATTGCCAGTCAATAGCTCTACCATCTCAGCTATATCGACATGTAATATTTAATAGATAAAAACATAATTGACCTGCTGCACACAAGTAAGCTTACTCGCCAACATACAAAAAATCAAAAATATGTGGTTACATATATCCTTACCAGTGTTTAAAAAATATTGAGTCTAAAAATAGATTTCAAAAAATTTTCAAAAAAATCTAAAAAATTATTTTCTATATGAAATAATAATAAAAATAAGTCATTATCAGTAACTCATTATTATATGTTTTAAAATAATGCAGAAGGTAAGTGGGTGTCATTAGTGGTACTCCAAAAAATAATGATATGTCATTACCATTTCTACACTGGGATGTTCAATCATTCCTAGAAATGTCCTATTTGCAAGGATATTCTACAAAAAAAACAAGTTTTTGACTCTTCTGTATGAAGAATTTTGCGATTTAAATGTCAATCTTACATATCTTAATCTCTAGTCAATTTAAGTGAACACGTGTTTCAGGTTTTTTTGAAATTCGCGATTGTTCGCGTTTTATCAGAAATTCAATATGGTGGAGAAAAAATGCTTTAAATAGGGCAATATGGATATAAAAACTTTCCTTTTGATAAGTAAATAATCGCTAAGTGGATATAGTTTAGAATTTTGCAAATTGAATACATTTTTCACGGTGCTCTGGACCAAATTTTGATAAAATTTGGAGTTACCCCAATTCAATAAAAAAAAAATTTATGAAATTTTTTTTTTTAAGAAAACTCTAAATATATGCCAACCCTAAATAAAATTTTGTAATAATTTTTTCCCGAAAAAAAGATATTCCGCCAAAAAAAAAGCGAGTGTTGGGTTTTTTTCTGTTAAGTTGCATTTTTATCCTAACATCTACTATAAACTGAATTGAAATTATTAAAATTTTATAAAAAAAATTTTACGAAAAAAAGATTTTTTCCTGTTAAGTTGCATTTCTATCCTATATCAACTAGATATTGAATTCAAATGCAGTTTACAGTAACTCAAAAATTTTAACACAATTTGGTCCAGAGCATCATGCAAAATGTATGAAATTTGCAAAATTCCAAACTATATCCACTTAGCGATGATTTACTTGGCAAAAGAACATGTTATATATATCGCTGGACGCGCCTCAAAAAACCTTTCATATGATACCCATATTAAGTATGTTGTCTTCAGCTAAAATGCAAAATTCTTACAAAAACTGAAAAAAGACCTTTTTTAAAAATGGTCCAGCTCGTGAGATATCATTGCTAGACCCGAAATATTTTGAGAATCATCATAAAACAAACCAAGGTTTATTTTGAGGGGGCACCGTTTTTAATTTTTTGCGTGAGTCGGTCTAATATACATACATTAAAATATATAATATAAAATATCAAAATAAAATGTTACAACTTAGCTAATTTAAAATTGTGTATTTAGTAGTGTATAAAATTTAGCCTACCTAAATTTAGCAGACCATGATTCTCAACTTCATTGAAAATTCTCCAAGCGCAAATACGGGAAATAGGACCTGTATTAGAATACTTTTTTGACACCTGTCATTAGTTTCACATCTGGTATAGTTCTTACCCCCCGTTTCCACATGCAAGTGCAAGTTCGAAAAACTCAATACACTCGCACTTTTTCACTAATACTATCACATTTATACGACTTGCGGCTCAACTTGCAAGTAAATTTTGAAGACAGTGGATTTTTGATACTTGCGGCAAGTGAAATGACAGAATAAAGAAAACAGTGTTGCCTAGTAATGTTTTCTATTAATTTACTAGTATTTGGTAAAGTAAAAGTTGTAATGCAACATAATTTGTATTTATTTGTAAAAAGAAGTAAAAAAGAACACAACGGCATGTCTAAATGGTAATTTAAAATATCAATTTTAAAAGTTTTTGAAAAAAAAAGTTGTTAAGAACAAATTTTTTCCCAGCTTTATTTTAATATTGAATACTTGGCAATACTGGAGTGCTATTTAGTGATAACCTATGCCTTCGACGACATTTTAAAAATGAACTTGCAGCAAGTAGTGTTGACACATGTAAAATTTTTCATTTCTCTTTTATATCCCAGCAAAACCTTGGTAATATATGGGTACTACTATGCATATTACCTGGTAATATATCAAATCGCTTACCCTTCAATTACCTTGGACCCTTAGACCTTACCCTTCTATTACTTTTAATACCAAATTCATACGTTTGGATGTTTTATTGGTATAAATAATTAGTTTTTCTAGAAAATTTTAGACATTAAATTTTTTGTTAAAAAGCCGTGAATTTAAAATTGATATTCGGTTTATAAAATTAAAATTTAAACAAAATTTTTTTAAAAACTCCTTACCTGTAAGTTCAGAATGACATATTACTAGGTAAGGAGTTACCTCAATGGACATACCCTTGCTAATATGATAGCTTTGGTAATAGAAAAGTAAGAGGTTACCTACCCTTATTTCTTCTTACCAAAGTCATTACCGGGTAATAGAAGGTTTTGCTGGGATGGTATGCAAATGTAATGTTGCCGTCGTTGCTTGACGATCATTACTTCATTCATTAGTTTTATTTATCTCTTTGTTTCTTTTTGTATTGGCTCACAATAATTCGTTTACAAAATAAACACCAATTGACCTGAATTAACTTTTAGGCTACTTTGAAGTATAAACCTCCGAAAAAAATTCGAGGAATTTTGCTAACCAGAAGATATAAGAACCCTTAAACATTTTTCCAATAATCAGCTCCATATACTCGCCATTTGAGTAGTCTTCGGGACATCCTAGTATATACATATGTTTACCCTGTAGTTTTTTTATTATTGCAAAACACTAACGGTGGGTCTCATACTGCAGGTTTAACTTTAACTTAACTATAAACAAAAGAAAATGTCAAAAAAATGTACACAAAACAACAACAAATTTTTGGGTTAACTATTAACTAAAGTTTAACCCGGAAGTAATTTGCTAGTGGAGAAGAAGATTATATTCAGTGCGATAAATGTGAGAAAATGTTTCATGCTTTGTGTACTAAACTTCCCAGTGTAGAAACGGTAATGACATATCATTATTTTTTGGAGTACCGGTAATGACACCCACTTACCTTCTGCATTATTTTAAAACATATAATAATGAGTTACTGGTAATGACTTACTTTTATTATTATTTCAAATAGAAAATAATTTTTTAGATTTTTTTGAAATCTATTTTTAGACTCAATATTTTTTAAACACTGGTAAGGATATATGTAACCACATATTTTTTGATTTTTTGTATGTTGGCGAGTAAGCTTACTTGTGTGCAGCAGGTCAATTATGTTTTTATCTATTAAATATTACATGTCGATATAGCTCAGATGGTAGAGCTGTTGACTGGCAATCTGTAGACCCAGGTTCGATTCCCGCGCCAGAAAATTTTATTAAAAAAAAAAATACATTAAAAAATATTTTTTTTTATATAATTTATTTTTTTGAAAATCTATTTTTAGACTCATTATTTTTGTCAATACTGGTAAGCACATAGGTAAAGATATATTTTTTGATTTTTCGTATGCTGGTGTGTAACGACAACTCATTATTTTTCGCAACATCGCCCTATTTAATTTATTCACCATTTTGTAATTTGAAAGCCTAGTGGCCAATTAATAAATTACAATATTCCACTCACTTAAGATAATCTTAATTTAGAATTTATAAAACCCTGATAAGAAAATATATTTATTTGCTACTCTAAAAAATATTATAATTATTATTTTTGATATCCCAATTTAAACGAGAAAGAAATAACTATTGGCATTATGAACTATGTTGTAATAAAAATTATCAGAAAGATAAGAAGATTGTAGTTATTGAAAATTATTCAAAAGCCTCCCTTTATAAGTATGATCAGTACAATTGAAACGCCTTAAGGACGCTGGCAGTGCATTAAACAACAAGACCACACGCCTTTGAAAAGATCGACTTACCCAAGGAGTATTGAATGGTACAATTAGACGATTAGACCTAGTGGATCTGGTAAATCTAAAGAAATTAAATATAAACAACGGGCAATTTGTACTAATAACACGATAAAAATATAGCAGGAGACGTATTTTAATAAAGTCATTAAATGACATTCCAAGAAAACGATTAACGTGTTGTGTAATATGTTCACGAATTCGCACTGAATATATATATCTTATCACTCTGTTAAAGAGCAACTGAATGTCCCTAATGTTATAACCCCAAGTACCAGAAAATACCTCCACACAATATAAAAATAGTGGCATTATCGTACAATGGACAATTCTTTCCTTGACATAAACTGGAATAATCAGATTCGTGTTATATAATCTCCTCAATATAAAAAATACTCTTGACGTAAGAAATCTAATATGATATTCAAATGTCAAATTACAGTCAATAACTACGCCCAAAATTGATAAATGGTGTACAAACTCAATATTAGTATCATTAATAGATAAATAAATATCCTGAATAAAATTGTTCGAGGTCGAAAATAACATTGCCTTTGTCTTCATTGTATTAATGGATATATAATTATCAACCATCCAATTTGAAATACAGTTTGTTGAATAATTTATCACCGCTTGAAGTACATCCAAACTATCCTTCCTACCACAAAATAAAATTTGTATATCATCCGCATACCCAAAGAGATAACACCTCCCAACATCCAGTTTAGTAAAAAAATCATTTACGAACATAGTAAACAAAAGAGGACAAATAACCGATCCCTGAGGGACACCACTTATGACTGGTAAAATATCAGAACAACCAACTCCCGAGGAAACAAATTGACCACGATCTGTGAGATACGAACAGATTAATGAAGCTGCTGTTCTCGAAAAATTATAAACTTTAATAAGTTTCTTTAAAAGTAACTTATGACATATTCTATCAAATGCCTTAGCAAGATCTAATGACAGCAGCACACACAAATATTTTGTATTCACATGACTTCTTATAGTATCTGTAAGTCCCACCAAAAGTGAAGTAGTGCTATGCCCCTTACGAAAACCAAACTGACAACTGCTCAAAAGATTATTTTGATCTAAATATTGAGTTATCTGATTCTTCATCAGTCTTTCCACAACCTTTGACAATACCGGTAGAACAGATATTGGTCTCAAATTATCCATATCATTGGAAGAGCCACGTTTTTTAATTGATCTTATACGTGCTATTTTCCAAACATTTGGAAATGTAGAGGTAGTTATAATTGTATTAATTAAGTGAAGAATATGCGAACCATAGTATGGTAAAATTAATTTTAAAAATTTTAACGTGTATCCATCACACCCTGTTGCATTAGATTCAATTCCATAAAATTGTTCGAATATTTCACTCAACATCACACATCTGAATGAAAAGCCTTCATTCGAGCATAAAATTTCATTAAAATCAAAAGGCACTTCCTCATTACTCTGATTAGCAGCAAATATCTCATTTAAAGCAGCAGGATCAGTATTATCCCCATAAGACTCACTTTCCATAACACCATTATCTCTTAAGACTTTCCACATATTTTTAGTATCAAGATTCTCAAAAAGTTTGCTATGGGCTTTACGTTTCTCCCTCCTTTTTAACGATTTTGCCTTATTTCGTAATCTACAATACTTTCTCCAATTATCATCAGTCCTACTACCCTTAAACGTTGCATACGCTAAATCTCTTACAGAAATGGCATAAGTTATATTCCTTGAATGAAACCAAGTATCTCTTTTGGGTTCAACTCTACGTCTGATAAAAGGTACCACTGAATGTGCTGTATCTAAATTATTATACAAAACACTGAGTTGATCGTTTACATTTGATGTAGTATAAAGGGTTGAAAAATCAGCAGACAACGCAATACGCTCCAATGCAGAAACTTCAACGGCATTATAATCATAGTATTCAATTATTCTATCCACTCTAACTACAGGCGCGTACATAGAAAGATATATAAGTGAATGATGTGAAATACCAGGACATTGTATTTGACCAGAGCTTTCAATCATATCTGGATCAGTCACTAAAAAATAATCCAATAATGATGTAGTTCTTGTCCTTACATCGAAGTGTGTCGGGAGTGAGTTATGAATAGCAAACAAGTTCAGTCTACCACAGACACGGCGTACAGTTTCCGCAGTTTGCATATCAAACATATTACTGTTCATATCACCCATAATTACAATATCCTGATATTCCTCAATCAAGTCACCTATAGAATCTTTAAAATCACCCATATCCCCATGAGGAAGGTATACAACACCAACTAATATTTTTTTATTATTAAAATTTACCTCAATAAACAACGATTCTACCACACCATATAAATTTCCAACATAAACTACTTTGTAACTAATTCTTTTTGAAATAAACAAAGCAACTCCTCCACCTCTATCGGGCAATGGTCGATCATTACGACATAAATTGTATCCAGCAATATTTACCGCATTGGACAATATAGGTGCCTTTAACCATGTTTCACTAATACCAATCACATCAATATAACTTTCCACAAACAAAGGTAATAAGAATAAAAGGTAATAAGAAATGTAATAACAAAAGTAACTAGTTACCATTACCAAGTATGTAGTTACATAACCACATATCTGGTAATGATTTTCTACACTGGGTTGATAAACGTTAAAGTACTGAACAATTCAATATTTTATGTAAAAATGGCATTATCAAAAATTTCATGCTTTGCTACCAGTGTAGAAACGGTAATGACATATCATTATTTTTTGGACTACCAGTAATGACACCCACTTACCTTCTGTATTATTTTAAAACATATAATAATGAGTTATTGATAATGACTTATTTTTATCATTATTTCAAATAGAAAATCATTTTTTAGATTTTTTTGAAAATTTTTTGAAATCTATTTTTAGATTCAATATTTTTTAAACACTGGTAAGGATATATGTAACAACATATTTTTTGATTTTTTGTATGTTGGCGAGTAAGCTTACTTGTGTGCAGCAGGTCAATTGTGTTTTTATCTATTAAATATTACATGTCGATATAGCTCAGATGGTAGAGCTGTTGACTGGCAATATGTAGACCCAGGTTCGATTCCCGCACCAGCAAATTTTATTAAAAAAAAAAAAAATACAATAAAAAATATTTTTTTTTATATAATTTATTTTTTAGAAAATCTATTTTTAGACTCATTATTTTTGTCAGTACTGGTAAGCACATAGGTAACGATATATTTTTTGATTTTTCGTATGCTGGTGTGTAACGACAACTCATTATTTTTCGCGACATCGCCATATAAAGGTAATAAGAAATGTAATAACAAAAGTAACTAGTTACCATTACCAAGTATGTAGTTACATAACTACATATCTAGTAATGATTTTCTACACTGGGTATGCCATGTCAATTCAAACAAGGTGTGTTATGCCATGTTGTGCCAACACAATCATACTGTCATAGCATGTCATTGCAACTTAGCTAAGCTGTTGTACGTTGTTGTGTTCAATACCATGCGTTTAATGTTTTTTCTGCAGCATGTTTTTAATACTGTTTAATCACGCCTTGTATGAAAATATTTATTATTCTTTATTATTTTTTAAATAAAGATACATATTATGTATGTCATATTGCATAAATAAATTATATGCGCTTTTCGAACGTTTTCTAATTAAATTTATACTTCAAAAAAAAAAAAAAAATTGTTTACTGTACTAAAAATTACTGTATTTACTACTCTTATTACTGAATTCTTTTTTTTTTAAACATCAGATTTCATTCAATATTGATATTGTTGCGAAATTATTGTAAGTTTCAAAGTTTATACAATATGACATACAGTGAGGAGCAAAAATGTAACAGGGTGCACATTGTTCTGATATTCTGCTTTATATTTTTAACTACGAAACCAAATCAAATAATTTTTTCGAAATTTATTTGTTTATTAACCTGTTCTAATTAGAAATCAATAACAATATTTAAAGTATTTAAAAGAGGATGAAGACATTTTTCTATATTATGACAAATGTTCCACTCTTGAAGTTTTGATAATTTTCTTAAGAAATTTTTAATATTAACTTAAAAAATCACAACATTTTTGGGGTTTTTATATGTAGTTGGGAAAATATTCCATTTATCTGGTGAAAAAGTGAGTATTAAGTAATATTTCCCTGTTGTTAAGGTCGCAAGCCGTTTTTAAGGGCTGGCTATGTTTATCATGCTGAACATTTTCTTAAATCCAAAAGTATTAAATATATTTCATGTCGGGCAATAGCACGGACTATTTTTCATTGAGAAATGTGCTGTTTGGGTTGCTTTTCCTACTAATAAATTTTTTTAGATGACTTGAATTTTTTAATTTGGGCACAGTTCTACATATTTTGTAAAAAATGTGATAGTTTTCTGTAATAGCTAGTAAGTTCGGTTACTAAATTTTGTGACATTCATTTTCCTTTGATATACAGTCAATATAGAACATCAGATGAAACCCATTTTACTAGGTAGCTCCATATCCTGAAATAGATTGCTACAAGTTTCTATGTTTGAAGCCCTCTTTTTGGGGGAAACGTCGTAAGGTCGATAAACGAATTAAAAGCATATTATTTTTATATATTTTATTTAAAAATGTGGCAGTAAATAATTTTGCATACAAAACTGGTTCATATTACTAGTTTAGTAATAATTCTGATAACACTACCATAAGGTAGCCCCAAACAATGAAGCTGTTGACATGTTCATTAAAATTTTAGGCGCCCTAATGAAAATGGGCATCATCTGATGATTTAAATTGACAGTATATTGAAGAAAAATTAATGGCTTAGAATTAGAGGATTGATTTTACTAGCTACCTTAGAAAAAAAAGGCATTTTTTTCCAAAAATGTAGAATTTCGGCCAAACTTGCAATATACATAGTCTTCAAAAACATTTTATTTAATAGGGAAAGTAACCCAATCGAAAAATTTTTGAATGCCAAATAGTCCATTCTATTGTCCCGTTAAATATTTTTGGCTTTACTAAAAAAATTAACATGGTTGATATTGCCATACCCAAAGATGGGCTTGCGACCTGAACAATAAGGAAAATGTTATTTGACACCTAATTTTTGAAGAGATAAATGCAATATTTTGCAACAATTCACCTAAATGCATAGAAAAACAGCAAAAATTTCATGACTTTTAAATTTATATTTAAAATCTTTAAAGAAAATTATCAAAAATTAACTGGGTGCAAAAGTGTAACATTTTTCTTTAAAGAGAAAAATGTAATTTTTTCCCCAGTTAAATAAAATAGTTAAATTTTTTTTCTTGTTGTGTTACATTAAAATTTTTTTTAAAACCTTAAAAAATATTGAAATTTTGATTTTGAGCGACTAAAGTTACAAAAGTTATTAAGATACTGATACACACTTAATTTTGAAAATTAGTACATGGGATCAAGCTTACACTCTAAAATGAGTTTTTTTTTCTTGAGCTATAGTTACACTCATAGAAATAAATCTGTAAAAACAGCAGAAGAAGTTACTAAAAGCTTGTAAAAATGATGCTGCAGAATTGTTTTGCTAAATACTAGTAGAATATTAACAGCAAAATTAGAAGAATTTTAATATATAACTTTTACAATAGTTATTTGAAAATAACAAATTGTACTGTAGAATCTGCACAAATTTTTGCTAAATATTAGTAAACTAAAAATAGCAAAAATAAACTGTTATATCGACAAATTTTTTGCTATTTGTAAGCAAAATTTAGTTAAATGCAAATAGCAGTCTATCCTGGTGAAATCAGCAGAAATATTTGGTAAAGAAAAATTGTAAACTGCTGTTTTCGAAAGTCTCGATTTTTATTTGCATTTCAAAAAAAAACGAAAAAAAACTTCGAAAATTTAAAATATTTTGATGATTTTTTAGGCTACAAATTTATAAGAAATGTTTGCTCATTTTAACAGGCTAATTTGCTATTTTCCAATAACAAAAATTTTACTGAAATATAACTAAATTCTGTATATTTAACAGTTTTATTTTTGCTCTTTCTACACTTAAAAAAAGTCAGTAAAGTCAGTAAAAAATGTTACTGTGTCAGCAAATTTTTAGTCAGGAGCGTGCTTGCAAAATAGTTGGTAATTTCAGCAAAAGGTTTGCTGAAAATCAGCGACCTTATTTTTACCAAAAAAATAGTAATCTATCTAATAATTTTTTTATTTGTTTTTCCATCAATAATTTGACTATCAGAGACTGTAAAATCAACTTAAAGTTAATTTATTTTTACTATAAAAATAACAAGCAAAATGATGCGAAGAACTAAATTTATATTTGATTTTACTTAAAAATTAAAAAACAAAAACAAATTGGATAACTGTATTATTGTTTTTTTATTTCAAACAACTGTTACTACAAAATACCTTTTTTGGTTCATGTTTTTAGTTTTATTTTAAAACAATAAAAATTGACTAAATTGTCTAGTCAATTTTTACTGTTACAAAACATCCGTATTTTTATTTAGTTAAATTTTTAAATAACTTGTGAAAAATGTTAAAAATTGTTTTTCTTCTACGAACACTGTTATTATTTTTAAAAACAACTCAACGATAAAACTTCAGAAACAACTAACAAAAAGTGACTGTATTTATTTTGTGAGTGTAATATACTCAGCTAGACCTACAACCTTTTTTTTTTGTGTTAAAAGAAGTTTTCATATTTTATAATAAGTCTTCTTATTTTATTTGCAGTTTTATTGCATATAATGAGACATACAAATGATAATGCATCAATAACAACATATGTGACGCGCAAAATGGAAAGGGACCTAAGGGTAAAAACCGGTTTTGTTCAGGAGAGCCATTTTAAAGATTTAAATACGTGTATCTTTGGTGTACCATCAAAAAAAATTGATTTTTTTACCCTAGGTCCCTTTCTCTATGCGCTGTCACATATGCTGCACATGTCGCAAGTGTCGCACTTGTTAACATGTTCATTTTCTATGTCCATGTATGCAAAATCACTGTTAGAAGTATGCATAGATTTGATTTGAATTTGTTCGACAGTGTCTTCATATGTCATTGCCAAACATGTGTGAGCACTAGAGTGGGGCTTAATCGTTCTTTTTGGTGACTCGGTCTTATCGTTCAATAAAATTCATTGAACTAGGTCGTTCAAATCGTTCGTTTTTGGTATCGCTCTTTTTTGTCATGAGCTGTGTCGGAACAGGGATTCGTGAACGGTGTCGTTCGTTCGACAATTTATTGGCGCACTACATGTTACATGTTTATATTAATTTTATTGTGCATAGACTAATAGCGTCAGAAAATTACAATTTAATTAAAAATTTTAAATTATTAAGAAAAACATTTAATTCTGTAATAAAATTAATAAGAAAGGGATACAAATTTTCTATGACAAAAAAAAGAACGAAATGAACGATTGAACGAAAAGAACGAATAATGGTGAACGATGTCATATCGTTAAATGAATGAACCGTTCAAATGAAATAGTTCGTTCATGAACGACAAAACTCTAGTGAGCACATAGCAAGACATAACACTTGCATGATGCGACACATGTCGCTATGTTGTATAGTTCAACATTTGCAGGTCTTTAATAAACGTCAGTACTAATACCTGTTACAAAACGAAAGAGAAGAGTACAATTGCAATTTTTGTGACGAAAGTGGTGGAAACATAAAACATGAACTAAGCATAATCAAAACACAACTGAACATACTTAATCAACTTGATGCTTTGCAAGAAACAAAATGGGTGCGTTCGGCAGATACAATTTGACAGTCAACAGTTCTACAACAGTTGTGCAACTATCTGCTGAACGACCTTATCACTAACCGCTCAGTCTGAGCGGTCAGGTAGCGCTCTCATATTTTGATTTCGTAAAAAATTTTTGCTATTTTTGATCAAATAGTGATACATTTGTTGTTGTTGATTTAAAAAATTTTTTGTTTTGTATGAATGACAAATAAAAACATATAAATATAATTCAAAAACAAAAAATTTTAAAAATCAAAGGAAAATATAGAAAATATGTATTTAAAAACAGAACAAAGAAAACATCGTTCAGCAGAGTAAGTAATCACAAAGAGCTACAAGTCACCGGTATCAGTTTAAGGTTTCTCTGCCGAATGCTACCAATGCAATTCATGTCAACGCAATTTGATGATATTCTACAACAAAAAAAAGTTAGAGGCTATACAATAGGAAAACAAAAATTTGAAATATGAAATTAAAGAATTAAAAAGTTCGGTAAAACTTTTAAATGACATTAGACTAAAAAACGATTGTATTATAAATGGTTTAGAAGTCGAAGATGGTTCTGATGCGGTTGAAACAGTTGTTAATTTAATAAAAGATGTCGATGTTAATTTACAAGCTAGTGATATTGATGATGCCTATTTTTTGAAGCCAAGGATAAGTTCTAATAAAAAAGGTTTAAAGGAACGTTCAATGGTTGAGAAATTTGTTAACAAAAAAACTAAGCAATTTGTGATGTCAGCAAAGCCCAAGCTAAAGGAGGAGAAGAAGTCAATTTTTATCAACGATTTCTTAAGCAAAGGATCACTTTTACTTTTAAATCATGCGAGAAGCTTAAAAACTGTAGGCTATAGCAGAGTTTACGCAATGTCTGGGAGAATTTGTGTTAAAAAAAGTGAGTTATCTAAACCAAAGTTTATAAGGGATTTCGATGTTGTTGATGACCTGCTGTTAGATGCAACTAATAATCGAAAAAGAGGATATTTACGCCAAGATAACGCTGAAAGTGAGAGTGACAATGAGGCTCGTTCATCATTTGTATCGCCTAACTAAAGCCCTTTTATAAAAAAAAAAAATTTTTGGATTATATACTAGTTTGATATTTAATTTCACTTATAATAATTATGAATTCTAATCAGTATTTCCATTCGATTTTGTCATATGAATCATATTTAAAAACCCAAAATAATGCTTATTTATCTATAGTGTCTTTAAACGTTAGAAGCATTTACTCAATATATAAATTTAAAACAATAATTACACGGTTTTCAAGATTACCAGATATAATTTGTATTCAGGAAACGTGGTTTGAAACTAAATTGGTTGAGCTTTACAACAGTGGAACTTCAATTGATAATGTATTCAGCAACATTCAAAATAGATTGGAAATTGATTCTATAGAGTGCGGTTTGTCGGACCATAACCTGATTTGCTGTAGATTAAAATCAACCTTAAAAATACTAGATTTTCATGAAATAGTGCTTCATCGTTGTAATTATGAACTTATGAAGGAACACTTCAGTCGCAACATTGACATTTCGCAATTGTCTGTTAATCCTAATAACGATACCTCTCACTTGCAAGAATGTATTTCAAATGCTGTCTGCAATTCAACAGTAGAAACTAAGCTAAAAAACATTTGTAAAACACCAGATAACACCGTGGACTAAAGGGAATCTTGAAGCTCTGATCAATTATAAGAATAAACTTTTAAAATTAAAAAAGAAAAAGACAAATAAAGCTGATATAGTACTAGGGATGCCAAACGGGAAATCCCGAATCCCGAAATCCCGGGATTTTCGGGATTGGCAAAATCACGAATCCCGGGATTATTTCTCAAAAATCCCGGGAGTTTCTTATTTTTTAATATGAATATAAACGCAAATAAACAAAGTGAGCAATTTTAGACTACCTACGTTTTTTCTTGAATTTTCTCATATTGACAAGAAATTGATGCCAAGATATTGGTAAAATTATAAATTAAGTAGATTATTCGAGTAAACTATGCAAAACTTTGCAGAAAAATTTGAAATTTTGGTAAACAATATTATGTTTTTGAGTAATACATGCGAAAAATCAAGTTTGTTTCTTATTTTACCGATTTATTCTTCCAAGCGAAATTCGATTTCTGAAACTGGGACTGTAAGTTTTGGCTGGGACTGTAATTTTGAATTCTTCCATTTAAACATTTGATAACGATAACCAAATAACTTTGTTGCTGTAATTACACGATTTAGTGGGCAAGTTTATCGCAACGAATCTGTTTTAAAATCTGCTTACAAAGTACTGGAGAAACAAAATTTTTAACTTTGGCAAAACGCTGCCAAAACCAATAAATAGGTGGTTTGGAATTATATTTTACAAAATAAAATTTAAAAAAAGTTCATATGTATCTTTTTTTGCCCTGTCGTGATGTTTTGTAAAACAAATACTGGCAAAACGATTTTTGCAAACGCTGGCAAAGCGTCCCAAATGATCGCGGTTACCCAGTGGCATGCAAGTACTTGATTTTTTGTACCACTGTCAATTTCTGACTGAGATGTTTCAATATTCATAAAATGTACCACATTATTAATTAACAACTATTAAATAATTATAAAACGCTTTATTCTTTAAAAAAAATTAGTTACATAACATAAAAATTTTTACAAATAAAGGAAAATTTAAATCCCGAAAAATCCCGAAATCCCGTAAAATCACGGGATCCCGAAAAATGCTGTAGTCCCGAAAATCCCGAATCGCGGGATTTTCAAATATCAATCCCGATTGGCATTCCTATATAGAACATAGCATAAAAAGAATTAGTAAAACTATTAAAATTGCCTGTAAAGGCTCAATGATAAAATACTATCACGATAATCTATGTAAAATCCAACAGGAACCCAGAAAATGCAGGAAATTCTTAAATAATACTCTTGGAAGAAACTCCAAATCTTCAACAATCGCAATAAAAAATAGTGCTGGTGAAAACATTGAAAACGATATTGAGAAAGCTGAAATATTTAATCAGTATTTTTTAAATTCAGTGCAAAACTTAAAACAACATATTGAAATTAATTCTGATGATAATTGCAATGCACTGAGAACTCTGATATACACTCGAAAACAGAATTCAAACTAGGGTTTGTGATTTCCCGGACTTTTTTATTTCCCGGGAAACGGGAATGAAAAAATTTGAAAATTTGGGAAATATTTTTAAACAAAATTGTTAATGAAAACCACCTATATAAGTAATTTTTGTTTAAAAAAAAAACACTATTTCAGTACAAATGCAGTCTGTGTAGTGAGAATTTAAATTGATTTTAAAAGAATAGGAGGGGAAAAGTTATTGAAAAATGCACTCAAAAGTACTCAGTAAGTACCATAGTACTTTGCAAGTACTCGCAGTACTTAACAAGTACCAAAGGTACTTACCAAGTACAATAGTACTTAGCAAGTACCAAAAGTACTTAGCAAGTACAAAAAGCACTTGTACTTAAGTACAGGTACATTGAAAGTACTTGTACTTATTTTTTTAAGTACAAGTACCAAGTACTTTACTAGTACTTAAGTACTGAGGTACTGAATACTTCCCGACTATCGTTGAAACGATGATTTAGGTGTCATTTCTCTATAGTGTGTCCTTAAAAAGATACATAATTAGGGTCCAGAATTAAAATTTTTAATTACACATATTTAGAAACATACCAATTGCTAACTTTATACTTCACGGGTTGTCCAGAGATTGTTTGATCTTTTGGTTTGAAAAAAGATCTGGAAATAAAATTGTGATATCTATATATGTATTTTTTTACAAAGTTTAACGAAATGGCTCAGAATTTTATAAAAACCTTGTCCATCGACTAAAATGGTACAATTATCAGGCGGTATTCGTGCTCTTTCGAAGATTGACAATTTGTATCGAAAATGTTAGCCTTTGCAGACGTGTGTAATTATGGCTGATTTTTCGATATAAATTAAGAAGAGAGTGATTTAACAGAGGTAGGGAGAGTTGGATAGTATTTTAATTATATAGTCGTTGCAATTATTTTGTTTTTTCTATTACACCACTTTAAAATGAGCGAGCATACGAAAAAAAAGAAGCTTTACTAAGCGAAACCAGTGTTAGACATAGATACGCAAAAAATCTTTACTCATCGAAGCCAGTTTAGGACCTACTAGAGTAGAAACCCCGAAGACCAGCCAAAGGCCGGTCACACGGGAAGGAGTAGATTCTTATTGAGACACGCCTACTTAAAAAGGGCGGGCCGACAAAAAATTTCACCACCTATGTGACTAAACACATTAAATGAAGCTGCTGCTAGCAACAAAATCATTTTTTCCATATTTTTCATATGAAGAGAAAACTGCTGTCAAGCTTAAAATATTGCTGCTAGCACTGAAAAATAAAAAGAAATGGCTTTATTTTCTAGGGCTAGCAGCAATAGTTTGAGCAACACCTGCATCTTGGCAGTAGTTTGCTCTTCATATAAAATATATGAAGAAAAAAGATTTTGCGGCTGTCAGCAGCTTCATTGTATGTGTTTTATTACTTACTCGGCGTGTCCACTTTAGTCTATGCGAGAACTTTTATAAAATTTGAAACCATATCGGTAAACCTTGTTCCCTTTTTTGGAAAAAAAACCAACGCACGTTATATTTCTTTGAGACATTTTTTCTTACTACTTGTTTGGTTTTTTTTGCGTTACTTTTGCAACTAGACTTGTGTCGTTCGTGAACGAACTAGTTCAATTGAACTAGTCACTTAATTGATCGAATGATCTAGTTCACTATTAAAGCGGCCCATACATTAAGGAACATTCGTGAAAAAATGGCCAATTTTTTACGAAGGTTGATTTGTGTATGTTAATGTTCCCTATTCAATCCCATCAAACAATTCGTTCCGGTTACGCACCGTTTTCGGTCCGTCATAATCGGAATCCAACTCCGTATCCGTACCGTTTTCTGGATCCGTATACGGACGTCGTGGTAAAAACTGACAAGTCCGTTTACGGACCGTTATGTAATGTAAAAAACGGACTAGTCCGTTGAAAGCCGTCAATGCCGGACCGTTATGTCGTGTGAATAACGGAGTGACCCCATTTTTAGAATGACGTTTTCGTTCCGCATTCGTACCGTTTTTTCAAACAAAAACGGATTTGCATGTCTACCTATATTGACCCTATCTTTATTAATTATAAGTAGTTCTTTTTAAGTTTTTTATATATTTATTGAAAATGGAATTTATATTTTATATTTACACTATATTTATATTTGGTGCAGCTTACGTCTCTGTCCAATATCCATTTACAATATCGGCACACAATAAAATTCAATACCTGCATGAAAAAGAAAAAATAAATTAGATAAGTTTTAACTAACTGTAATCACGATGGGGTTTGCATACGACGCAAATTTGCACATTACTATCAAAACAACCAAATGTTGTGTCATCAAATATTTCTTATTTGCAGTCGCATACAAAAAAAACAACGTTTAAAACACATAATAAGTTAAATAATTCTTACCATTTGATATATGTGACCTCAAATTCTTTGGTTGATGGGGTCAGAGCTTTGAAGAATTAATTCCTTAATTCAATTTTTCAATTCTGAATTAAAAATTCCATGAATTAATTCAGTAAGCACCATATATTGAATGGAATTAATTCATATTTGCATTCGTTCGATTTATTTTGTTACGAATTAATTCAATTGCAATAGTTCTTTTTATTAAATGAAATGAATTAATTCACTGGTGAACACGTTCAATTTTATAAATCGAACGGAAAAAAAGTGAATTAATTCCTTACTGAATTCTGAATTAATTCACTACTGAATTCGTTCAATTTCATTTTCGTTCAGTAAATTAAAAAAAAATAAAATTACGTTCAGTGAATTAAAAAAAAATAATAAGTTCACTGAATTGAAAAAAATAAAATAAGTTCACTGAATTGAAAAAAAAAAAATAAAATAAGTTCACTGAATTCAAAGCCTGTTTTCTGCCGTTCAGTAGAAGAAAACAATAATGTACAAATAAAATTTTTAAATAAGCAATTTTACAGCGTGTGCTAGTAAAAATGAACAAATTAGAAACCGGATGCTCTTTATCAACCTACATGATTCAAAAATAAAACCTTTTACTATTGAAAATAAAAACTTTACAGAAATAGATAAATTTGGAAAAAATATAACTATTAATTTTTCAAACTAGTTATATAGTTATATTTTTTTTCCAAATTTATCTATATCTGTAAAGTTTTTATTTTCAATAGTAAAAGCCTTTATTTTTGAATCATGTAGGTTGATAAACAGCATCCGGTTTCTAATTTGTTCATTTTTACTAGCACACGCTGTAAAATTGCTTATTTAAAATTTTTATTTGTACATTATTGTTTTCTTCTACTGAACGGCAGAAAACAGGCTTTGAATTCAGTGAACTTATTTTTTTTTTTTTTTTTTTTAATTCAGTGAACTTATTATTTTTTTTTTTAATTCACTGAACGAAAATGAAATTGAACGAATCCAGTAGTGAATTAATTCAGTAAGGAATTAATTGACCCGGGATTGCGGGTCAATCCCGCAATCCCGGGAATTTTGTGCGGGATTTCCCGGGATTTTTTTTATTCTTTTACAGAAGTTTTAGCTACTATATATTACAATTTTGGAAGCTAAATAAATTTAAAGCACTGATTTGAAATTAATTTAAATAAGAAGTATTTGAAATTAAAAAATGCGATTTAAAATTTCATAAACGAACTGTATCAAAAAATATTATTTAAGCCAAAAAAAAAAAATATTATTTAAGCCAAATTGTTTTTAGATATCAGTTGAATTGTGTTAAGTTAAACGCAAACAAATACTCGAAATTCAGAAAAAAAATTGTTTGGTTAAAATGGTGATCTTTGTGCAAATAAAGTAATATATACAACAATTCAACATCCGTATCTCAGTTCAAAATACCTCCAAAAAAACTAGGCATTAAAAAAATAGTAATATTTTCGTATTTTCAATTGAGTATTTTGACGTTTTTTTTCAAATAATTTTATTTAAATTTCAACTGATATTCAATTGTATATTTTAAATATTATGCAAATGCATTTTCAAATTATTTTGGGGTTCTTTATATTAGAGATGAGCGATATTTTCATACCGGTGATTTAATCACAGTTATTGATAAATAACTGGTAACGGCAGTGATCAAATATTTCAAGTCGCAGTTACTCGGAATGTCGTTCTTTTAATATTTGTGTACTATTCTTTCTTGCAAACTTCATTGTGCACAGTAATACATGTTTTTTTTTCAATAACAGTGACTTGCTTTCACACTCTTCTGAATAAAATGTCTCCTTCTATCATGTCTTTGTTACCGGTCGCAACTATTCTTCTTTTAAGGCCCAGTTTTTAGGAAGTGGATTATTTTTAAACTTAGTTTAACGCAGTCAAAGGTTTAAAAGGCTTAATTCTTTCATTCACTTTTTAAAAATTAATGAAATTTGGGTTAAATTTCATTCCTTAATAGCATTCTTATGGAATTAATTCGATAGCTTAATTCCCTATAACTTTATATTATATGAATTCATTCTATTTTGATTGAATTCTAACTGAATGAAACCCAATTTACTTGAATTCATTTAATAAAACGGTGAATGAAAAATGACTTTTTCATTCACTTAATCAAATGAAAAATTTAAATTTGCATGTAATTGCTGAAATATTAGCATAATACAATGAAAAACGTTTAAAATTCATCTAACAGAAATAAATAGTATCGTATGCTTTGTTACAGCTTGTATGCTTTGGTTTTGATTATATGTTAGTTTCAAACTACACTGCCCTAAGTGAATGGTAATAAAATTTCTTCATTCAATTAGTAAAATGGTGAATGCACATGCGATTTGAATGATTCAAGTTAGGAATTAATTCAATTCATATTAAAGCTTTGGGAATGAAGCTTATGAATGAATTCTTTACGAATGGTTTAAGGGAATGGTACATAAATATTTTTAAAATCTGAATTTAATTTTTCGTGAATTAAGCTTAAATTGAATTAAGTTTTTCGAAGCTCTGAACGCAGTTTGTAACTGGAATACTGCTTTTAATATGTGGTTTATTTTTTTATTTAAATAAAGAAATAAATTATACTCGGGAAAAAGTTTTTCCGGCAAATTTTTGTTAATAAACTTTGAAATGGCTGACAAAATTCGTTTTCGGTTTAACTAAACCAAGTTTAACTGACATCTTAAAAACTCGCCATAAATATTATTTCGTTTATTTATCAGAAAATCGCAGTCTTTTCCATAGAAAAACCGTGATGACGAACACAGTTTAAAAGAACAGCGATTTGCAAATCACATTAATTGAGAACAATGTTACTGAAAAATCGCCGGATCGCCCATATCTGGATGATTTGAAAATCACGATCACTGGGAGCAGCGTTATTCAAAAATCACCGGATCGCTCATCTCTACTTTATATGTTAATTTAAAATACATCTATTCAAATTAAATAATTTCTTTTTAAATAGTTGTGGCATAAAAAATTTTTATTCAAAAGATACCAATTAAAGTTAAAAACTTTAATTAATGTTTTTCGTTCAATTTGAGATCAAATATTATCGGATTTTCTTTTAAATTATTTTCAAACTAAAAAAGATATGATATAATTTTTACAAGTAAATTACATAGAATACAAATTTAAAAAATCCAATAAGGCCAGCAGGATAGAATACATATTTACGGGTCCTGTTACAAACCCATCCTCAATATTCTATGCCTTTATGGGTTAATAATCGATAATGATCTATTTAAATAGAATTGAAACAAATAAGCAAATTGAAACAACTCAATTAGACTAACATCAACGAAATTCTAACAATGTTATTTTTATCCAGCTGCTTCCTATAGAATTCAACTCTTATCAAAAACTTATGAAGCACATATTTATGAACGACAACCAACCGTTAATTTTAAATGCATATTATAATTATTTTTTAACATACAACATAAATCCATGTTGATAGTAAACAATTAGGCATACGTATTAAATTATATTTTTCACTATATCTAGTGTGTTAAGATGAATAAAACATTATTTAATAATATTATAGTGTCGATTTTTATAAAAATCTTTAAAAAGAGCATTTGCCTAAAAATTTGTGTGAAGAATACTCACTTTAAACTCTTTTATAAAATAATTCTATACGCATAATTCTGAAAATCTGCATAGAAACAAAATCTTTAGTAATAGAAATTTTTGGATTCCATATTTATGAAATACTTAGGCAAAAAATCTATCTTAGTTTTGACTATAAAACTGGTTCGACACAAGTTTGCACCCATCAACAATTCCAATATATCCTGAAAGAAGGGAAGAAATTAAAATACCCGTGCCTTTCACTTTTTCTATATCAATTCGTTTAATCGTTCCAACCGACAATTAATATTTAGTTAATATATTTCATTTTAAAATTAAGACGGCCTTCCTAAATAGTAATTCGCGATTTAAACTGTTAAACGAATTGATCTAGAAAAAGTGGAAGTCATGCATATTTTATATTTAGCCCTCCTTTCAGAATATATTAAATAGAGTTTATCATGGGTACAACCAAAAGATGAACTTTGTCGGACGGTGTTTTAATAGAAATCGAGTTTTTCAAGTACAATATATGTCGGATTTATTTATTTTCTAACGAGCGGGAATTCCCGGGATCCCGGGAAATTCAGAAAAAAATCCCGCTGTCCCGGGAAATGAAAAAGTCCGGGAAAAGAAAAACCCTATTTTAAGATGCCGTCGTCAAGGAAAGAATTAAAATTGCTCGCCTCTGTGGGCTGTTTCCGAACTGTAGGCTGTTCGAAAAGACTTTATTTTTTTCTTCACATCTTCCACAGACATTTTCATGTCAGCAGAAATTTGTTTTTTATTTATTTTTATTTTTAAATCATTTCGTCGATATACCGAAATATTCACATTCCGTATTTTATCAATCGTGTTTTATTGCGGCACAATATTTGTAAAAAGAAAAACAAATTTACAAGAAATTTGATCAGCTGTTTAAACTTGACCGTCAAGTTTTCTCAAAACTTGAAAGCAAAAATTGATATCAAGTTGCTGTTCAATTTTTAAAATGTGAGTGGGTTAGTAAAAAAGTGTGAGTGTATTAAAACTTGAAAGGAAAAAATTGATCGTGTAACCCCTATGTTAGTTGATTGTATAATTTCCAACTACAAAAGTTAAGGTTGCGTTTACATTGCATCGAAATCCCGAGATTTCGCTATTCAACACTCTCGAAAAACAATGAAGGAAAGTATATAAACGTTAAATTTTTATAAAATGTATTTATTAGAGCTAACTATGTGTGCTTTTTTAAAATTTGTACATTAATATGCTTTTCTTCATTGTTTTTTCAGAGTGGTGAATAGCGAAATCTCGGGATTTCGATGCAAGTGCAAACGCAACCTTAGGCTGCAATGAAGAAAAGCATATATATGTACAATTTTTAATAAAGGACACATAGTTGGCTCTAATAAATTCATTTTCTAAAAATTTAACGTTTATATTCTTTTCTTCATTGTTTTTTGAGAGTGGTGAATAGCGAAATCTCGGGATTTCGATGCAAGTGTAAACGCAACCTAAGGCTGCGTTTACAACTGCACCGAAATCTCGAGATTTCGATATTCACCACTCTGAAAAAGCAATGAAAGAAAGCTTACAGCTGTTTAATTTTGAATAAAGTACATATATTAAGTTCTAATAAATATATTTTCCAAAAAATTAAAGTTTATACGCATTTCTTCACTGTTTTCTCAGAGTGGTGAATATCGAAATCTCGGGATTTCGGTGCAGATGTAAACGCGGCTTAAGAATACAATTTTAAAATCACTTAGGCAAATATCCAAAAACAAATATTCGTTGAAATGTCTACGTTCGTTGTAAAAAATTACATCTTTTTTCCAGGTTAAATAAACTATTTGTTTTTATAAATAAATGTACTCAGTTTTATTGGAAATTATATTTTTATTAATATTTTAATATAATATTTTATTTCAATATTACACTTTTTTGAACACACTTATAAACACAATTAAATACCTAAGCAATGATATTATTCCTCTTGCTTATCCTGTTGTTTGAAAAAAGGGACAAGGAATACACATTTAATAACAGCTTGTCTGAAAAAAACAACAAATTTACAATTAGGGCTTTGAATATTTTATTTGAAGGTATTACTTACATTTTTCAAAATTTTTTATGTTTAATTTTCCATTTTATTCCATATTCTATTCCATATTTTATAAAAAAAAAACCTTAAAATCACTTGCTTTATCTTTTTCTATGAAGAAAAAAATGTTTCAGCCATCTTGATTTTTGTATGTCAAAGAATAATCTAATAGGTCATTCACATGAACGAGATAACTAAATCTCCTCATTTGTGTTCTTTACTCAATTACCATAAAATGTAAACATATGATGTTATATGGTAATAGAATAAAGAATAAAAATGAGGAGATTTAGTTATAATGACCTATAAGTTGCTTTTGTCAGTTATCTTGTTTTTTGTAAGAACATACATATAGCCTGTTGTTTCGCCAAAATTCAACAACGATACTTTGTCTAAGTACTACTTCAATAAATTTACCCACAAAAAGATAATATACAACAGCAAAAAATGATTATTACCTATTACACTAGAGTGCAACCCTATACAATTCCTATCAAATTAAACTAACGATATATTTACATGGTATGCTTTGTTGAAGTAACTATACGTTTTTCTTTGCGTGTACCCTATCTCCCAAAAATAATTCTCTAAATACTAGAGATGAGCGATCCGGTGATTTTTGAATAATGCTGCTACCAGTGATCGTGATTTTCAAATCACCGTTCTTTTAAACAGTGACCGTGATCAGGGTTTTGTAATAGAGATGGGCGATCCGGCGATTTTTCTCAGTAAATGTGATTTGCAAATCGTTGTTCTTTTAAACTGTGATCGTGATCACGGTTTTTCTATGGAAAATACTGCGATTTTCTGATAAATAAACGAAATAATATTTATGACGAGTTTTTAAGATGTCAGTTAAACTTGGTTTACTTAAACCGAAAACGAATTTTGTCAGTCATTTCAAAGTTTATTAACAAAAATTTGCCGGAAAAACTTTTTCTCGAGTATAATTTATTTCTTTATTGAAATAAAACAAAATAAATCACATTTTAAAAGCAGTATTCAAGTTACAAACTGCGTTAAACTAAGTTTAAAGATAAGCCACTTCCTAAAAACTGGGCCTTAAAAGAAGAATAGTTGCGACCGGTAACAAAGACAAGATAGAAGGAGACATTTTATTCAGAAGAGTGTGAAAGCAAGTCACTGTTATTGAAAAAAAATGTATTACTGTGCACAATGAAGTTTGCAAGAAAGAATAGTACAAAAATATTAAAAGAACGACATTCCGAGTATCTGCGACTTGAAATATTTGATCACTGCCGTTACCAGTGATTTTTCAATAACTGTGATTAAATCACCGGTATGAAAATACAGTGAACTCGCGATAATATGAACTAATTAAAACCAAGCCTGTTCATATTTGCAGGATTGTTCATATTTGCGAATGGTATGAAAAGTTATTAAAAAAAGTCATATACTTGTCACATAAAGTTTCTTTCTATATAAATGAAAGTTTTATTTGTTTTAAAATTAATCTTTATTTTATTAAAAGGAACTTTTTTCATTCATATGTACGAACAAACAAATTAACAAGAATGAATGTAAACCAAAAATATAATGCACATATAATTTAATTTTCTGCCTCAATTTCGAGAAAAAGTTATAACCTCATTAGCGAAGAAATCGATTATCCTCTTTTGCTGTTTCTTTTGCCCTCTTCCGTAACTCCCTCAAAACATTTAAGGCACGTTGTTCAACCTTTTTACTTTCAGCCCACTGCAATTCATTATTAAAGATATCGACAGCTTCCCTGACTTTAAAAGTCTTTTCTGGTTCCTCCACACAATCATATTCGTCGGACATTTCTTATTCTATTTCATGATCGTTATATTCAATAGAATCCTCCTTTCATTCTTTAAAGTTCAAAGCTGTAGATTCAACCTATAGTGAAATACAGAATTACATACATACTCGTACATAAAGCTTTTTTAATGTAATTGTTGGCTTTATAAGCATTTTTGATTGACAGCCAAAGACATTTTAAATATGTAATAAATGCAAATTACGCGGGTATTCCCTAAATTACAATACTATGCGGTTGAAATTCGCACACATTTTTCAAAAGATGTTGTTCATATTTTAAAGCGTTTGCACAAAGTTCATATTTTAGAGTATTCAGTGGTAGAGAAAAAGCGTTCATATTTTGGGATGTTCATATATTAGGATGTTCATATTATCGCGAGTGCACTGTATCGCTCATCTCTACTAAATACCCTAACCAACTTTTTTGTCTATTTTCCTAAAATAAAAACAAACGTTTTCCTATACGAAAGAGCTCTTTAGTATATATGGGTCATTCCATCTCAAATCGACCAATGGTTGGACTCCACCCCTTCGATTTGGATGAATTTTTGTCAGAACTTTTCTTTTCTGCCAAAGGAAAAAAATTACAAATTTTTTTTTTCAAAAGTTCTGCAATATTTTAAATTTTAAAAAATGTCATAATTTTCCTAATTTTTTGCTTTGTTATCTCGAAAACTATAACATCTACAAAAATGGTTCTTAGCTCGTTTTAAAGAGGATATTTAGCCGTATTAAAAACAATAAAAAAAAATATTGAAAAATAAAAAAATCAAACATTTTTTTCCTTACTTTATTTTATCGGGATATACATTAATTGCATTAAAGGAATTAAATATGCTAAAATATCAAACGTATTTAACAAATTGTGAAAAATAATCCGTTGTAGGCATGTCCCTATCCGGATTTCATTCATAAGGAAATCGTCAGGGGACGACGTTTTTAGAATTTCTGGAAATATTTGTTAAGTTAAATTACAAACTCAATGAGAATTTCTTGTTCTCGTCTAGGAGCGTTATTAAACATTTAGAATATCAAATAAAAAGCAAAAACAACAACAAAAAATTTTCCACAATTTTCTTTTCAATTTTAAAATTTTTAAAATCCAAAAACCTATTTTTTTCTCAATTTTTTTTTAAATAAAACCTCTAACTGAGCTCAAAAGATCCTGAAATTTTCAAGAGGGCGTTTAATTAAAAAAGATATGAATTTGTTAATTTTTTTATTCTCTTTTTTAAGTTGAATCTTAATACAATAAAATTAAACAAATAACCAATTTTGAAATTTTGAGCAATAAACAACAAATTGATTTAAAAATCAAAAAACTCAAAAACCTTTTTTTTGCTAAATTTTTTTTTTAAATAAAACCTCTAACTGATCTCAAAAGATCCTGAAATTTTCAAGAGGGCGTTTTTTTTTTAAGATGATCTTTTATTCTCTTTTTTGTGTATATGTATGTGCCATTTCTTAGCTTATTTGTTTTTCAACTATTACCAAAAAAATAAAAGCGTAATTTCGATTTAAAAATTTTTTCTGTGCTTCTAAAGCCTTTAATTTGTTGTTTATTGCCCAAAATTTCAAAATAGGATATTTGTTTAAGTTTATTGTATTAAGATTCAACTTAAAAAAAGAGAATAAAAAAATTAAAAAAAATTCATCTTTAAAAAAAACGCCCTCTTGAAAATTTCAGGATCTTTTGAGATCAGTTAGAAGTTTTATTTAAAAAAAAAAATTGAGCAAAAAAAAAAAGGTTTTTAAGATTTTGGATTTTTAAAATTGAAAAATTTTTTATTTTTTTTATTTTTCAATTTTTTTTTAATACGGCTAAATATCCTCTTTAAAACGAGCTAAGAACCATTTTTTTAGCTATTATAGTTTTCGAGATATTAAAAAAATAACCTCGTAACGAAGCAAAAAATTAGGAAAATTATGACATTTTTTGAAATTTTAAATATTGCATAACTTTGGAAAAATAAATTTGTAATTTTTTTCCTTTGGAAAAACTTCGTTATATGATGAAAGACAAGTTCTGACCAAAATTCATCCAAATCGAAGGGGTCGATTCCAACCATTGGTCGATTTGAGATGGAATGACCCATATATATTGAATATTCTGCCCGGCGAAATTTTTCTGCCGTTCCCTCGCGTTATTCAAATTTAAAACTAAGGGTATTTTATAAAAAAAAAAATGTCTGGGCTAACAAAAAAACACTAATACACACTAAATTTACACTACACTAAATTAATAACATTTTCTTAATTATTTACTGCTTTTCTTTTAAACTGAGTTGTAGATTTTTTTTCTTTTAAACTAATTTCTTTTTATATGTATATTTTTCTGATATTCTCTTCTTTTATATAAATAAATTATTTCTTTCAAATTTCCAAGTTTTTTAAATTATTTCCTTTTTGTATATATTCACAAAAAATCACTTACACTGGCTTACTTATAACTGCCGAATATTATCACTTTTTCATATAAATAAATTATCTTCGGACTCACCAAACCAATTCATTACATTGGTATACTGCCACAAATTATCATCGGTTGGTTGGTTTTAAACGCTCAAAAACAAAATGTTGAAAACTCCAATAATGTTATCCAAAATATAAAAACGACCCAAAATAGAAAAAAATGTTGACCGGGAAAACAAGTTGTCCAGAAAATAGGTTGTTCAAAATTAAATTGACCATATAATCGGTTGAACCAGAATTGACCAAAAAAATTAGTTGTCCAGTACCGGTGTTCTGTAACTATGTGAGAAGTTTCTCACATAAAAATTGCAACTCTGCCATATTTAAAACAGAGTGAGCATCATAATGTCAAATTTAGCCAGAGGTATGTAAAAAAAATTTACTTATATTCAGTTTGAAATTTTGTGACTCACCCTGTTTTAAATATCGTAGATACATCGTAGAGTTGCAGTTTTTATGTGAGTAAAGGCTGAAGGGCGGATTATGGGACCGTAAACGTAAATGTGATGTAACTGTACCGTGCCGTAGCTAAAAAGTACACTTATAGATTATCGTAAACGACATTACTATTTAGCATCTATTTCATGTGGTTTTATATTTTATTCTAAATTTTTCCATTTATTTGTTAATTTTTATTCCTTATTTGTTGTTTGAATCAATTTTCTTTATTCATTTCATATTTTTTTCGACCAACCGTAAACGTATCTGTAACGAATCAGCTGTTTCGAAACCACAAGAAGAAATGTATACGAATGGTTACTAACACGTAAGTGTAAACGTACTAGCCGGATCATTCTGTTGAAATCAGAATTTTCTATCCGGCATCGAAACAGCTGAATGATTTTAGTCGGAAAAAATATGAAATGAATAAAGACAATTGATTCAAACAACAAATAATGAATAAGAATTAACAAATAAATGGAAAAATTTTGAATAAAATATAAAACCACATGAAATAGATGCTAAATAGTAATGTCGTTTACGATAATCTATAAGTGTACTTTTTAGCTACGGCACATCACATCACATTTACGTTTACGGTCCCATAATCCGCCCTTAACTTCTCACATAGTTACAGAACACCGGTACAGGAAAAAAAGTTGTGGACTACAACCCGTCCTTGTCTCTCGGCAGTTGATGGGTTGTAGTTCTTCTTCCACACGGAAAAAAATGGCGTCTTTTTCTTACCAAATATTCTAAAATTTACCACAAAGAATAATGGTTCAAACTCACCCTTTTCACGGCAGCAGCTACTTCCCGCTAGCGGTGTCCAGCGGCTTGGCACAAAGGTTCAGTTGTCCAAAAAAAGTCTTCTAGGTTATACTTCAGCAGCAAGTGGCTGTCTTGAATCTTCACGCAGTAATGAAATTACCGCGACAGTTAACTTTGTGCCAAGCCGCTTTTTAGAGAAATTCAGCCAAACAACTTGTTTGGCCCCGCCCCTAATTCTTGCGGTTAGCTACTTATTTCTATCTTTTTTTCTATTTATCTTACTTTTGTCCTATTCTCTATCTACCATTTTCAATACTCCATCTTTTTTTCTTAATACATATTTGATAATTTTAATTTGAAAAAACTATCATCCATAAACAAAAAGATGGCTCCTTCAGGTCAATAACCGCCGAAATATTTGGTCATGAATTGCATTTGGCCATTAAACTCTTAAGGCCTTACACGAGAGAGAAAACTTCTAGAGATAGAGCAAAAAACACCTCTAATTAGCTCTATTATGAATGATGTAAGCTATTTAGAGGTGCTTTTTGTTCTATCTCTATCAGTTTTCTCTCGCGTGTAAATGTGCCTTTAGGTTCCTGGCCAAATATTCATGTTCTTCTGGCTCTAATACCAGGCGAACAGAAAAATTAGCACCTGACGGTTATTTTAAAAAACCAATCTCCTTGTCCTCCAATCTTCTTATTCTAATTTATTTTCATTCACCCCATTCTACTTTCATTTATTTTATATCCTTTTTCCCACTTTCTAAACAATAACAATCAACAGCTGATATGCTATTGGAAAACTAATTTTAGTACAAACCTGGTACAGAAGATATGCAACTCTGTGCAACTCTGTCACCGCTACAAAATTTGTTCTTAATATTTTTTTTTCAAAAACTTAAAATTGATATTTTAAATTACCTATAAGATATGTCGTTGTGTACTTTTTTATTTTTTTTTATACAAATAAACACAAATTCAGTTGCATTACAACTCCTACTTTACCAAATACTAATAACTTAATAGAAAACATTACTAGGCAACACTGTTTTCTTTATTCAGTCATTTCACTTGCCGCAAGAGTCAAAAATTCGCTGCCTCTAAAATTTATTTGTTAGTTGAGTCGCAAGTCGCATAAGTGTGATTGTGTTTGTTAATTAGTGTGAGTGTATTGCGGTTTTCGAACTTGCTCTTGCATTTGGAAACGGGGGGTCTCATGTATGAGACCGAAATACGAAAATAAGCTACATCCGTAAAGTTAGCGACGTCGCTAACTTTTTTTAGTTTTTTTGCAAATAACAGGGTAAGTCAGAGAAGAAAAATTTCGTAAAATCTACTACTTTTATCAACTCCAGTGACGTTTCTCACTTTTTCTACCACTTTTATTAACTCTGGCGACGTCGCTAACTTCTTCTACGAAACTTATTTACCTCCGTGAAGTTAGCGACGTCGCTAACTTTTTTTAAAGTTTTTTTTAATTAAAAATAAGTTTTGTAGAAAAAGTTAGCGACTTCGCCAGAATAAAAGTGGTAGAAAAAGTGAAAAACGTCGCTAGTGTCGACAAAATTAGTAGTTTTTGCGAAATTTTTCTTTTCTGAGTCACCCTGTTACTTGCAACAAAAAATAAGAAAAGGTATCGACGTCGCTAATGCGGCCTATAGACTACTCAAGTTACTTGCACAATAATGAGTTTGTGCAGATCAGTTGAACAGTGTGTGGCCTGGTTTGTGTACTTGTACAAGTATATTTTTAGACTTGAGTAAAAATCAAAATGATTTTGATTTTTACGCAATATTTTAGAACTTGTGCAAGTCATTTGCGTAGTGTATGCTGAAATTAGCACAGTTCAGCAGTAATTTTTGAAGAGTGAACATCATAAATACAGATAAAAAAATTAAAAGTATGAATAAACGTAAAGTAAAAAATGTCAATATAAATTTATTAACATCGCCAACGAAGTTCAGGTATTTTGGCCTGCGCAAAGTGTGAAATAAAGCTTTTTAAGACTAATATTTTCTCACGGCAATAACAATCCGCTACATGTTTCTGCTGCTATGTGTAAATTAAAATGAATATTGTACAGTTTACTTGAATGGTGTGTGGCGAGTAAGGTGACTTCCGAGCTTTGAAGAATTAATTCCTTTTTGAATGAATTCACTACCAATCGAATTCAATTTTCTATAGAATTGAATGAATTCCTTTTCTTAAGTAATTCACTGAATTCATTCAACTGAATGCGTTCATCAAACAACAAATTCAAAGAATTAATTCAATTGCAATAGTTCTTTTTATTAAATCAAATGAATTAATTCACCGGTGAACGTGTTCAATTTTATAAATCGAACGGAAAAAAAGTGAATTAATTCCTTACTGAATTAATTCACTACTGAATTCATTCAATTTCATTTTCATTCAGTGAATTAAAAAAAAAAAAATTATATTCAGTGAATTAAAAAAAAAAATAATAAGTTCACTGAATTGAAAAAAAATAAAATAAGTTCACTGAATTAAAAAAAAATAAAATAAGTTCACTGAATTCAAAGCCTGTTTTCTGCCGTTCAGTAGAAGAAAACAATAATGTACAAATAAAAGTTTTAAATAAGCAATTTTAAAGCGTTTGCTAGTAACAAATTAGAAACCGGATGCTGTTTACATGATTAAAAAATAAAGCCTTTTACTATTAAAAATAAAAACTTTACAGATATAGATGAATTTGGAAAAAATATAATTAATTTTTCAAACTTATGCTTCCTTGTAAAATGTAGATAGATGCTTGACTATGACGTATTTCATTTATACGTTTTAACAATACTAAGAACTCTACAATAGACCACCCATGAACTGTATGAGATTTTTAAAAGTTTTTTTGTTCGCTCCACCAGCAGTTTCCGATAGATTGGGCATAAAAAATAATATGGGTACAAAAATTGGATCTATCGGGGGCATACAGGACTGGCCCGTATTGAACTTTTGATCCTAAAAATTACTTACAAACACTTCAAAGCTTTTCTGCGTCATAACTTCTAAATTTTACGTTTTTTGAAAATATATTATAAAGGCATTTTCATGTAGAATAAGAAGACAAACAATTCCTTCATACTATACTTCTACCTAAGTATGATGTATAGTGAAGTTTTAAGGGGACAAAATCAAAATTTGTGTGAAGATTTCATTTTAAACGACATTCGTTAAAATTTCGACAGAGACAATTTTAAATTAAAATTTTCAGAACAAGTTCTGAATTTGGATTTCTTGTGTTTTATAAAAAACTCAATTTATCAAAAAACACCCTACTTTTTTATTTTTTAAATATTTAAAAAAAAAAATCTGCAGATAATTTGCATATATTGTTCCATATATGGACATATGATCATATATGAGCATATATGATCATATAGATCATGGATCATATATGTTCTCTTGGACTCAAGTAGAGTCCGTTGCAATGTGACTCATTTTCCAAATGATCGGACGAGCTAAGAAAATTAGGACATTTTTAAAAATTTCCAATTTGGTACAATTTAAAAAATTACAATAAATTTCAAACCCTGTACTCGATTTTTAAAACGAAAAGTGTTTTTGCATTTACAGATGATAGTCGTCCTTTAAAGAGATAGCTTATCTTCTGACCATTCCTAATTTTGCCTGGATTGGGTATTAAGTAAATTGTTTCTAGAAATCTGGGTTCTAATACATAAACCATTCTTTTCTCTAAAATCTACATTCAATATTTGATAAGAAAATAGTTTCAGAATCTAAGGTTTTCATCCTCTGATCCTAGGCACAGTTCAAGCCCTGACCATTCCCATATTTTCCTGGAAAGCGCTTGTATAATTTTTATTTTTAAATTTTTAGCATATAAAAATAAAACTTATGGACAACGTTTATGGTCGGTTGAAAGCCCCATGGCGATTCGCCAATATTGGACATACCTGAAAATATTGTCGGGCTCTTGTAGATGCCATGGGTATGTGTCCCATAATCCAATTCATCGGAGGAGCGGAGAAAATGTACGGCCATATTTTTCAAATTTGCCAAAAATTAAAATTTATGAATGACTTTGAAAGACCTTTTGTAGTACACAACGGCGATTCGCCAAAATGGGACATACCTACCTTAAAATACTCTTGGACTCAAGTAGAGTCCGTTGGAATATGACTCATTTTCCAAAGGTTCGGACAAGCTAAGAAAATAATGATAAATTTTTTAAAAATTTCATTTTGGTACAATTTAAAAAATTACAATAAATTTTAATCCCTGCACTCGATTTTTAAAACGAAGAGTGTTTTTGCATTTACAGATGATGATCGGCCTTTAAAGAAATCATTTATCTTCTGACCATTCCTAATTTTACCTGCATTGGGTATTAAGTAAATTGTTTTTAGAAATCTGGGTTCTAACACATAAAACATTTTTTTCTCTAAAACCTACATTCGATATTTGATAAGAAAATATTTTCGAGATCTACGGTTTTCATCCTTCGATTCTAGGAACAGTTCAAGCCCTGACCATTCCTATATTTTCCTGGAAAACGCTCCTAAATTTTTTATTTTTAAATTTTTTTCGGTTGTAAGGCCCCGATACGATTCGCCAAGATTGGACACTCACTAAAATTTTCTTGGACTCAAGTAGATTCTACAGGTATGTGTCCCATTTTCCAAATCATCGGAGGAGCAGAGAAAATAATACTGCCATATTTTACAAATTTGCTAAAAATTAAAATTTATGGATGACTTTGAAAGACCTTTTGTAGTACACAACGTCGATTCGCCAAAATGGGGCATACCTTAAAATACACTTGGACTCAAGTAGAGTTCGTTTGTATGTGACTCATTTTCCAAATGATCGGACGAGCTAAGAAAATTAAAACAACATTTTTAAAAATTTTCAATTTTGTACAATTTAAAAAATTACAATAAATTTTAAACCCTGCACTCGATTTTTTAAATGAAAAGTGTTTTTGCATTTACAGATGATGCTTGGCCTATAAGAAATAGTTTATCTTCTGACCATTCCTAATTTTACCTGCATTGGGTATTAAATAAATTATTTTTAGAAATCTGGGTTCTAACACATAAAATATTTTTTTCTCTAAAACCTACTTTCGACATTTGATAAGAAAATTTTTTCGGAATCTACGGTTTTCATTTAGTCTTGAAATATTTTCTTACATGGCCGTAATTCAAATTTATGGATAACTTTGTCGGACTCAAAATCTATGGATGATTTTGTAAGACTGTTTGTATTGCACAGGTGCGATTCCCCAATATGTGACATACGTTAAAATATGCCCGGACTCTTGTAGATTCCATAGGTATGTCTCCCATCATCCAATTTATCGGAGGAGCGAAGAAAGTTGCACTTAAAATTTCCATTTACAAAGTAAAGGAAAATAGTAAATATACATTTCCACAACACTTGCATTGTATTCAAATTAAAAAAAAACGCTTTAAACATTAAAATTCATTTATTTTTAAGTAATTTTATTGACTAAATTCGACTTATTTTAATTATTTTATAAAACAAAATTGTGCTCCACTTAAGTTCTACACGAGAAAAATCTATGGATAACTTTTTTATGGATAATTTCACACTCATTATATTTTTTCCAAATTCATCTATATCTGTAAAGTTTTTATTTTTAATAGTAAAAGGCTTTATTTTTTAATCGTGTAGGTTGATAAAGTGCATCGGGTTTCTCTAACACTTAATATACAAATATGTAATTTGTTGATTTTTACTAGCAAACGCTGTAAAATTGCTTGGTTAGAAATTTTATTTGTAAATAAATGTTTTCTTCTACTGAACGGCAGAAAACAGGCTTTGAGTTCAGTGAACTTAATTTTTGTTTTTTTCAATTCAGTGAACTTAATTTTTTTTTTTAATTCAGTGAACGTATTTTTTTTAATAATTCACTGAACGTATTTTTATTTTTTTTTAATTCACTGAACGTAATTTTATTTTTTTTTAATTCACTGAACGTAATTTTATTTTTTTTAATTCACTAAGTGAAATTGAACGAATTCAGTGGTGAATTAATTCAGTAAGGAATTAATTCACTTATTTTTCCGTTTGATTTATAAAATTGAACGCGTTCACCAGTGAATTAATTCATTTGATTTAATACAAAGAACTATTGCAATTGAATTAAGTCTTTGAATTTGTTGTTTAATGAACGCGTTCAGTTGAACGAATTCAGTGAATTACTTAAGAAGAGGAATTCATTCAATTCTATAGAAAATTGAATTCGATTGGTAGTGAATTCATTCAAAAAATAATTAATTCTTCAAAGCTCTGTATATAACTAGTTTGAAAAATTAATAGTTATATTTTTTTCCAAATTTATCTATATCTGTAAAGTTTTTATTTTTAATAGTAAAAGGCTTTATTTTTGAATCATGTAGGTTGATAAACAGCATCCGGTTTCTAATTTGTTACTAGCACACGCTGTAAAATTGCTTATTTAAAACTTTTATTTGTACATTATTGTTTTCTTCTACTGAACGGCAGAAAACAGGCTTTGAATTCAGTGAACTTATTTTATTTTTTTTAAATTCAGTGAACTTATTTTATTTTTTTTCAATTCAGTGAACTTATTTTATTTTTTTTCAATTCAGTGAACTTATTATTTTTTTTTTAATTCACTGAATGTAATTTTATTTTTTTTTAATTCACTGAATGAAAATGAAATTGAATGAATTCAGTGGTGAATTAATTCAGTAAGGAATTAAATCACTTTTTTTTCCGTTCGATTTATAAAATTGAACGCGTTCACAGGTGAATTAATTCATTTGATTTAATAAAAAGAACTATTGCAATTGAATTAATTCGTAACAAAATAAATCGAACGAAAGCAAATATGAATTAATTCCATTCAATATATGGTGCTTAGTGAATTAATTCATCGAATTTTTAATTCAGAATTGAAAAATTGAATTAAGGAATTAATTCTTCAAAGCTCTGGGTGACTTGAACAAACTCGTTATTGTGCAAGTGACTTGCATAGTCTATTTGCCGCATAACTTCACGGAGGTTATATTTTTTGTTCCCTACAATGTTCCTTACCCGGTGTCTTCATATGCAATAAATTATATGATATGAAATGTCAAAACCATTGCAGCGAAACGTCAAAATGATATCAATTGCAGAGTGGTGGAGAACACTTGACCATTTCATGGATAAGAAATGTCATAGATTTTTCTTCGAAAAACACCAAATTTTATGAAACATTAATGTTTACCGACAAATAATAAAAAACTAAAAACTTTTCCATTCCTTTTTACCAAATTTTTTGTTGTTTTTCTGTTACAAAATGAAAATAAAAACTAAAAGTGACATTTGATCTCTGGCATCATTGCAAGATCCGATGACATATCAGCGATATCATGATATTACAATAAAATTTAAATTGAGTGTCTTCACTTGAGATGAGAGCATTTTGACAATTGCTTGCTATCATTTTATTGCATGTCAAGATACTAGGTTAATGTATTAGAGTTGTGAAATTTCGATACTTTTTGAGTACTCAATACTACTCAATACTTTTCAATTGAGTACTCGATAGTACTCAATACTTTTAACGGTTTTTTTTAATTTAAAAATAAAAATGTTAGGAATTGGTATTTATAAGGAAAAATAATAACAATTCACATACAAGTGTTAAATAACTATTGTTACTTACATTTTAATTAATTTAAAACAGTTTAAATAAAGAAATTAAATAATTTTTCCCAAAAATTCGTTACAAATTTCTTTGCTTCACAAATAGAGTTGTATTTGCAGAGTTGTATTTTTAGAGTACTATTTTTAGAGTTGTATTTTCATACGAAAAATACACATTTTTACGGAAAATTGCATATTTAAAAGTATTGAGTAGTACCGTTTTAGTATTGAGTACTCAAAAAATCAGACAGTATTGAGTACTCAGTACCGGAATACTCAATACTTTTACAACTCTATAATGTATGCCGCTTTCGGTGTTGCCAACAAATTTAAAAAAAAAATGGCTAGATCAGACAAAAAATCGCTAGAAAATCACTTTATTATAAACAGTGCAAAAATTTAGCGATTTTATCGCTAGATTGTTGAAAAATGGTACTTAGAGGAGTTTTTTACTCAAAAAATTCTTTAATATGTTCGTATAAAGTGTTGTAAACTTTTAAATATTGAAAATTTTTATGATTAAGCTTTAAATAATAAATCCCGATTTTCATTGAATTAATGGTAGCATTCGGCAGAGAAACCTTAAACTGATACCGGTGACTTGTAGCGCTTTGTGATTACTTACTCTGCTGAACGATGTTTTCTTTGTTTTGTTTTTAATACACTTTTTCTATAGTTTCCTTTTAATTTTTTAAAATTTTTGTTTTCGAATTATATGGGTATGTTTTTATTTGTCATTCTTACAAAACAATTTTTATTGTAAATGAACAACAACAAATGTATCACTTATTGATCAAAAGTAGCAAACATTTTTTACGCTACCAAAATATGACAGCGCTTCCTGAGCGCTCAGACTGAGCGGTTAGTGATCAGGTCGTTCAGTAGATAGTTGTACAACAGTTGTAGAACTGTTGACTATTAACTTGTATCTGCCGAACGCACCCAATATTAGTATTTAAAATACTCAATAGAGGCCATTATGCGCTAACAAAGCACAAACCCATATTTTATTGAAACGTGCATTTGATAGAAAGGTTTTATACTAAAATCGTTTAAGAAGTTGTTTTTTATAACAAAACAATATCAATATGCGAATTTTACAATATTTTTCAACATAAAACCAATTTTTAGAGATTATATTACGGCTGATAAAAAATCGCTAGATTTTTGGCTAATAGCTTCACTCAAAAAATTACATAGTTGCTGATCACTATTTTTTCAACTATAGGTGAAATAACCCTCACTATGCCATAGTTAACATAAAGTAGTGGATGACAACTACGTTTATTTTAAATTTATAAATCAACCATTGAGGAAGTTATGGCTAACGATTTGGTAGTGAAATAAAAGAATGACTTGAATATAGTACACATCAACTATTGGTATTTTAATATAATAAATATAAACCACATAAAAAAATTGACAAACACGCGAATGGTTGCAAAAACGAAAGATATTTTATAAAAATATTTATTAAATTCAAAATCTAAATACAGTAAACAATTACGAAATTTACATTACTCTTCTGGATAACGGGTTTTGGCAGTCAAATCCTCCAAGTATCCAATTTTCAATATTAACAGCAATAATGGTGGAAAACAAATCCGTGTGCCAATAAAAAAATTACAGTTTCTTGGTATTTTTGTTAAGGCAGCTGCGCTTTGCAAATATATAAAGTGATTTGAAAGTATATTCTTGTATTTTATTATAAATTTGACATTTTCAAAATATTGTGTACAGGGTAACTAACAAAAACAATATTTTTAATAAACACTTAGTTTTTATTTACTACCATAGCTATTTCAAATCAACTATGAATTTTATTAACTATGCAACTACGTAATTTTTTGGGTGTACTAGACAATTTTTCCCGCTAGCGGCGAAATGAAATCGCTAGATCTGACGAGAAAATCACCGTTATGGCAACACTGGCCGCTTTACCTTAAAATTACTTTTTTTGTTGAAATGGCAACGACGACAGTTATCGAAGTAAACAAAAAAAGTTATTTAGATTGAGCGATAACAAAATTATTTAGTTTCTACTCGAGTTTTATTAATTTGGTTGCTAAAATTAATTCGCCTTAAAGGATCATGTTTAAGAACACATTTCAGTCTGGCTTTCTCTCAATTTTATACAGCATAGGCAGCAAGCCATTGCAAATATGGGATAAAAAAGTAAGAAATGGCCATATCAAACGCATCACCGACAACGACATACAAAGTTTGGTATTGGAAATAGTGGGAACAAATGTAAGCACAACATTTATAACATGTCCAGCAGATCCCAAAAAAACTTTAGGTATTAAGTTGCCATTTCTGGTCATGATTATAAAAAATATGAAAAAATATTTTACGTTCGAGGTGCAGGTATAGTACAAATACCAAAAATTTAATATTTTATTATATCGGTGGTATTTTCCGTTTCTCTTCAGGTGTTGGATGATAAAAATGTTCGCAGACGTTTTCGTGCTAGCAACTATCAGTCTACTACACGTGTTAAACCATTTATATGCACAATGCCTATGCGACTCGACGAGGGTTGGAATCAGATACAGTTTAATCTGTCTGATTTCACAAGACGTGCTTACGGTACCAACTATGTCGAGACACTAAGAGTACAAATACACGCAAATTGTCGCATACGTCGAGTTTATTTCTCAGATCGATTGTACTCTGAGGATGAGCTGCCACCTGAATTCAAACTTTTCCTGCCCATACAAAAGCCTGTTCCAAAAACTGCAGTACAGGCCATTTGCAGTTAACATGGATGTCAACACCAGAATTTATCATTGTAAATGTATTTCCATACAAAATAAGGAATCGTATTTGTACGAACATATTTTTATTTTAACGTTCTGTATTTAAAACAATTTAACATTTAAAAATTATAATTCTTTAATTTAAATTCACGTTTTAGTATTACATTGGAAATGTAATACTAAAAAATAATAAAAGCCATATCATCGGTTATTTGTTATTATAATCCGTGCGACACAGACCAAAAACTCAAGAAAAAAAATTAGGTTTTTACTAATTTTCCTCCAAAACTACTAGAGTTATAAGCTGCGTTTACATCTGCACCGAAATCCCGAGATTTCGATATTCTCCACTCTGAGAAAACTGAAGAAATGCGTATAAACTTTAATTTTTTGGAAAATATATTTATTAGAACTAAATATGTGTAGTGGAAAATGACTATTGAAAATTTCAGAGCTCTACATCTCTCCCGGTATTTTTGACGAATTTTTGAAAAAGATGATTTTTTTATTTTGGTGCATAATAACCTAGCGGACCAAATCTTGTTGGCTTGTAGTTTCGTCCGCCGGATTATTTCAGGCATGTGTTATATATCCGGATTTATAGAAATGTAGTGGAAAACGATTGTTTAAAATTTCAGAGCTCTACATCTCCCGCTATTTTTGAGGAATTTTTGAAAAAGATGATATTTTTATTTTGGTGCATAATAACCCAGCGGACCAAATCTTGTTGGCTTGTAGTTTCGTTCGCCGGATTATTTCAGGCATGTGTTATATATCCGGATTTATAGAAATGTAGTGGAAAATGACTCTTGAAAATTTCAGAGCTCTGCATCCCTCCCGCTCTTTTTGACGAATTTTTGAAAAAGATGATTTTTTATTTTGGTGCATAATAACCCAGCGGACCAAATCTTGTTGTCTTGTCCGCCGGATTATTTCAGGCATGTGTTATATATCAGGATTTATAGAAATGTAGTGGAAAATGACTGTTGCAAATTTCAGAGCTCTACATCTCTCCCGCTATTTTTGACGAATTTTTGAAAAAGATGATTTTTTATTTTGGTGCATAATAACCCAGCGGACCAAATCTTGTTGGCTTGTAGTTGTGACGAGCGCTTACAATTTTTTTTTATATTTATTAATTTAAAAAAAAACACTACTTTTTGCCACTGGTTATACTCTTTTGGGAATGTAAATAAAAATATATCAATCACAATGGCAAAATGTCAATATACTATATCTGGCAAGTGCCAAGTTTGGGATGTTGCCATACTGTTTTGTAGCTAGAAAGACAGAGTCGTTAAAGGAATAGGTCGTACCCCGTCGCATGTAATCGTTTATTCGTTCATTCGCAATCAAATATCCGCATGGTTCATGTAAAATTTAGTAAAGGAGAGCAAGCCTGAAAACGTGTAATTTAATCGAAAGATTATTTTAGTAGTAAAGTTAGTGTGTATTGAAATAAAGTGATCTGCTTTTGAACAGATTTAGTCGTGTAGTTTTCAATTTGGTCAAAGTTTTAAATATTCCATTTTTAATCGACCGGAATTGAATTTAAGCCGCTTATTACATCTTGGA